>CM053605.1:30850772-30895486 GCA_028646535.1 Procyon lotor
GGAAGGAAGGAAGGAAGGAAGGAAGGAAGGAAGGAAGGAAGGAAGGAAGGAAGGAAGGAAGGAAGGGGAAGAGAGGAAGAGATAGAGAGGCAGAGGAGGGAAGGAGGGAGGGAGGGAGGGAGGGAAGGAGGAGGGAGGGAGGGAGGAAAGAAGGAAGGAAGAAAAAAGAAAATGGATACATATGAGAAAAAAACATGAGGAAAGAAACAATGGATCTCATTAATATTGAATTGTAAATTAAAACACTGCACTGGCAACCTTAAAAGACTGGGCAGTGAGTGACTCTATGACTCCATTGCCTACTTCAGTGGATATTTTCTTAGAGAAAGTGAAAAGCCAGAATGGGGAAGTGAAGCTTGCTCTTTCAAAGATCTGGGGGAAAAAAATCTCAGTGTATGTAATACAGGGACAGGTCTCTTAGAAATGGTACTCTGGTTTTAAATGAAATTCCTAATACAATTTCTGAAAACCTATCCTAAAGACCATACAGAGCCACCGAAACAGTAGTGTAATGAATCTAAGTTCAACAGCCCTCTGCTGTATGTCTTTAGTCCGGGAAGGGACATCAATTCCATCTTCAGCTTTTAGGCCCTATTTTACTTGCTTAAGTTACTGATTGATAGTGTTCCCAGTTTGCTTTAGTGCTTTTCAGAAGCTGTCACATCCCACCTCAGCTGGGACATGTAATTGATATTAGAAAAGTCACCTCTGCTTTCTGCTGCCCTGAATATCAGACATGCGTTTACATAGCTGCATCCCTATTGGGAGTATTAAGGGAGATTGTAGTTCTCAGGACAAATTGTAATTCTTTGAGCAACCTCACCCTCACCTAATCCAGACTTGGGGAACACTCTGTCATTAAGATCTCTTCCTTTTCCCAGGTAGGACAGGATCTGTTAAATTCACTCAAAGCTACAAATTACTAATAATCCAATACGTCATTATTCACAGAGATTTTTTTTTTTTTTTTGCATTTTAAATGAGATTTAAAAAGTCTTCACCCAAAGGAATTGATCGTAAATTTTGAAATTCCAAGTACCAGTGAGCAGATAGAAAACGTATATTTTAATAAGATATGGAATAGGTGAAAGTTGTCTTCTGAAATTATGCCGTGTAAATATGCCCCCTCTACTACGGATATAGTGTTTGATTTCTTGATATCAACACAGATACTATAATAGAATTATTAAAATGACTTTTAAGACTGAATTTTTAAGACCCTCAAGAGGAATTATTTCCACATATTACCAGTGTTTGGTAAGGAAGAGAACCATCTCAGGTCATTAGGGAAAAGCTAAATTTAGCAAAAATCTGTGCAGATGAACTCAGGGTCGATGTTTTCTAAAATATTTTCACTTCATTTCCTGTTGATAAGTAATATTGTTTCATACACTCAGGTTGGCTTTCAGTAAATGGAGGTTACTAGTTGCCTGATTTGTTTCTTTTGATGCTGAAATAAGCCAAATTTGTTTCTGTTTGGAAATGATTGCAGGTCTTTTTTATTCTAAATGTATTCTGTATTTTTTTAGTGGTTACATCTTTTCCTCTTAGTTGGCATCTATACAGTTCATTACCATTTTGGAGGAATCCAAATATTTAAGTGATTTGAGAAGACCTAACACCACAACCACCACCACCTTCGATTTGTTTTCTGCCTTAGCCATCCAAATATTTTTTTATTATTAATAGTCTGTGAGGAATTGTTTTAGACTTTATTTTTATGAGAAGTTTTAGGTTTACATAAAAACGGAACTGAGAGTACAGAGAATACCCATAAACCCTCAAAGCCCATCCTCAATTTTCCTACTATTAACATCTTTAGCATGGTTTATTACAATTGATGAGCCAATATTGATATAGTGTCCTTAACTAAAGCCCAGAGTTTATATTAGGATTAACTCTTTGTATTATACATTCTATGGGCTTTGACATGTATCCACTATCACAATATTGTACAGAATAGTTTCAGTGTCCTAAAAATCCTCTGTGCTCCACCTACTCATCCCTCCCTCCCTCACCCAATCCTGCCCCCTCCCCTGGCCCCTTGATCTTTTTACCATTCCAGAGTTTTCCCTCAGTCTATAGGTTTTTTAACTGTATGTTTAAGACAGGGAACAATTTGGTTAGCGTGATATTATAGAGGTAAAATAACAGATTTAAAGATTTACCATAAACACATCAACTATGGCATCAGAACTACACTATTTTCACCAACAATAAATACTTCCATTTACTTTTTATTCAACTAACATTAAAGGTAACATAGTACATGCCAGCACTGTTTTAGATGCAAGATATAAGAGTAGTAAGCAAGACAGACAGGATCTGTGCCCTCGTGGAGTGTACATTTAAATTGAAGGGTAAAGGAGGACAGAAATGAAACAAAGAGTTGAGCAAAATGGTTTTCAACCCTGCTAAGTAGGATGATGGAAATAAAACAAGGCTATATGATAGACTGACAGGTGGGGACAGTGGTTAGGGAAGATATTTCTGAGGATATGACATTTGAGCTAAGAATTAAGAGATAAGAAGCAGCTATTCATGCCACAGAACATTTCAGGCAGAGGGAACCACAAATAAAATAACCCAGAGATGGAAACAAACTGGGTAGAAAGAGAAGAAGGGAGGGAGGGAGGGAGGGAGGAAGGAAGGGAGGGAGGGAGGCAGGGAGGGAGGGAGGGAAGAAGGAAGGAAGAAAGGAAGAAGGAAGGGAGGGAGGAAGGAAGAGAGGAATAAAAAAGGAAAGTCCATGTGGCTTGTTGAGGGCAGGCAGGTAGTGAACAGGAGAAGGTGAGGCTGAGACTGGAGAGGCAGGAGACGCTGGAAGAGGTGAGTGAGACAGGCATGCAAGGCCAAATCATAACTCGACAGCAAGGAGCTTCCATTTTATTTTAATAGGAAGCCACTGTAGGATTTTAAGCAGGAAAGTGACATGATCCAATTTTTGCTTTCTAAAATGATTACTGGAGGGGCACCTGGGTAGCTCAGTTGGTAAAGCATATACCTTCAGCCCAGGTCATGATCCCAGAATCCTGGGATCCAGGCTTGCATTGGGCTCCCTGCTCAGCAGGGAGCCTGCTTCTCCCTCTTTTCCCTGTTCATGCTCTCTCTTGCTATCTCTGTCTCTCTTAAACAAACAAACAAATAAATAAAATCTTTTAAAATAAATAAATAAAATAAAATGATTACTTGATCTGCAGAATACTTTAGAAGTCTTCTTTAAAATAAATAGTAACACTGATATATCAAGAGCATTGAAGATGCCAACCAATACAATGCAAATCCTCAAAAGCAAAAATGACATTTTTACATTCAAGGCCAATATCATCATTACTTGTATAAGTTCCTACCCACTTCCCCCCTAAAAGAAATAACCCAACAGAGCCATCAAAAGAGTTTCCAATCACTTGCAGGGTCTGCCACGTTTACCATTTGGCATAGGGATATTTATATTCAGTTCCCTACCAATATGAAAAATCATTTCCATAGGGAACTATGAATGAAGATATCATTGTAAGGATTTCTGCCTTCTACTGTAGCTCTTACTTAAGCTTTGGAAAACCATGCTATGCTTGTAATTACAAACTGCATTTTAAAAATACAAATGAGAAAAGGCTGATGTCCAGATTTAGCTCCAGAACTGAAAAAACAAACAGCATCGGACACTTGGGGATGTGAAATGGAAACTGGCCAAACACAGTCCAGGTGCTTTTCTGCTTATTCCAAGTCGAGCTCCAGGGGACCAGCCTCCCCTCCCAATGAATGATTTTTCTTTCTTAGCTTCACAGAGAATTGGAGGAATAAGTGATTTCAACTGTCTGTCTCTATGGCAACTAGTACCCTAATTTCACCTCTTAGATGGCAATTATACCTACTCACTGAATAGCTTTCAGTCCCTACTTTTATGATGAAAAAATTTATTTCATGAAAAATGAGATGTCGGTAACAGGTGAACTTTTCCCCCAGCAACCATGGAGTACAGTTTATAAGTGGTGTGATCATTCAGAAGTAGAATGCATTCTATGGGGCTTTTTTTTTCTTTTTTCAATTGTAGGATGTTTATTCCAAATGTCTTTCCTCTAGTTATTTGTTTAAGGATAAAATATTATTCTTTTCTTTCTTAACATTTATTTTTTTATTCAACTCTGAAAATTAGTTGGGTTCACTGTAAAGAGTTTTGCAAATAGAGAATAAAAAGTAGAAAAGCATAAACAAGAAGATAAAGTTGATTCTCCTTACTTTAAAATAATCACTCTTAATAATCTGTTAACATTTTAGATATGTGATGTGTATACATATAAATACAATTTAAATCCTATAGTGTATAATTTTTTTGTAACTCGACTTCTTCACAAAATATGTTATGAGAACTTTTCCATACCATTAAATATTCTTCTAATGCATGATTTTAATGGCTTCAAAAGGGTCCATAATACTAGTTTACTATATTTTATTTAACTAATAGCTCTATGTTGACATTATTAAACATAAATGTTTATGTATATTACTATTGCCTTAGAATAAATCCCAGAAAACAAATACATAAATCAAATGGGATAAACATTTTAAATTATATTGCTAAATTTATCTCCTCCCAAATTATACCAGTTTATTTTCCAAGTAGAGGTAAATGGCTGAGAGTATCCAGTACCTTAAATTCTCTATAAGAGATACTATATTTTTAGTGCCAATGATAGAGGGAATATTTCACTACATTTCTTCAATATCTTTATAATTAAAAACTTATTTTAATGTTAAATGTTTCTAGATTTTCATTTTTTTAGGGGTGGAAGAAATACATGAATTTCCTGTTCACCTATGAAGCAAAGAATATTTGCTATCCCCTAAAAACTCTCCTCTCTCTATTTCTTAGTAACAGAAGAGATAACTTTTAGCTGGGCACATAGCCCCTCGAAATAAAGACATTTCCTATTCTCCTTTGCAGATAAATGTAGCTATGTATTAATTCTAAGCTGATGAAATATAAGCAAAAATGATCTATGCTATTTCAGAGAAATGTCCTTAGAGGCAAAAATATGCCCTCTGATTCCTCTTCATCATTCTTCATGGTTGGAATGCAGATGTTATGATTGGAGCTTCAACAGCCATTTTGGACCATAAGGGTAAGGGTCACACTATAGGAATGGTAGAGCAGAAAGCTAGAGGGAGCCTAGGTTCCTAAGAATTTTACAGAAGTTCCATCCTAGAAGGTTGGTCTCCATATTTTTATTTGAAAGAGTAAAATGGTATTTTTAAGCCATGATTATATTGCACTATTTTATCAAGCTGTACTTAAACCTAATTGATGTAAGATATTTTTCTCCAATTTTTTTTTTTCTTCAGAGATTTATTTATTTCAGAGAGAAACAGAGTGAGCAAGCAGGGGAGGGACAGAGGCAGAGAAAGAAGTCTGAAGTAGACTCCCCTCCAGGCTCCATCCCAAGATCCTGAGATCATGACCTGAGCCACAATTGGGAGTCAGCTGCTTAACCAACTAAGCCACTCAGGTGTCCCTTTTTACTGATTTTTGAATGCATTTTCTATTTTAAGGATAGCTTCACTTTATCTGGTATATACGTTACAAATTTTTCCAGATTTTCATTTGTTCCTTAATTTTTTATGGAATTAGGAGATGCAAAAATATATTTATTCTTAAATTTAATTACTACATAAATTAATTATATATTCAGAAAAATCATTTAACAGTATTAGCTTAGAAATATAAATTCCAGGGGCACCTGGGTGGCTCAGTCAGTTAAGGGTCTGCCTTCGGCTCAGGTCTTGATAGGCGGGGTCCATGATGCAGCCCCTGCATCTGGCTCCCTGCTCAGTGGGGAGTCTGCTTCTTCCTCTGCCTCTGCCCCCCCCCCATTTGTGTTCTGTGCCCCCCCCCTCTCAAAAAATCTTAAAAAAAAAAATATCTTAAAAAAAAATCTTAAAAAAAAAAATCTTAAAAAAAAAAAAATATATATATATATATACATACATACAGGGGCACCTAGGTGACTCAGTGGGTTAAAGCCTTTGCCTTCAGCTCATCAGGGTCCTGGGATCGAGAGCCCCATATGGCATCCGGCTCTCTGCTAAGCAGGGAGCCTGCTTCCCACCCTCCCCCTCCCCGCCGCCTGCCTCTCTGCCTACTTGTGATCTCTCTCTCTCTGTCAAATAAATAAATAAATAAATAAAATCTTTAAAATAAATATATGTATGTATATATATATATATATATATATATATATATATATATATATATTCCAGAGAAATATTTTGTCTCAAACATCATAAGGCAGCCCTGAGAAACATATGGTCATTTCTTACAGGTACACAATTAAATGGTTACATTGCAGGCCAAAATCATTTAGATGATGGGAAACTGTATATTTTTGAAGATTTAATAATTCATTCCTTACTAATGCAGAGAATTTCTGTTGGTAATCTATGGGGCTCTGGGTTCAAAGCATTGCCCCAGAGGTCTTTGCTGGGGTTTAAGGGAAGCTGAGTGGGGCCCCCCCGGCTCTGCCTGCCACTCCAATGTGATTTATTCACTAGAGTTCCACCAAGAGCCCCTGCCAGGTGATGCCCCGCCGCCTCCCCTGCCCCACCCCCCCCACACACATAAGAAATCTAGAGTCACAATTTCCTACCAGATCATAAGCCGCCAACATTTTTTTCTGCACATCTGGAACTGCCCCCAGAGGCTCCAGATAAGGAAAGTTGTCTTTCATTACAAGGGAGACGGAAGGAGTATTGTCACTGGTGATAAGCCGAGAGGACAGGGTCAACAGGCACTGCTTCAGACTGGCAATCGGAGGAAGTCCACACAGTTCCTTAATGGACACTATAGCATTCTGTGGGGGAGCAAACATGGAATTAGACTTCGGACCACATGACACATCACCCCAGCACTTCTAGGTTTACACAAAAGTATATTCGGGGCACCTGGGTGGCTCAGTGGGTTAAAGCCTCTGCCTTCGGCTGGGGTCATGATCTCGGGGTCCTGGGATCGAGCCCCGCATCGGGCTCTCTGCTCAGCGGGGAGCCTGCTTCCCCCTCTCTCTCTGCCTGCTTGTGATCCCTCTCTCTCTCTCTCTCTCTGTCAAATAAATAAATAAAATCTTAAAAAAAAAAAAAAAGTATATTCATTAAAAGTATACCCTCCAATACATATGTAATTTGGAGGAAACTGGATTATAATTAACCAGAAATGTAATGTGCACTGAGATAACACACAGAACTAATTCACTATTATACCTCGCTTTTGTCAATTTTTAGCAACTGTCACAAAAATGCCATAAGGCAAAGCTGATGTGAACCAAGGCTACACAGTGCTTTTCAAAGCAGAGCACTGGAATATTCACACAAATTAGCCTTGGCTCATTGTAAATATCTTATTTGATTTGTAGCATGATGATCATAAGAATATGTCCACGATTATATATTGGAGTGCATCTCCTTTGGGCTTTTCCCCCTCAAGGTACCAGGCTGCCATTACCCACCATCGTGCATTGGACTAACCATCAATGGTATTTCTCTGTCATCCCATCAGAAATGCACCTGACAGATGCACATACTAAAACAAATTTCATGTAGAGCTACATTTGTCCATGTTTTATAGGCTTTTAAAATTCATTTGAAATAGAAATTGTAACTATTTCATGTTTTATTAACAGTGAGCCGTATCTAACCTATTATATGATGAATGAACTTAGCAACAATAATGGTATCTTGTTTTTCTACTGATTAGGCTCCAAATAATCCTTACCCCAAAAGACTTTATGTTGAGATGATATAAATTATCAGTATTACCTGGAAAAATTTTATCCATAACCAACTCTCCTTACTATGCATTTTAAACACATAGTATGTGTAAATGATATATTTCAGGAATTACATAGAAATAAATAAAATCGGGCGCCTGGGTGGCTCAGTCGTTAAGCGTCTGCCTTCAGCTCAGGTCATGATCCCAGGGTCCTGGGATCGAGCCCCACATCGGGCTCTCTGTTCAGCAGGGAGCCTGCTTCTCCCGCTCCCATTCCCTCTGCTTGTGTTCCCTCTCTCACTGTGTTTCTCACTGTCAAATAAATAAAATCTTTAAAAAAAAAAAAAAAAGAAAGAAATAAAATCAACTTCTAATATATAAAGTAAGATACATAAATGATGTATAAGTAATCTAACACAGTGATTTATAATAGTTTTGAATTATGCCAGAAAGAGTCAGATAGAAAATGCTAATCTTTGGACCCTATTTTTAAAAAAAGTGGCTAAGACAACCACTTCAAATAAAATGTTTACAATCTAAGTATTTATGTGTGATTCATGTACCATACTGTTTTCCACCACTTTAGCTATTTAAAATTTATTTTAAGTCCATTCTGGAATTTCTCTGTGAAGTAATGTAAAAATAAAGTATTCATCAAATTATGGGTTTGAGGTTCAACATCACCTGACTAAAAACATGAATGATCATGAGTTTTGGTAGCAGGCAATTCTGGATTTAAAGACCAACATTCTTATTTATTAACTGCAATATTTGGGAAATCATATAATTCCTTCAAGCTTGTTTTCTGTCTTGAAAGTAGGGATTTTTTGGTGAGAATTACTATTAAAATGTTAGCTAGGGCACCTGGGTGGCTCAGTCGGTTAAGCATCTGCCTTCAACTCAGGTCATGATCCCAGGGTCCCGGCATCGAGTCCCACATCAGGCTCCTTGCTCTACAGGGAGCCTGCTTCTCCCTCTGCCTCTGCCTCCCTCTCTGTCTCTCTGTCTCTCATGAACAATAAAAAAAATAAAAACTTAAAAAAAAAATGTTACCTAAAGATGCAAATAAACTGCATCGAAAAATATTCCTCTCTTATTTTGTTCTCAGACTGCTACTTCTTCTGCCAACCGACACTTCTCTGCACATTGCAGGAACTTAGTATTTGTTATTTGGTTGTTTCTCAGTAACATGATCCTAGAATAAGTATATTCTACAGTAGTCAAGAAAGAAATTAGCAATCATCTCTGATTGCAAGCATTCATGAAGGGAAAGAAACTAATGATAAATTTCCACATGCCAGGAGTGGGCAATTTACATATACTGTCATTTAATTCTGATAATAATTCTGTGATGTATTACTATTTTTCTTACCTTATGTGGAGAAAACTGATGATCAGAGATCTGAAATAATTTGCTCAAGATCACAAGGGGATAGAGTTTAAGCCAGAATCCACATTCTTTCAATTAAACCACTTTTCTAAGAGAAGATTACATAGTTTTCAACAAGTTCAAGTGCTGATGATTGTTTAGTTGTGTTTGCTCTGGTGGGGAGTAATTTATTATTGTTGTTTTCATACACTTAAACAACTAAAATAACCTAATAGGTATTGCATTTGTTTTTAGGATTTCAAATTCCCTTTCATGTTTATATCTGCAAATATTTAACATATATACTTGTAATTAGTATTGTCTGTATATATATATATATATATATATATATATATATATATATATAAATATTTTATACATTGCACACACATATAATATTTTATATTTTATTTCATTCACATTGTTTCATATACACAATCCCATATTGGTTATGTGGCAGAGATATTTAATGGATCTATAAAGCATTTATATTAAGTGGTTTAGTTGAGGCAAAATTCAACACAGACTAGGTATTTTAGATATATAAAATATATCTGCTTTATCACGGGCAACACTTAATTTAGTGGTAGGGGCTTTATACAAATTTTCTGATAATTTTTTGAGGAATTAGATCACTAGTAAAACACAATGTTCACCAGTAAGAGAGGGGTAGAAAGAAGTAGAGGTCAGGAAGAAGAGCTTGGGATTTTTCCTACCTGCATATTTTCTCTCATATCTATGGCTTCTCGTAAGGGGTGAACTGCTATTTTAAAGATGTCATCTATGGTCTTCAGGCCGATATTCCTGAGCATGGTATATTCTCGAACTTTCTTCCCCATTCTCACTGACAGGCTGCGCTTCTGTGCCTTTCCTCCTCCACTTCGATTAGTTATTGCTATATGGACAAAAAGGGTTACATGCTCCATGATGTCACCCACAAAAGAGCGCAGGGGAACATGCCGATATCCAGGCTGCAAACATTCAAACGGTATTGTATATTGTCCTATAAACTCATCCCCAATGTAGTCATCATCCAGAACGACAAAACGAATCATGGCCAGTTCAGGTAGGTTTACTTGAAACTCAAAAGTTTCATCAAAAATGGGGTTATCACTGTTCTGTTGGACAGTTTTAGTTCTTTGTTCTGAACAGTCTGCTGGAATTCCATGTATCTCTATACAAACGTAGGGATCTATGACATCTCCTTTGGCACAAGCTCCCTTGGGCTTTGGAAAATTCTGACCACTGATGATCTTGATGTGAAGAGCAAGAGGAGACACCCCAGGTACAATGCCTTTTGTGTTTGCACTGAAGTAAGAAACTTCATCCCGCATAACGGATGGCCTTAGAACATAACCACATCCTCCGTTTTGAAGAAACCAGCCTGTATGAAGGTCCATCATGGGGCCCGGAGTCTGAAAATTCATTGCCACAATCTGACAGCCACAATTCCAAAAATCCTGTGGATTCAAGTTACTGGAATCGATCCTCATGGCACTTGGATAGATTCTCGATAAGAACCTCTTATTATAATTTACAAAATCCTCTGGGTACTCATTTGCAATTCGGCTGGCCTCTGTTTCACTAAACGAACACATTTCCCAATAGTTTTGGCTTTTCATAGACAGTTCAAAATCCCTATACTGAACAGACTTGCAGATGGATACCAAATCGGAGAGTTCCCTACACAGCAAGATTTGTTTTGGCTCGCCATTGTAATCTACCGACAGCCTTCGAGACATTTCTGCTTCTTCATCTTCATCTGTTACTTCTCCTTCCAAAACATCTGGGTCAGAAGGCAATTTCTTTCCTTTCACAATAATCATTCTTTTCAATTTTTCTGGTGATGGGAGGTAGGTTTCTGATGGCAAAGGTGCCTCAGTATAGAGCTTATCGCCAAAGACCTTCTTCATCTGTTGAACCATTATCTTCTGCTGTGGTAGGGAGCAGTGATTTCCCAAGCAAAGAATGAGTGGGTATTCGGAAGCAATGAAGGCAAATTTATTTATCACCTCTATGACACTTCGAAAGGAAAGGTGTGTTGTCACATTATTTCGATTACAGAGGATCGGTTCATTGTCTGAACCATCACTAACATCGAGTTCAATGCTTCGACAGCCCATTTTCAAAGCTCTAACGTACCCATTAATATCAGCTGGCCCCCTGAACTGATCTTCTATGAGATAGGTGTTGTGTGAAGCATTGATGTAGTAGTGAGATAATGGCTGGGTCATATCTTGGGCAACCTTTTTTTGCTCAGGATCAAAAATGTCACATTCTGACGACAACAGATACTGGGTAAAGCCATCAATTGCAAGAAACCCTTTTTGACGACCCTCTTCAGAAAGTTCGTATCTCCGAATGATGTCTAAGCACATATCCTCAGTAATATGTGTGACTCCTTGCTCAGCTTCTAAAAAGAGCATGAGATCATTGGCATCCAAATATTCTTTGTTCTTAGATATCTGGACCAGTAAGAAATATACTTCTGGCCTGGTGCATAGTTCACAGAAAGCTTCACAAAATTCCTCTTCTGTCACTCGTGTGGTCAGTTTTTCTTTGCTCTTCTGGATTTCTTTAAACTTTAACCTGATCTTGGATTCCTTCAGAGTAGGGTTGAGTTGTTTTATCAACTCTACAGAAGTGTCTTCCAACATAATCCCATTCCCATCGACATCTGCCGCTTCAAACACTGTTTTCAACCACATGAACCTTGGTGTGTTCTGATTGCCCTCCATAAAGTCAAGGGGTTGCTTACTTCGAGAAACCAGGTACCGTAAACCTGACACCCAGATGTTCGCTACATCTGCTGAATTGGCAACTAGGTCCAGAGACTCGTAGTTTTCCCCATGGAGTATGGAAAAGGCACAGTCCTCACAAATCTGGTCAGCCAGGCCATTGTTTCTAAATGTTTCCGTGTTCTTCCCCAGTCTGATCTCTTTTATAGCAGAAATGTCAAGCTTAGCTTTCTCAAGGTCTTTCTTGGAAGGTTCCCAGCGAAGAGCTTGGAGGTCTGTGTCCAGAGTGAAAAAACGGTTATAAATACGAGAATTTGGCCGGACCTTCTTCAGTTCACAGCCAGCTTGCATGAAGCTGATGCAGTCACTCGCACTGCTAATTTTCTTTTCTGATGGCATGCTGCTGAAAGACACTGTTTTCTTTCTTCCACCACATTTTTGGTTTGAAGGATCCTATAAAATAATTTGAAAATAATGAATCAATTTTCCTTAGAAAATAGACAAATTCAATAACACTCTATGAACTCCTCAGACTCTATTCAGATATCATGATTGTTTGGACCTAGAGGCTACCCTAAAATTCACATTTTCACTGTTCCAGAAAAAGAAGAATTGCTGAGAAAATTGATATTGTTACGTTCAAAAAAACACTTATTTTTCAAATGCTTGGTGTTCTTTGAAATAAAATCAACTATTAAGTTAACTACAAATCATTTATTTGTTCATTAAAGCAGATTTCCTAAGAACCTCTACGTGTTGGTACTTTGACACCCTAGCTTAAATTCCTACAGATATGTGAAAGAAATAACGCTGGATTTCTTTAAAAGATTGTCCTCATTTATACTAAGCAACAGTTTAAGTTTTAAACTTAAAACTAGTCCAAATAAAAGATTTTTGCATTCATATGCTTTACATCAAAAAGGACTGGCAATAAATCTTGACCAAAAGTCAATTTTTTTTCCTCAAACTATTTTGAAGTATATAAGTGTCTTGAAAGTCAGACTGGAAACTAACAATAGATAAATGACTCGCTAGAGCAAATTTTCAGAGTAAGGTAAACAGTTTGGATGAACTTTATGAGAATTGATACCCGAATTTCAGTTTAATGCTATTGCAGCCCCAGCATAGAACCAAACAGAAATCTGAATGGTTCCACTAACTTTTAAGGTTCTTCCAATGTAAATTAAATTTCCAAGCTGTTTGCCATAGAATTTCACAGAGAACACTTGCACCTTGCCTTTTACCCCTCTCTTTAAGTGTCGCTGGATCTCAGTCTCACAGAATCCGTGTCCTCAGCCCACATCATCCTTCACTGAACAACAGTGCTGAAAGAACATCAGACTTTCTTTGTTCAGATTAGTGTGCCTTAAGCAGGTTAATAATTTCTTTTGGCTATTTCCTTCTATCTAGGTCTTCTCACATATTATCCTTCCCAAATTATAGGTCTGGTCCTTATATTCGTAAGATAATAGATGTCATCTTAGTCCCAGACTGTCCACTATATTGATCACTCCCAATTCATTTACACTGAACATCTGACCAATACCACTTAAAACTGGATATTTCTTTACCCTTTCCTCTGTTCATATTAAAATTAATAATGCTCGCAATCAAATCATTGATTCAGATAATTCTCCCAGAAAACAAATTTCCCAAACTCACTTTAACGTGTGTTTACAGTGCCTGATTTTATTTTATTTTTTTTACGATTTTATTTATTTATTTGTCAGAGAGAGAGCACAAGCAGGGTGAGGGGTAGAAGCAGAAGGAGAAGCAGGCTCCCCACTGAGCAGGAAGCCTGATGCAGGACCTGATCCCAGGACCCTGGGGTCATGACCTGAGCTGAAGGCATACTGATTGAGCCACCCAGGTGTCCCCAGTGCCTGATTTTATAAGCATATCAAAGAGGCAGCAGATCATGAAATGCGAAAGGCCACGTCCTTATACAAAACTAAATAGTCTCAAGCTGTGATCATTCCATGCAGTATATATATGACCTTGGGTAAGTCACTTAGTCTCTCTGAATCTTAATTTCTGCTTTTCAATAGGAATAAATAATTCTTATATATAATAGTGTTGCTGAGAGACTGAAAAGAAAAAAGTGTGTGTGAATATTCTTTGTAAACTGTAAGTGCTTATAAGGTTAGTGTTTTTGAAAGAAGAAGAACATTTCTTCACACACCTGGTCACTGTAGGACCTGACCAGGATATTGGGGGTTATCAAGAAGTTGATTCATTCTTGACCTCTAAGCATTTAAGACAAATCTTCAGTGATAAACAGAAAATATTTTAAAACAGACACATGATATTATTATTTTAAGCACTGAGAAATATGATCAAAGTAGTCTGGGCTGTTTCCTTCACTGGCATTCTTTTAAAACATGATAGAATCTCTCCTCTAAGGCCTATTTAATTGTGATCCTGCTTATAAGACCTTCCCTATCCTGTGATTCAGAAAAAGGCAAGATGATTTATTATTCAATTGACTAAAACCTTACTCATGAAAAGAAAACGAAATTTGCTTTAGTTATGGAATGCTGGTGGGATGATTCATTAACTCAAATTATATATCTGATCTTCAAGGGAAAAAGATATAAATTACCCAATTTATTTACAGAATAAAAAAAATTTTGTAAGATTACAGAATATTGTGTCTTGACGCCCTGGCATTTAACAACTTAGCTCTCGCTTTTCCAGAGAGTTGTTATTTTTAATTATCCCATAGTAGTCAATTTCCTCATCCTTAAGCTAAAAAACAAGTATAAATCTTCAGCTGTTTATACGCAGTTGCACTATTAGAACACATTTAAATTCATCACAAGCCACATGCTCAAAAATCTCAGATGTATGTGTGTTTTTCCACACCATGAAGGCAGGCACCTAATAGCACTGCTGAGATGGGATTAATCTACCAAGTAAAATAAAGAGGGAAACTGTGAATTGTGATAGTGAATTGGACTGTGACTCAGCTTTTAAAGCTATCATTTGGCTAGATTTTTAAACTAATGAGACCTTTCACAAAAAAATTATTTTTATATAAAGCATATCGTGTTCCAAGTAGGATTATTGTCAACAGAATTATAAAACCTCTAATAGTTTCTAACAAAACTTAAGTGGGAAATTAGTGTTGCTATAAATGCATGTTGTAGTTCCTGTGCCCTATGTTTAGTACCACACCTTCACAGTCTTAACACTTCCGCTCTAGACTTGAGCCACTGTCCACGAGTACTGCTATTGGAAGAGCTTTCTCTTACGAGCCTCTCTTCACAGTGGTGATATCTCCTTAAATCAAGACTTATCTCTACGATAAGCCTTCAAGAGATAAATGTTTTCTACCTAGCCTAGGGAAGAACTGACCTGCTCCAAAATGCTTATTTCCTGCTTTGACCTCGAATTCCCAAAAGCCAAAACTTATCCCAAAGTGCCTTAAAACTTGAAACCAGCAGGGAGGATATACTCTTAGGTTGTCATCTCACAAAGGACAAACTCCAAAGTTATTACAAGCCCCCCCAGATGAGCAAAAAACCAGCCAAAGCATATGTGAACAAATAATTAGCTTGTCTGCTGTCAAGATTATTTCTATTCAAAATATGCTAGAAAGGTTTCAGGACTCCAATATTTCTCTAAGTCTGTTTGCAATGGTCATGCTATGCATTAGCTCCAAAAAGTTGAGAGGGGGAAGCGGGTAGGGTTGTACTGAGTGGATAGGGAAGATAGACAATTCTAAATCTCCTTCTGAGCTTCATCACCACCACGGCCTCTTTGCCAAGCCCTACACCCCCTCATTTGTGTTTCCCTCAAGAAGATCTTGGCAGAGGGATGCCTCGGTGGCTCAGTGGGTTAAGCCTCTGCCTTTGGTTCAGTTCATGATCTCCGGGCCCTGGGATCAAATCCCACATCGGGCTCTCTGCTCAGCAAGGAGTCTGCTTCCCCCCTCTACCTACTTGTGATCTCTCTCCAGATAGATAGATAGATAGATAGATAGATAGATAGATAGATAGATAGAAAGATAGATAGATAGATAGATAGATAGATAGATAGATAGATAGATAGAAGATCCTGGCAGATTGGTGGTGGAGAAGGGGGACTATTCAGGTAAACAGACAGGAGATATCCCCAAATGAAAATATTTGAAGTGTTGGCAATAGATCTTCCTGTTGATAAATACAAAAAATATCTGATGATAGATTGAGAGAAAATCCACTGCAGTTATCTATCTATTGGAGAGACAGGTGCTTTTTGCACTTTCCAAGAGAAACCAGAGTTTGTTGTCAGTTCAGGGGTGCTCTTGTCATCTTCCAGTTCATTAGATGATTGAACTGACTCCTGGAGTCATAAGGTTGTTTTCATAAAGAGATTATTATAAAGTATGAGGATTTTCCATTTATTTTATTTTTTTTTAACTTTATTTATTTTTCAGAAGGAGAGAGACCGCAAGCAGGTGGAGTGACAGGCAGAGGGAGAAGCTAAGCAAGGAGCCCACTAGGGGACTAGATCCCAGAACCTTGGGATCACGACCTGACCCAAAAGCAGATGCTTAACTGAAGAGCCACCCAGGTATCCCACTTTCCATTTATTTTAAAGCTAAATCCTCGGGGCGCCTGGGTGGCTCAGTGGGTTAAGCCTCTGCCTTCAGCGCGGGTCATGATCTCAGGGTCATGGCATCAAGCCCCACATCGGGCTCTCTGCTCAGCAGGGAGCCTGCTTCTCCCCCCACCACCTGCCTCTCTGCCTACTTGTGATCTCTCTCTCTCTCCAAATAAATTAAAAAAAAAAAAAAAAGCTAAATCCTCTCACTCTGGAATGAAGAGACTAAAGTACTTATTAACCCCAAAATTTCTCTCAGACCAGCTTACAAAATATGTTAGTTTGGATACGTCACATTATGGCACCTCTGTCCCCTAAATTAAAGTTTAGCTTCCTCTTCCAACAGGGTACAAGAATTAGTCAACCCCTGAACTTAATCCTTGCTATTGCCTAACACTCTATGTTCAAGTTTCCAAATGATCATTTCACAGGAAGAGAACACATTTAAACAAGTCAAATGAATAAAATGAATAAACCAAATTACGTCTATATGGTGTTTGAACATTTCCAGATAACACTTGACATTTAGAATCTACTGTCTTCTTAAATTAATCATACTTTATATAAAGGATTTAATCATCAGAATCAAGAAGAGTCTTGGGATACCTGAAGGGGCTCAGTTGGTTTAGCATCTGCCTTCAGCTCAGGTCATGATCCCAGGGTCCTGGGATCGAGTCCCACATCAGGCTCCCTGCTCAGCAGGGAGTCTGCTTCTCCCTCTGCCTGCTGCCCACCCCCCCAACCCCAGCTTATGCTCTCACTCTCTCTTTCCGACAAATAATAAATAAAATCGAAAGAAAGAGAAAGAAAGAAAGAAAGAAAGAAAGAAAGAAAGAAAGAAAGAAAGAAAGAAAGAAAGAAAGAAAGAAAGGAGGGAGGGAGGGAGGGAGAAAAAGAAAGAAAGAGAGAAAAAAAGAAAGAAAAGAATGAATTTCAAAATACTAGGAGAAAATAGCCAAATGCTGTTTTCCATTTTTTTTTTAATTTTTCATTATTTTCTACAACATTGCTATTTATCTAGTATTAGAACTAGGACACCAATCATGATTAAATGAGATTCTTACACAACAGTAAAAGCTTTATAGTTCCCCAAATATGTTGTATTTTATTTTTAAAAATGTTCAAATAAGTCAAATTAATAAACTGTTTCTGTAAGTTCCCATTGGCATTTGTTCTCTGACCCCAACAAGGCTGGATATACTGCAAGTTCCTTAACAAACACTCAACAAATAAAATCATTTTTCTTCAGTAACATAGTGATGAGCTATAGAGGCAACTTAACTTATTCAACGTGAGCAATTTGGGGTCTCAATAACAAAACTATTGAGTTATTTCAATATAACAATTTTAGAGAAAAGTATACTAAAGTGACACACTAACATGAATGTACCAAGGCTGTACATTTAAAAATGGTTCAAGTGGTAAATCTTATGTTATATAAATTTTACCACACATGAAAACAGTAAACTAAACCATTGTATACAAATTTAAGAGTAAAGGAAACATTATATTTATGTTTTGCTACTTCTCACCTGATGAGCATGTTTAAACATCAAATTATATCATCGCATATTCTTTTCATTTTTTTTTGGAAAGTTGTTTTTACGTGAACACTTCAAAATGATTCCAATCTTGCCATTTACGACGATGTAGATGGAAATAGAGGGTATTATGCTAAGCAAAATAAGTCAGTCAGAGAAAAACAATTATCATATGATCTCTCTGATATGAGGAATTTGAAAGGCAGGGCAGGGGGTCATGGGAGGTAGGAAAGGAAAAAATGAAACAAGATGGGATCAGAGGGAGACAAACCATAAAAGACTCTTAATCTCAGGAAACAAACTGAGGGTTGCTGGGGGGTGGGGCAGGAGGGATAGGGTGGCTGGATTATGGACATCCGGAGGGTATGTGCTATGGTGAGTGCTGTGAAATGTGTAAGCCTGATGATTCACAGACCTGTACCCCTGGGGCAAATAATACATTATATGTTTAAAAAAAAAAAAAAAGAACCAATATACAAACCTTAAAGAATAGCAATCTAAACACCAGTTGTCCTTGTTTCATAATGCAGAAATCCACCTATACAGATGCAGATACACTAAAGTGACATCCACTTCTTTCTTTTTGTAGGGGGGCGGAAACGCTTATTTTTGAAGAGCTCTCTTAAAAAAAATGTTCATCATCATTAGCCATCAGGAAGATTTAAATCAAAACCACAATGAGATACCACCTTACACCAGTTAGAGTGGCCAAAATCAACAGGAGAGTAAACAACAAATGTTGGAGGGGGTGTGGAGAAAGGGGAACCCTCTTAGTGGGAACAAGTTGGTGCAGCCACTTTGGAAAACAGTTTGCAGATTGCTCAAGAAATTAAAATCAAGCTACCCTATGGCCCTGCAATTGCACTACTGGGTATTTACCCCAAAGATGCAGATGCAGTACAAAGAAGGGCCACGTGTACCCCAATGTTCATAGCAGCAATGGCCACAATTGCCAAACTGTGGAAAGAGCCAAGATGCCCTTCAACCGATGAATGGATAAAGAATGTATACATGGTCCATATATACAATGGAATATTACGCCTCCATCAGAAAGGATGAATACCCAACTTTTGTATCAACATGGACAGGACTGGAAGAGATTATGCTGAATGAAATAAGTCAAGCAGAGAGAGTTAATTATCATATGGTTTCACTTACTTGTTGAGCATAAGGAAAAACATGGAGGACATTGTGAGAAGGAAAGGAAGGGTGAATTGGGAGAAATCAGAAGGGGGATGAACCATGAGAGACAGTGGACTCTGAGCAGCAAACTGAAGGTTTTGGAGGGGCGGGAGGGGTGGAGGGTTGGGTGAGCCTGGTGGTGGGTATTGAGGAGGGCACGTACTGCATGGAGCACTGGGTGTGGTGCATGAACAATTCATCTTGTAACACTGAAAAAATAAAATAAAAGTAATTGGAAAAAAAAGAAAGTCTTTATATAAAAATTTAATAGATTATAATTAAAAGATAAGCAAAAATATAGGCACATAAATCTTATCTTCACCATAGGGATTCTATCTTGTTCTCATAGACACCCTATGAACTATAACACTATTCTCTTCATTCTTGGTTTATGAACTTCCAAGCAAAATTCAGAAAAAAGATTTGGTTGATACATGAAGTCTTCCAAGAATTGTGGACAATATAATCTAGAATCCAAATTAGCCTCAACCTTGGATATTGAGAGGCCTCAGGTTCTCATTCTTCATTCATTCAACTATCAATAATGGGTATATCTACTGTATCCTAAGGACTAGCACATTGTAGAGTTTTGAAGAAACTGATAAATTCTAATTTTTATCTCAGAGAGATCCCTCTGGATGTGCACTAGATGGTGCCGTAGGTGACTACAGACGCATTAAAGGAAAGAGATGATTGCCTGGGGTAGATTACTAGCAAAAGAAATGGAGAGAGGTGAGAAGTATCAGAAAAGTAGGAGGTAAAATCAGAAGTCCTTCACTGGGTCTAGGATGATTCCTAGGTTTTTGGTTTGAGTGAGAGGTAAATGGAAATATTGCTGAGATATGGACTACCAGGAGAGGTGAAGAGGAGGAGAAACAGAGTTCACTTTGGGCCATGGTGACTTTCCAGATGACTATGGGCCAGCTAGCTGAAAAGACTAGGCAGAGGAGAAGACTTAAAATATAAAGGTTGAGGACTAAGAGGACCAGGAGCAGGACCTCTCACAGGAGCCAAAGAATAGACTTAAAGGAGTGAGTACTAGAAAATAAGATGTTAAGATGGCTTACTAGATTTGGCTGTTCAAATGTCTGCTGGTAACTGATTAGAGAATGTCTTTTTTTTTTTTTAAGATTTTATTTATTTATTTGAGAGAAAACAAAAGAGAGAGAGAAAGAGGGAGAGCACAAGCAGGGGGTAAGGGTAGAGGGAGAGGGAGAAGCAGACTCCCAACTAAACATGAAGCCCAACATAGGGCTCGATCCCAGAACCCTGGGATCATGAGCTGAGCTGAAGACAGAAGCTAAACTGACTGAGCCACCCAGGTGCCCCATGATGAGAGAACATCTTTACTTTGTCCATGGTGAGGACAGTGACAAGGGTGAGAGCAAATGGTTTCAAGGAAAGGGAGGAGCAAGTATAAATGTTCTTTGGTGGAAAAGAAGGCCAGGATGACTCTATAGTAAGTGAGGGGTAAAGTGGCTCCAGTTGAGACTGGAACAACAGGCAGAAGCCAAGAGTGATCATGCTGGAGAAGGCTATTCTCAAAGATGCTGGCTTTATTAACTTGGATTGGTGATAGCTCAAAGAATGGAAATTTAGGTCTATTGCATATATTATATCTAATATATACATATATCTAATATATCCTGTCCAATGCGCCAATGCCCAAATCCACATTCGTGTTTGGCAGTTGGGCAGTCTAGAGAAAGCCCAACCCCCCACACAAGGCCTAACTCTTCACACAAAACTCAAGGAGGTGGGGAGGTGGTATCCTCCCTATGCCTGTCACCTTCAAGTTTCAGGCAAGGGAAGGTTACAACTGTAGAATTATTCTGTTCATTCTCCATTAAAATTTCCAAAGTTATTTTCTCATAGTAAACTCAAATTATGTAATGTAAAGTCACCAACAGGTGACATGACTTACTTATGATTAATACCATGTGACCCACCTGGTAGCGGTCCTGAAATCACTGCTGAGAAGTGGCGGATGCCTGACCCAAGCTCTGTGTACATGGGCTCTCCCTGGTGGCTCCCTAAGGCTAGCTGGTAAGAAGCTGAATAGCTATTTTATTATCCATAAAGAAAACATTCATTCTATACTACACCTTATACTTCAACTAAAGAATCAATTAAAGGCAACCCTAATGGTATACATGCACATATCTCTTGCCAAATTAAGTTTTATATCTGTATTTAACATGCAATTCATTTATGAAAGATTCATTTAATAAAATACACTAAACTAAAGCCACCTTCTTTAGGAAACCTACTCTGATATGTATACACTGTGGCAGAGATAGAAAACTAGTTGAATTATAGGAAGCCAGTGACAATCTAAATATTCCCTAAAATGACAACTTCTCAAAAAAAAAAAAATAACAACTTCTCTTCTATGACTCTTCTCATTTGAAAGCAAATATAACTGATATCCTAGAGGCAAACACTGCATACAGTGTAGAAAGTCCATTTCAGGGTAGGTTCTCAGTACCATTTATTGGTTTTGTTGAGCAGAGGAAGGTTCCATTGTGCTAAATCTCACTGCAATCATTCACTCAGAACCCATTAAGAAATGACTCAATAAAAATTATCTCATGCTCTTTTGCCACATGGTTTCTATCCAGGGCTTTCTGCAAGTATGACTCTTCTTATGCATGTCTCACGTACTATTTCAAAATAGAGAATTTGCTTATACAAAGATCAAGTACCTACTATGGCACTGTCCCAGTGACTGGTTCTCTGAAAAATCAGTAATCCCAAAACTAATGTTGCCTAGAATAAATGCTTTGTCTCCATCACTCTTTTAATGTACAGGTTTTTATAAATGATAAAGTTAGTAGAACAATGACAAAAAATATCAAATTTGCTAATTTCAGAAAAGCATATAACAAATGCTTCTAAATAGATTTAAAAAAAATAGATAAAAATAGGGGTGCCTGGTTGGCTTATCAGTAGAGCATGTGACTCTGATCTCAGGATTGCAAGTTTGAGCCCCACGTTAGGTGTCAATTTTACTAAATTAAAAAAAAATTAGTATAATCCACAAACATTTAATAGATAAATAAGCAGCTTTACATCACATTAAGATTGTTGGATAACCAAGACCACAAAGGGAAACAAGAGCTGATAAGAGCAATATGAAAAAGAAGTACTATACCAATTATTTGTAGTTATTATATCTTTAACACTATAGCCTTTACTGAGATAATTAAAAACAGACAAGATGCAAACTAAGCATTGAAGAAATGTCCAAAATCTATAAAGCTGGCCTTGGGAAAAAATAATGTTAAAACCATTGCCATTTAATAAGAAAACAAATACAACTTCCACATGGAGCCTCCATATCATTTTATGTCATGGAAAATAAATCTTAAATTATACAGCTCTACCTAGAACTCTGCTATTCCTAGACATGCTAGAAAGACTTTGTCACTCACAGTGTGACTAGTAACAGTTTGCTGCAGGAACCCAGAAGATGGCATCAGGGGGCTTAGTGACACCAAGATCCTTTTGCCATGCTCCCTAATAGGGTGTCCCCCTTACCTGCAGTTTTGCTTTTCTGTTAAGCATGGTATAGAAGTAAATAATCTTCCTTCTGACATACTGTCAGAACGTCATTAGTAATCTAACACCATGTCACCATGCCGCCATCATTCACCTCGCTTCATCTCATCATATAGGCATTTTATCATCTCATAATCATCACAGGAAGAAGGGTAAGTACAGCATAATAAGATATTTTAAGAGACCACATTCACATAGCTTTCATTACACTATGTTGTTACAATTGTTTTATTATTAGTTATTGTTGCTAATCTCTTACTGTGCCTAATGTATAAACTAAATTTTATCAATTGGTATATATGTATAGGAAAAAATGTAGTTATCTATAGGGTTCAGTACTATCTGTGGTTTCAGACATCCACTGGGGTCTTTGAACATATCCCGTGCAGATAAGGGGTTGGGGAGGCTGTCACTGTAATTGCTAATAGTCAGACTGCAAAACATTTTATTAACCAGAATAGTACTGGATTTTCAGTAGATTAATGATTTTATAATGCCTGCTAAAATAACTGGAATTGCAAAATCAAAATTAAGGAGTCACAGTCTATGATTTTCGAGACAAAGGTTTCTTTATCTTCCTCTAGACAATGATGTTTGTCTCAACTAACAAAGCTTTGTTTTGAAATTTTTAACAAAACTGGGAAGAAACTGACTCAAAAAAATGGTAAGAGTAATGGTAAATAACATCAAAATATCCTCTCTGCATTACAATTTAAGGAATACTATATCCTGATTTATATACTTAAAATGTAATTTATTAAACTAATATTTATATTTTAAATATTTATTATTATTAAGCAATATAATAAATAATAAAATAATAAATAATTTTTATTGAATGTTATTTATTAAAGATCTGAAATAAACCTACTTATATGATGTTTATTCAGCAATAGTAAAGGTGAAGAATTAATTACCTCTCCCTGTACCTTTTTCTATATGTTTCATCTTTGTGATTCATTCAAAAAACAAAACCATTAAAAATTACTATAATAATTACAGTAATAAAAATTATTGACTATTCATTGCAGATCAACAGTCACAGGTAAAATCAAAGAGTATTTCACTTGTTTGGATTTTTTTTTTCACATCCATGTAGGTGAGAAGACCCGGCCACAGGGAAACCAGACAGATAAAAGCTCTGGAAGCCCTGTCTCCAGATGTTCAATGCCTTCTATAGTTTCATTGATTGCTGCCATTCCTGTTTTCCCTTGCAACATTAGGGTGCAAACCCTGTGGTTGTTTGTTGTGAAACCTCACTGACTGACAGACTTTCTATTCTCAACTTATTTTCCCTCAAGTCCACAGCACAGATGTTCCTTTATAGTGTCAACTGTTTTCATGGAAAAACCCTTGTTTCTCCCTTAAATCTTACTAATCACCACTTGTATCCTTCACGATCCACTCCTTTGTATACAGTAACAAGGAGCATTAATACTTCCATTTTTCTGGTCAAAAACAACCTTTTCAACTAACCCCAACTGTCACATGCAATACATGGTTTTGCTTATTATAAATCCCAGGAGAATATGTTACATTACTGTGACACATTAGAGACACCAATATGAACAAAGTGAAGTGGACACCAATAGAGGGTACCTCACAATTATTCAATGGCCTCCAAGGAATGACACATTGCTATCGGTCCTGTCCCTCTAAGACAGATGTCCACCTCACACTCAAAAACAATAGAATTCATTGGTGCCAAGAACCAAGTGGGCCTGGAGACCGAGATAGGATTCTGTCCTTTCTCGAGAGACTCCCAACACAGCAGGACCTGAGAATCTTGCTCAACTTCTGCCCTGTCCGCATTGACTTTGTTGTTTCTGGTGTGAGGATTCACGGGAGCTGCTCTTTATGGAAAACAGCATGTCATGGTCCCTAAAGAAAATCTCTGTAATGAAGAATAAGTAAACATATTCTTTTATGCCTGTATCTAATCCATCTCTTTCAGTGTATTATTGTAGAGATTAAATGTAATGCCCTAATTAGTTCATAGGTATAAGCATATAACTTGATGCATTATTAAAATATCCATTGGAAATTGATAAATAATGAGTTAGGCCTTCAAATCTATGCATAATTTTGAATGCATAATTAGGTATGCATGATTTTTTCATTCCAACTAATGTTGCATATTTACTTACTTTATCTGAAAAATCAAAATATCAACATTCTTAAATAGAGTTCATTTCAAAAATGTTCCTGACAAAATTTTCTATTTTTCTTTTGGTGTTAAATAGCCAGTTCACAGAATAGTTTGTCCTTCATTGTAACAATGTTTAATGGTTATATATACCATTAGATATAAGACACCAGTGTACTATCTACATCGATTTTAGTCACTTTGGCATTTCCTCTAATCACCTAAATTTAAATAAAGCATATTTAAAAGTGAAAAGTATATTTCAACACTATAGAGTTCTACAACTTGTTATCATAGAGTGTTAGTAGAGTTGAGTTTCAGAAATAGATATATAAAAATAAAAAAATCATTCAGAATTTGAAAGTTGCTAGGAGAGTAGATCTTAAAAGTTCTCATCACATGAAAAAAATCATAACTATACATGGTGATGGATGTTAACTAAACTTATTCTAGTAATCATTTTGCAAATACACATATTTCAAATCATTATGTTATATATCTAAAACTAATACAATGTTATATGTCAATTATGTCTCAATTTTTAAAAAAAGAAAATCAGAATTAGATTAAATGGAAATAGATATAATCAGCCTTGCTTCATAGCATAAAGTTTTAACAAAAATAGAATTGAAAAAATAGTCAACTTCTAGGAACTCATAATTTTTTGTGCAATATTTGGTAAGGACAAGATTTCAGAGTATATATATCATTTATAAATTCCAAATAAAGTATATAAAAAACATAACTATTAATAATATTTCTTAGAGATGGAATCAGTGCCATTGTACTATACAGCAATAGATACATGTTAAGTTTCTCATTAAGAAAAAAAATCTTACAGAAAATTTAAAAACAATGAATTTATCTTTAAAAAACATTTTATAAATTTGTGTGACTTGGGACATGGATGTTAATGTCAATTTAATGAAAGCACAATTCTATTCAAACTTAAGAAACAATTCATTTATAGACTAAATTCATTTTTCCTGGACTTGGAGAAGTCTAGTCTGCCATTTAGTAAGTATATGTATATGTTAACAAATGGACCATTTCTTGCACTTGTATTAAGCCTTTATAGATTCTAAAACTTACATTTATATTACTTTAAACTTCTCAGCTGAATATTTTTCTGTAATAAATATCTAAAAGAAATCTCTAAGCTTTTTATAAGGTGGATCCATGAACCACAAATAAAATAAAAATTCTCTTGACCCAATGCAATGTGCAAACACATTCTTAATGCTTTTTCTCTCTTATAGTGATAATACAATATGCTCTTCAGGATTAATAACCTTAGAGATATAAAAGCTTTGGCTCAAATAGCCAACTTGACCTGAACATCAAGATGAATCTATTGAAAGGTTTCAAGTTTTATTCATAACTTCTGGAATGGGTTAGAATCATCTAACATCTTAATTTTATTGTATGATTCTGATTAACTGAACATCAGCATCTGTCCATGTGCAACAAACGGATGGCAGGAATGCATATTCTCAACACAGAGACTCTAAGGGTGAATGCCTCCCTCTGCTCCCATTATCCCCCCAACCACTCATACCCAGTGAAGGTGCCATAGTCAAAGTGGAACAAATAATTGTCTTAATTTAGAAAAATGTAAAAGGAAACTGTGTAAGGATAGTTTTTATTTGTGAAAATAAAACTCAGTCTATAAATAACTTTAAAAAAAGATTTTATTTATTTATTTGAGAGAGAGAGAGCATGAGAGAGAGTGAGAGATAGAGCACAAGCAGGTGGGAAGGGCAGAGGGAGAAGCAGACACCCTGCAGAGCAGGGAGCCCACTGTGGAACTTGATCCCATCAGGTCTGATATGACCTGGGCTGAAGGCAGACATTTAACAGACTGAGTCACCCAGGTGCCCTAATACCTCATGATAGAAATTACTGAAATAATTAAATTCCTTCCCCCCCAAAGCATTGGATTGGGGACTAATGGATTTTACTCTCACCATCTCCACCTTACTTACATGACTTTGTGCAAAAGTTCCATGTCTATTGTTCTACATCTATTGCTTTTATTTGTCAAAAGAGTATAATTCCTAGCCTAAATCATAGCACTATCTCAAGGATCAAAGGAAATAAAGCATGCTAAAGCACTTCAAAAATCATAAAATTGCAAAACAGAACTTTAAATACAGCCCAATTAAGAATATAAGTAAAGCATGGCAATGTATTAAAAGAGCAATAAAGTCTTCAAAAAGTTAGGTTTTATTCCAGTAACGTAAGAATGGATCATTAGGCATGCAGTCAATGTACTTCAATAAAGAAATAGGTTAAAAGAGAAAAAAATAGGATTATGCCTATAAATTCCCCAAAAGGAAATTGATAAAACACAACATTAATTCCTAGCAAAACTTTCTATAAAATGAAAAAAGAAGAAAACTTCCTTAACATGACCAAAATCTTATTCCAGAATCCTAGAGGAAATATCATACCAACTTATAAAAATTTTGGAGCATTCTCATTAAACCAAAAAAGAAACAGAACAAAAAACCCATTATTTGCTCTATACTTGAACATGATTTTGGATATTTAAGCCAAAGCAATAAGACAAGGATAAGATTTAAGTGTAAAATATTGTAAAGGAGGTGAAAGATCATTACTATTTGTAGAGAATACCTAGAAAACCCAAAATGATTAACTGAAAATTTATCAGTACTAATAAAAATGATGGTGGCAAAACTAAATACAAATACTAAAAAATTAGGGGCACCTGAGTGGCACAGTTGGTTAAGTGGCCAAATCCTGGTTTCAACTCAGGTCAAGATCTTGGGGTGGTGAGATTGAGCCCCAAGTCAGGCCTTGCCTTCAGCACAAAGTCTACTTGAGATTCTCTCTCCCTCTCCCTCTGCCTCTTCCACTTGTGCTCTTTCTCTAAAATAAATAAATGAATAAATCTTAGAAAAATTAATGACATCAGCCTGCTTCTAAATGTAAAGGCACAGGTGGGTGGAGGTGAAGGGACTCCTAATCGAATTAACAACAGATACTGTAATCCAACCAAAATATATTAACAAGGTATGTGCAAAACTTGTATAGAATTTTATTTCATTTAAAGTCAAAAAAAGAAGGATCAAATAAATGAAAACATAAAAAATATTTACTGGAAAAATATTGGCAAAATTCCACTAATTAGTAGACAAATACAAAAAAAAATCTTATAAAAGGCCCACTGGGATTGTTTCAAAACAGAGGTAGAAGTGGAAGTAGCATTTCAAATAATGAAGGAGATTATTTATGTTGAAAAAATTCACTATCCATTTGAATAACAACAACAAAAACTAGATTTCTTCTTTGTGCCAGACCAAAAAATAATTTGAGACAGATATAAGATTAAATAAAACATGTAAGTACTAGAAAAAAACTGTAACATAACCATCATTTGTATAATTTGGGGTGGTGAAAATCTCTTCTTAATAAACTTATCAAGACCAGAGATCATACAGTAAAATACTGACAAAATTGATCACATAAAAACTTAAAACCATGTCCAAATTAAAAAAAAAGGGGGGAGGGAATATTTGCTATCTGTTTCTTAATTTACAAAAAATGTTCACAAACCAATTTTGGAAATGAAAGATTTACAAAATTATATGACTGCCTCAAAATTACATGAAAAGACGTTCAAACATATCTCATAAATAAAATATTATTAAGTAAATAAATAGTAAGATAATTATTTTTGCCTGTCAGATTATCAAAAGTTAAAAATGTGAGATAATGGGAATTTTCAATGTTATGCTGAATATAAATTGGTAGTTATTCTGGAAGGCAAGGTAGCAATATGTTTTAAAATGTTAAGGATGCAGGGCACCTGGTGTCTCAGTGGGTTAAAGCCTCTGCCTTTGGCTCAGGTCATGATCTCAGGGCCCTGGGATTGAGCCCTGGGCTCTCTGCTCAGTAGGGAGCCTGCTTACCCCTCTCTCTCTGCCTGCCTTTCTCCCTATTTGTGATCTCTCTCTCTGTGTCAAATAAATAAATAAAATCTTTAAAAAAAAAAAAAAAAAGAGGGGCACCTGAGTGGCTCAGTGGGTTAAAGCCTCTGCCTTCGGCTCAGGTCATGATCTCAGGGTCCTGGGATTGAGCCCCACATCGGGCTCTCTGCTGGGCGGGGAGCCTGCTTCCCTCCTCTCTCTCTTCCTGCCTCTCTACCCACTTGTGATCTCTCTCCCTCTGTCAAATAAATAAATAAAATCTTAAAAAAAAAAAAAGAAATAAAATGTTAAGGATGCATCTACTTTGATCAGGCAAGATCATTTTTAAAAATCTATCTTAAGAAAATATTTGAACAAATGAGCAAAGATATAAGTAGAAGGCAGTTCAATGCCACTTTGTTGATGATATCAAAAAATAAGTACACTAATATACTCCTATCCCCAGAAAGGATTAGCAAAATAAATTATGGTACATGAATGCCACAGGATTCTATGCAGCACTAATAATGGATGACATAGATCTATAAATCTTAAAATAGATAATCTCTGTGTGTGTGTGTGTGTGTGTACTTAAAAAGTAGGTATTATAAAAAGTACATATAGTATGAGATCTCATTATTTATATATGGCAAATCTGGAAGAATATATTCCATTGGTAATAGCAGGTATCACTAGGGGGAAATGAGAAAAATTATGGAATTAGTTTTCTCTATAAGAGAAAATCTTATAATTCTTATTTTATATAATATTATATATAATTATATAAATATAAGGTCTTGTAATTACCTTATTAATTATCAGAAAGTTATACTTTGTAGAGATAATGGTATCTATCTTAAGACTTACTTGAGATATAACTAAAATGGTTACAATTTCAAAGTGCATTGTGTTTATTTTTATTAAAATATTACATTGATATTATTTTAGTTAAATATAATATTTTAAATGTTTATTGTTCCTGGGACTGGTCAATGCATCCTTATTATAGTATAACAAAATATCCTTTAAGTATCATGATAAATCTTTATTTGGAAATTATTTTACATAATTTACATAATTCTTACATTTTAGAACTACTGATTCTAATTAGCCTTGGTGGAAAGAATGTCCAAACCACAATAAAATTTTATAATGTATCTATGAAATTAATCTCATAACTACTTAAACAATTAATTTAAATTAAAATGTACAGTATGCTTCCTCTTCAACTTTTGCTACCTCTAGGCTTTGAGAATAGATATAAGTAGATGAATGTTCCCAGAGGAAGAAAAGAGATTAAACTGAGATTTCCTGACTAGTTGTTTAAATCAATTTGATTTCAATTAAATGCACTCCACCGATAATGAGATTCAAACCTGTTGTATTAAATTAGGAGTTAAATATATTTCAAAGAAATTGGATTCAGCAAGAATTCCATATAGGTTACAAGAACTTTAATCTTTCAGAGTACACGTACTAATTATAAAAGTTTTAACCATTTTCATCAAGTATAAAGTGTAGCCTTCAAAATTCTCTATAGCTACCCTTAGCCTAACCCTCTATTTTCTTTTCCAGATATATGACTCCAAATTTACCTTTGCAATTTTTTTTTAAGATTTTTCTTACTTATTTGACAGAGAGAGAGAGAGCAAAAGCAGAGGGAGCATCAGGGAGAGGTAGAAGGAGGGGAAGAAGCAGGCTCCCTGAACCCCAGGACCCTGGGAACATGACCTGAGCCAAAAGCAGACGCTTAATTGACTGAACCACCCAGATGCCCCTAGCTTTGCATTTGTCCTCTTTAACACACTCTCATATCTTCACAAAACTGCACAAAATCTTTCATTGTCACCTAACTCGCATTCCTTTATTTCTTTAATTATAGCTACAAAGTCTCTTCTTTAATAGAGATTTCTTTTCCCAATGCATAGAGCAATGTCTGTCCATCCTTACCACTTAAAGCACTCTTCTATCAATTATACTTAACTCTCTACATTTAGCTTGTGAACTTTAGGAAATTCAACTAAGGAACTCAATATTCTACCTTGAATGCTACTTAAAATAGTTAAGTATTTTTCTGAGTCATTTTTGCACTTTCAGGAAAAATAATGGTTGTCAATATATTAAAATACAGTAAATCCGCTCAATTACCACTAGTAATGGTTTCATGAGAATATAATCTGCAGCATGAGAATATATTCCTAAGAAAATAAGAAATAGTAACTAGAATAAAAATGCTGTCATACCTCATGTAAATCTGAGCCAAATTCACTTGAAATACTAACAGCGAATTCTGTTGCATATTCTTAATCACTGGCTCAGTGTTTTTAAAAAACTGCCAGGTGGCTTGTTTTCTGGGCACTGAGAGTTTACAAAACCCTGTAAAATTTGAAACAGTTAGACTTATTCATCTTAGCAGTTTTAAAAACAAGATGAACATCACAGCATATGCAGGACTCCATATTAACACATAATTGATCTCTAGGCTACCAATTTGTCTGAACACAAACATATTTAAAAGACAGTTTGAATTACATGGGGTTTTGGCGACATTATTGTATATAAGAACATTAATTTTACTAAAGGACTTCAAATTTCCATTTGTTGATGAAGCTGGTACATCTCCTAAGAGGATAAATTTCTAATACTTCTACTAATGTTCTCTGAAAAGGATATTTTATCCCAGGGAGTGTGAATCCCATGGTGAAGAAATAAAAGTATTCACATTACAGATTCTTCTTTAGTATTTAATCATAAAAGGATCATAAGCAGCAGAAATTCCAAGCCGTGCTGGGTCAATTAAATTAAACTTGTTCCAAAATAATGTTTCATCTCATAGATCTTATTTAAATTATCAGCGAAAAAGGACATTAAAGTCATTTATTATTATAAAATTGGTAGAATGACAGGAAAATAAAGTGCTTAGTAAAATCATTTATAATCTATAATCATTTTCCTAAAACAGCATTTTTACTAAACACTTTACAATGAAAAAGCATGGTAATTTACAAATAACCTAGAGACTTATCCCTAATTCATCTCTTATAAAAAGAGACTTGACACCACAACATATTTAAATTTAATTAGCATTGCTATCAGGAAAGCAAAAAATTACAAAGGAAATCCATAATGAATTCACTACACTCACTTACTTTCATATTATCATCCCTAGGTGGTTTCTTCGTAGCAACTTTTATAAATTGAGAGAAAGTAACAGCCAGTTCCATCTCTGACAGTGACTAAATTCATTATTGTTTTAACAACCTCCAAGTAAAGTCTTTTTGTGTTCATAAATGAAAGTCAAAATAAGGAGAGTAAGAGCATCTCACATTTGTAATAAGTTTTATACCTTTCAAAGGGTGTCCACATTCATTTTTTTCATGAGATCTCCACAAGAGTTTAAAGATGAGATAATCCAGGACACAAGGAGACTGAATACCTTGCCAAAAACATATAAATCAGTGGCAGCGCTGGATGCCAAATCCAGATATTCTCATTCCTGGTTGAATTTATTTCTATAAACTCACACTACCTCTGCATTTTACTACCATATTTTTCTAGTTCCCTGAGTATCTTCTCACCCCTTCACCTTAGTAAGAAATGCAAGTTTTACAACTCTAGCTATTTTTTCTCACTGAATGTTGAATAAAGGGGAATGTCACTTATTCTAGTTATTTCTTCCCAGCAGTGCTATGTTACTTGGCAAAAATGCCCCTAAAAAAACACGATAAGGTGTGGAAAATTCTTCATAATTTGGGGATATTTTAAGTTCTTTTAACATACATTTATAGAGCCACAATGCTGTGCCAGGCACTCATCTAGGTGAGCAGGCAGGGTCTCAGCTAGGTAGTAGGTATACTGCTAATATCACTTGCAGTAGAAAGATATATCAAAGGACAATCACACAAACATGCAATTAAAGACTGTAAGAAATGCACTGAAAGAAAATATTTTAGGTAGGGGGGCTAATTTAGATTGGACTGGGGTCCCATAAGTCTCCTGAGGAACTAACATTTAAACTAGGCATATTGCCAGATAAATAGTGTGGGAAGAACATTCTGTGCAGAAGAAAAACAAGAGAGGATCCTAAAGTAAGTGTACTAATGGCAGGACCATGTAGCAAACCCATGGTGACAGAAGGGCAGAAATAAAATGAAGCCGGAGGGTCAAGAAGAAGACAGACCAGGTGGGGCTGTGAAAGCCATTTCTAAAAAATGTGGAATTTCCCCCCATTCACCCTTCTCTTCCTTAAATCAGGAGTCGATGAACCATGAGAGACTGTGGACTCTGAGCAACAAACAGGGTTTTGGAGGGGAGGAAGCAAGGGATTGGGGGAGCCTGGTGGTGGGTATTGAAGAGGGCACATATTGCATGGAGCACTGGGTGTGGTGCATGAACAATTAATCTTGTAACACTGAAAAAATAAAATAAACATATTTGGGGGGAAATGTGGAATTTATTCTACAGAAATTTTAATTCAGAGAGGTGAAAGTTCTTACTTAAAAAAGGAGCTTTAGCTGCTGGAGAATGAATTTGGGATACGGAACTATTAAGGGGCCATCTCTCAGATGGTAAACACAGAAGACCTAGGGTGGAAATAAGAGAAATAGTTTTATTTGAAGACTTACTGGAAGTGGGCTGGAAGCACTGGGGAGAGGGAGATGGGGCTACAACAAATGACTCCCCAGTTCTCTGGTTTGAGCAACTGAGAGGCTGGAGGAACCATGTGTAGAAGCAGAAAAGACTAGAGAAGGAGCAGATTTGTGAGTGACTCTGGAGCTGCTGAGAACACAGTTGCAAAATGGGAGTAGATCTCAGGATAGACATCTAGGTTCAAGATACAAATCTGGGTGCTGGAAACGGTCGGGTTATCTGTGGTCTCTGAAGCCAAAGGACTAGATGAGATAACTTTCGAAGGCAGAATAAAAAGAGAAATGGATCTAACACTAACCTTTGCGACAGTACATTTTGAGATCGGTTTGAAGAAAAGCTTACAAAGAAGATAGATTATGAAAGCCAAAGCAGTAGAAGGAAACCAGTAGAGTACGTTGTCACAACAGCCAAGAGAGCAGAACACTGCAAGAAGGAAGGGGTGGCCAACTGCAGTGAATGTTAGTAAGAAGTCCTGCACAATGAAGAAAGGTCTCCAATGGACATGATAAGATGAATGCTACTGGTGATCTTAGAGCAGTATCAGTGGAGTGGTGGATATAGAGAATAGAGAGCAGTGGATTGAAGAACGAATGTGTAGAGAATGTAAGAGTTTGATTGAGGAAGGGAATGAAGAGACAGAACAATGGCTGTAGAGAGAGATGAATCACAGGGGTTTTTATTTTTGCTATTGTTCTAAGGGAAAAGAGAGAGAGAACAAATGAAGACAAGGACAATGTGAGAGTGCGGGAAAGATAACCGAGAAGAGGTAGAAAAGGGTATCTAGGGCTCATGTGGACAGAACAGCTTTGATAACAGAAATTCTTCCTCCATTGTAACAAGAGGGGGAAAGAGGATGAGTGCAGAAATAAGTAGATGGGAGGAATGAGTGGTGGTAACATAGGGGAATTCCCATTTGGTAGCTTCTATTTTATCACTAAAGAATAAGGCTAAGTCATTTGTTGAGGATGGAGAAGGAGGTGGAGAAAATCAGAGATTTGACAAAAGTGGAGAAGAAATATTTTTAGTTGTTTTTGTGGGCTCACCCTCCATTCGCACTTCTATTAACAGTGATTTCTTTAGGGAATTGCCTTTCCCCATTCCTAGCCTATGGTCTTGAGATAGAGCTGATACCACTCTCCCCTCGCCTTTCCATCCCCATCGCTCCCACCACCAACCTAGATCCTGGTGTGGGAATGCCCAGGAATGGCCAACTGAAGTATTAATCACCCTTGCATTGGTCATTGCCTCAACCCAATGAAACCCAATCCCAGAACTCTCGGTGAAACCACTGGGAAAGAAGAAGCCCCTGGGGGAAAAAAGCACACTTTTCCCTCTAGGGCTCCTAACATGGTAGGATATAAGTCTGGAACTACTGGAATCAACCTTTATACATCTGGGAAGCAAACCTGAGGAACACAGAACTAAAAAAGAAAAACAGGTCCTGATGACTTTTTGTTGCCCCAGATTCAGCTAGATACTCTCAGACATCAGTTTCTGAGCCCAAACCTCCAATACAAAAAATGTATTTGTATTATATGTATTTGTATGTATATGTATTTGTATGTATATGTATTTGATTATATGAGTTGGATTGTTGACCCTTGCAAGCAAAGGCATCCTGACTGAGACAGAGTAATAATCCCTGTGGTGAATGGGAGAATAACTCACTAGAGAAATTATTATAAGACATTGCTGAGGATCCATTTGGCTGCTGGTTATCATGAATTTGTGCTGATATCACTAACCATAGGATTCCACTAAATAAGTGAAATTCTTTGAAATTTTCATGAATACTACCTAAACTTTTGATATTTCGTATAGTTAGCAATTATAATTACTATTATGTATAAAAACAAATAAGCTATTTAAAAACAAGGATAAAAAAATAAAAATAAAAATAAAAACAAGGATGAGAAAATACTTGCAAAAGACACATCTGATATAGGACTGTGATCCAAAATATACAAAGAACTCTTAAAAATCAATTAAAAAACAAACAACCTATTAAAAAATGGGTCAAAGGTCTTAACAGACATCTCACAAAAGATGTGCAGATGAAAAATAACCACCCAAGTACCTGCTCCACATCATAGGTCATCAGGGGAATGCAAATTAAAATAGCAGTGAGATACCATACACACTTATTAGAATGACACAAATCCAGAAGACTGACCAAACCAAATGCTGACAAGGATGTGGAATGACAGGGGCTCTCACTCACTGCTGGTGGGAGGGAATACAAAATGGTATGGCCACTTTGGAAGACATTTTGACAATTTTTTACAAAGCCCAACACCTTCCACATGATCTAGTACTCCACCCCCACCCCACCCCACCCTGCCGCCTTGGTATTCACCCAAAGGAGCTGAAATGTTATTTCCACACAAAAATCTTCACATGGATGTTTATAGCAGCTTTATTCATAATTGCCAAAACTTGGAGGCAACCAAGATGTCCTTTAGTAGATGAATGGATGAGTAAAACTGTGACACTTTCAGACAATGGAATATTATTCAGCACTAAAAAGAAATGAACTATCAAGCCATGAAAAAACATGGAGGGATCTTAAATGCAAATTACTAAGTGAAAGAAGTCAATCCGAAAGGCCTACATGCTGTATGATCCCAACTATATGACATTTTAAAAAAGGCAAAATCTGGAGACGGTAAAAAGGTCAGTGGTTGCCAGTGGTTGGGAGTGGGTGGAAGAATGAATACACAGAGCAAAGATGTTCAGGAAAGTGAAAATACTCTGTAGGATACTATAATGATGGCTATATGCCATTATACACTTGCCTAAACCCATATAATGTACAATGGTGAGTGAGTCCTAATGTAGACTCTGGACTTTGAGTGAAACTGTGTCAATGTAGGTTCATAGACTGTAACAAATATATCAGTTGGGAGGCTTTGCCTATGTGGGAGAAATCTCTGTACCTTACTCTTAGTTTTGCTATGTAACAATTTTCCCCTTGTTTAAAATTTAAATTAAAGATATATTCAACTTAAGTTCAAAAATAAGATAAGATCACTCAGTATCTTATCAACATTTAAACTGGCAAAAAGACAAATTAAAAGTTGGTTTTATTTTAAGCATATCCAAGATGAGACAAATACTTGCCTACAGTTTAGCCAATGGAAAACAGGCCCTATAAATTCTATTAAATTATTTAACAGACACAAATAGATGCAGTAATTCAATATCTGTGAAACAAATAATTTTCTTCCTTCTCTCTCAATGCTAATAAAGCAAACATTTGCAGTGCTCAATCAACATCCTTGCATAAAGCCAAACAATACAACCTTTTTTGAATGACAGAGGAAACATACATTACATAATATATGTAACATACATTACATACATAATGAGTCATGGACAAGCCACATATATGGAGAAGATTTAAAAGAACTACTCTGAAAAATATGGAAAAACTTTTTACCATGATTCTAAATGTAAAATTCATTTCATTGAATTGACATTTGTCAAGCAATTATTAGAGAGAATTCCATACGAATTACATTGTCAAGATGTGAAATAGCTCTTTCTTTCTTGTTCATTTGGACTAGAAAAGTGATTAGTCTGGATTGAGAGTACCCTTAGATTCTTTCTAAAACTGAAGAAAGAAGTCTTCTAGAGAAATTTCTTAAGGAGGTTTTCTGGCAAGGCAACTCTTAAACAAATCCAGAGAGGACTACCAGAGAAGAAGATGCAAAATTTTCTCTCTCTACTAGCCTCACTTCCTAAAAATTATTCCTTGTTTCTTCAAATGAGAAAGGACATCTCTCTGTTGTAATCTGAGATTTTGAGCATTCCATTCTTCACCTAGGGTGAAGGTAGCTGAAGAATGGTATAAGGTATAAGTGTGACAAGGTATAAATGTGATGAAGGAGGACAAGGTGTAAGTGTATAAGTGTCTAAGGTATACCTACACAAGGTGTAAGTGTGATGAAGGAGGACAAGGCAAGCTGAGGACTTAAGCATGAGCTGACACCCCACAACTCCTCCCCCCCACATACACTCACTCCCAGGTGGGATACCTGTGACATTTCCCCCAGGAAGCTCCCAACTGTCTTAATGTTAATGCCTTGCTGGAGGGAAAAACAACCCTAACTTGACAGTGCCATGGCCTCCAGTATCTTGTAGGTCCTCTTTAGCATACGGAAGTTCTTTTGAAAACTTCCCTTTTCCTTACATCCCCAACTCCCAAGTCTATAATCAGCCACCCCTCACAGCCCCAGGGCAACAGCTCTTTCTTTCCAAGGGTCTTGTCCCCTCACCCCTCTAGCTTTAATAAAAATTCTTTGCCAAAGAATTCTTTCTTGGTTGTTGGCTCAGGACCCCACCCCACCAAACCTCACTACATAACGTGTGCATGCATATGTGCATTATTAAAGAAGAAATCTTTGCTGCGTCTCAGACTTCATTTGCATTTCAAAAATTTAATGTTTTACCACACAAATCTTATTTTCCAAAGCTTTAATTATCTGTGTAGATTCCTTCTGATAAGGCATTTTACTTACGGGGCAAATCATTAGTGGTCAGACCAGTCAGTGCTAAGGATAGTAAAGAGGCCTCCAAGTTCCTAGGTGTGGTACTTGTTACATATCTTTTATCTCACTTACATGCTGAGTTAGTCCAACTACCACCACAACCCTAAATTACTTTCTATCATATTTGTTTCATATCTATATTAAGCTTCAATATTTTTAGTATTGTATTTTCTTATTACCACTATGCTGCTCTTGCCCTCTAATTTTGGGGCTTCCATGAGGCTCTGCTAGTTTCCAGCATTCACAACCACAAGTAAATCTATTTAAAGTATGTTTAAAGTATGTTACTGATCACACTAAAAATCTCCAGGTGGATGGACTTTAGAGCAGTGTCTTCTATGCATGTGTCACAGAAAAACTGGTATTAATCCCTGAGCCAGAAAGAAATCTGCCCAGACCACTGATCCTGCCTCCATAATATTCCCTGTACCAGTCTCTGGCAATGATTTGATCCAACAGCTCATGCATGAGGGTAAATGGGTGCTCTCTTGTCTATAAAACATAAAGGTTTTCACGCAGTGTTTTCTTTTAATTAGCTATAATTTTATATGATGTAGGAAAGATGTCAGGGTTCAAAGATGACAGCCAAGAAAGAATTCTTGAGAGGTCTTTAGTGCAAAAAGGGGATTCTATTAAAACATGGGGACAAGTCACATGGGCAGAAAGAACTGCATTGGGGTCATGAGGAGTGGCCCATTATATACTTTCAAGTTGGAAGGGGGTTAGGGATAGCATAAACTTTCCAGGTATTTTGGAAACAAGGTTTCCAGAATCCTAGGGGCCTAGCTATTGTTAGAAAAAAGTCATTTAATACTGTTTATAAAAACTGTCGTGAGACTCTTCAGTTGTATATCAGTGGGTCATACGCTCAGAGGATGATTGCCAACATGTATCTTGGGGGGCGGAGGGGTTAGAGATAAAGGAAATTTCCAAAGGAAAAAGTAGACTTACAGGATTTTCAGGCTTTACCCCAGACCCACTGAATCTGGGGTGGAGTCCAGAAATTTGGGTTTTAATAAGACAGGGTTGATTCTGATGCACCCTAAAGTTTCACTACATAACATCACTGGTACCAATCTTACTGACCACAAGAATCACCTAAGATCACTCATCTAAATAATATATTCCTAGGTCCTCCCCATCTGATTCAGTAGGACTGAAGTAGGTTCCAGAAATATATATTTTTAACAAATGATATCCCGCCACCACCTCAAGTGATTCTTATGGTTAGGGAAATTTTAAAACATTGCACCAAATCAGGATATTGAACTTTTGTACAATTTTTTTAAAGATTTTTTATTTATTTATTTGACACAGAGAGATCACAAGCAGGCAGAAAAGCAGGCAAAGAGAGAGGGAAGCAGGCTCCCCGCTGAGCAGAGAGCCCAATGCAGGGCTCCATCTCAGGTCCCTGAGATCATGACCTGAGATGAAGGCAGAGGCTTTAAACCTACTGAGCCACCCAGGCACCTCTCTGTACAATTATTTCCAAAAAGTAGATATTACATATAATTATGTGATAGTTCCATGTTAAGAATATGTGTATATTGAAACCACATTTTTTTAGCATTTTAAATTCTATTGTTAGTTCAGGAGGAAGATGAAATTAAGAAAGGTAATAGGGAGTCACCATCTGAAAAATATTAGGAAATACTACTTTCGATAAGCAGTTCTAGAGAATTAATAAAATTTCAGAGTTCCAGAGATTAATAGCTACATATAATTGCAGGCAACTTTGAGAAAAGCCTAATATGCATTCAAATGCAGAGAAGTTAATAAAGGGTTTTTATCTGTGTTATAAAGGATTTCTTGCAAGAAAGAAAGAAATTCATGGCAACAGATCTGACGCTCTTCTAGTGTAGCTAAAACTTGTTTGTTTTTTTAATGCACACAAAATTAACACAAAATTAATGGCACAGAAAATTAACCTGTGCCATTTCATATACACAAAAATATAATTCTGTGTTAAGTGAGGCAAACTTTATTATAAATAAATAATGCGAAGAGCTGTTTGGAGCTTACTTTAAATTTCCACTTTTATTTCCTGAGCAATAGGCTCCAGGGTCTCATCATGTTCTGGATAATTCAGATTTTCAATTAATGGGTTGTTGCTCTTAAAGGTACTCAAATAAAGAAAAAAGGAGCTGTATTTACTAAAGTCTAACCACTGCCATGCCAGACAGGGTAAAATGCCTTCTCTCAGTATCACACAATATGTATGGGGTGGGAAAAGTAAGACTCAACATATCTATTTTTTATTTTTTGTTTCCCTTTTTTTTTTTTTAAAGATTTTATTTATTTATTTGAGAGAGAAAGATAGTGAGAGAAAGAACGTGAGTAGGGGAAAGGGTTAAAAGGAGAAGGAGAAGCAAGCTTCCTGCTGAGCCAGGAGCCCCAAAGTGGGGGCTCTATCCCAGAACCTGGAACCGTGACTTCATCTGAAGGCAGTTGCTTAACCCAGGCACCCTGAATCAACATATCTATTAACTAATAATGCATTTGAAAGAAAGGAAAGATTTGATAGTTCCTAAACCAGTGTTTCCCACTCTCCCTGAGGCCAGTGAAGCCAGTTTGACCAATTTCCCTTAGCTTCCTCTTCACCCTTTCCCTCTTGGGTAGGATTTGCCATCCCCCCACTATCTTTCACTTCTGGGGGCCATTATCGAGAATGTGGATGTGTAACAGAATTTAACATGCGTAGGTAGTACAAATTCTACTAGGAAACATTATTCACAGCCCAGCATTTTCCAAGATTCAGAGAATACTAGAAATTCCAACAGTAGGATATAAACACATTTAGAGTCACTAAGTCACAAATCATGCCTCTTAGGTTCCAGGTGAAATTTTCACTTTCTTTATACCGCGCCACCGCCTACCATTATCAGTGGGTTTCAGCAGTCATTCCCTCCACACCTAATCCACTGCCACACACTGAATTCCTAATTATAATTACCCATAATCTTTTTTTTCACAAGCAGATGGAACTAGTGTTCCAAATGGGACATTTCCAATGCTAATCATTACACTTACTGGGTCAAAATTTGCAGTCCTTACTTCCAACAGGGACTCATTTAAAACCAAAGTAGCTTACTAAGAAAGTTAAATGGAAAGTTCCATATAGCTATTGATGTATTTTCAAAAGTGGGTCTAGGTCTTCAATACCCAGTAGTGTTGATAAATGCTTTCAGCTAATAACCCCAATGTTTGATAAATCAATACTGGTGCATTAAACTTGAAACACTATTTTTAACATTTTTATGTTCATTTTACTTTTTTCCCCAAATACTTTTTTTATTTTTTCAGTGTTACAAGATTAATTGTTCATGCACCACACTCAGTGCTCCATGCAATACGTGCATATGTTCATTTTACTTAATAGTACTTTAAAGGAAGGTGACATGAGAAAGACTATTTTCTTTTTTGTTTTTTTTTAAGATTTTATTTATTTATTTGACAGAGAAAGAGATCACAAGTAGGCATAGAGGCAGGCAGAGAGAGAGGGGGAAGCAGACTCCGCACTGAGCAGAGAAAGCCTGATGAGAGGCTCAATTCCAGGACCCTGAGATCATGACCTGAGCCGAAGGCAGAGGCTTTAACCCACTGAGCCACCCAGGTGCACTGAGAAAGACTATTTTCAAGTCATCTCAGGAAATGAAACCAACCACTATCTTATAACAATAAATTCAACTTTAAAAAAAATAGCAGCACAAAGGTAGAAAGCTCTGATCAATTCAACTCAATTTATTTTCAAAACATAATTTGAAATGTATTAATCAAAAAGTTCTATAGGAAAGTCTGCAGGTGAGGAGGAAGGAAAGGATGGACTCCATCAAGAGTTCAAAAGCTTGTATGTGTTCACACATCCCTGAGTCATCTCCCTGGACAAACTGACAGGATGATGGTGAATGGTAGGACTGAGCTGTTTAACCCATCCGCCACTGCTGTTGTAGCTCAGCAGGAAAATACATCTGAGACCAACTCAGCATGCAGCTCATTTGAGTGGGAGTGTTTAACATTACAATATTCTGTAGTTCCCAGACTCAGGAGTTTCTGTGTCTATGCTGAATTTAACATCCGTAGTGATTTACACAGAAACACCTTCGAGTCACTAATCCATGCATCTTTATCAAAATTAAATCATGAATTTTCTGATGAATATTGGACTTGAATCCATTACACTTAGCTAGTTGCTTAAAGTTAATACATGTTTCTCTTGTAAAGAGGGAAGAAATGAACTGACAGACCGTGAAAGGCTTTACTTCTGTGCATTTTAAGTCTAGTGGTAGCCTCTGATTTCTTCATTTTTTTTTTTTAAAGATTTTATTTATTTGAGAGAGAGAGAGAGAAAGAGTGCGGGGAAGGGGAAGGCAGGAGAGAGGAGGCAGAGGGAGAGGCAGGAGCAGACTCAGAGCAGGGAGACCAACTTGGGGCGGGGGGTTGATTCCAGGACCCTGGGACCATGACCAAGTCAAGGGCAGATGCCTAACTGCCTAACTGACTGAGCCACCCAGGCATCTCTGATTCCTTTGTTTTTAAGGAAACAGAGGTGAGAAAAGCTGACCAGTGGTCTTTTTAAAATGAATCAAATCCAGTAGAATATCAGAGGCCTGTGAGCTGTCAGTGGCCCATCACTCCTGCATGTGTTCATCGGGAGCGTACATCCCCTGCCTGGAGCATCAGGAGCACACAAATTTGCCCAGCTCTGCAAAGCTAACACCCTCAGAAATGGGGTTGAGCATGGCCTGAATTCATTTCTACAGCCCATGACAGCCCAAAACTCTCCAGACCACATGCATTTCTGGAGTTCCTACAACATGAATGCCCTAATGCTGCCTTCCGTCTGCTACCCTTGTTTGCCTGGGTTACTTCTTTATTTTTTTTAAAGATTTTTAAAGTTTATTTCGTTAAAGAGAGAGAGAGACACAAGCAGGGGGAGCAGCAGGCAGAGGGAGAGGGAGAAGCAGCTCCCTACTGAGCAGGGAGCCCGATGCAGGATGCCATCCCATGACACTGTCATGATCCAAGCTGTAGGCACTCTTAGCCAACTGAGCCACCAAGCGCCCCTGCCTGGATTACTTCTATTCTAGAAAATTTCTGCATGCAAAAACAAAGAATTCAGAACATTTCCCAAATTCCTCTGAAATCCACACATAAATAAATGTGATGATTAGACTTAAGATTCTGAGTAGATCTGTCCCCGGCAGAGGAAGCAGAGGCATTAACTGACAGCGATTTCATTGACTTCAACCCCACTCTCTCCGGCTGCTCTCAAATTTCTCCTCCCTCTACTTTCTTCCAGCTACATACATAAACTCCTCAGGGTTTCTTCTTTCTCTGGTAAGCAAAATACTCATTTCTCCCAAACAAAACACCTTGTTTAGGCAAAAGAGATGATATAATTATATCTAAGGACATTTTCCTACCTCATGATATGTAAAAAATACAATATAAAAATCAACTTTACTGGTTCCACACAGAAACAAAACAGTTAGATTTTCAAAAAGAATAAAAAAGACAATAAATTATAAGAGTTGACAAGGATGTGGAGTAAAGGGAACCCTTGTGCACTGTTGGTGGGAATGTAAATTGGTCCAGCTGTTGTGGAAAACAGTATTGAGATTCCTCAAAGAATTAAAAATAAAATTACCATATGATCCAGTAATTCTACTACTGGGTATTTATTCAAAGAAAAACCCTAATTCAAAAAGTTATATGCACCCCTATGTTTATTGCAACATTTTTTACAATAGCCACTATAGAGAAGTAACCCATGTGTCCATCGTTAAATGAATGGATAAAGAATATGTGGTATATATATTATTCCATATATATATGGAATATTTTAGATATATGATATATAACAATGGGATATATATATATATATTTTAGATATATGATATTTAACAATGGGATATATATATATAATGGAATATTACTCAACCATAAAAAAGAATGAAATGTTGCCATTTGTGACAACATGGACGGACCTAGAAGGTATTATATTAAGTGAAATAAGTCAGGCCGAGAAAGACAAATACCAAATAATTTCACTTGTATGTGGAATATAAAAAAAAAAAAAAACAAATAAATAAACAAAAAAACCAAACAGACTTTCAAATATAGAAGACAAACTGGAGACTGCCAGAAAGGAGGTGGGGAGGTAGGGGGAATGAGTGAAATAGATGAAGGGGATTAAAAGGTACAAATCTCCAGTTTAAAATAAATATATCATGGAGATTGAAAGTATAGCATAGGGAATAAAATCAATAATGTTGTAATAACATTGTATGATGACAGATGGTGACTACACTTATTGTGGTAAGCACCGAGTTACACATAGAATTGTCAAATCATTATGTTGTACACCTGAAGCTAATATAAAATTGTATGTCAACTATACTTCAATAATAATTTTTTTAAGAATACCAAAAAAAAAGTCAATTTTACTGGCATTGTATAGAAACCAAACTGCTAGATTTTTCCAGAAAAAAAAATCTTTTTTTTTTTTTTTTTTTAAAGATTTTATTTATTTGACAGAGAGAAACACAGCGAGAGAGGGAACACAAGCAGAGGGAATGGTAGCGGGAGAAGCAGGCTTCCCGCAGAGCAGAGAGCCCGATGCGGGGCTCGATCCCAGGGCCCTGGGATCTGACCTGGGCCGAAGGCAGACGCTTAATGACTGAGCCATCCAGGCGCCCC
>CM053605.1:30895986-30977246 GCA_028646535.1 Procyon lotor
TTTTTTTTTTTTTTAAAGATTTTATTTATTTGACAGAGAGAAACACAGCGAGAGAGGGAACACAAGCAGAGGGAATGGTAGCGGGAGAAGCAGGCTTCCCGCAGAGCAGAGAGCCCGATGCGGGGCTCGATCCCAGGGCCCTGGGATCTGACCTGGGCCGAAGGCAGACGCTTAATGACTGAGCCATCCAGGCGCCCCCAGAAAAAAAAATCTTAATTCTTCATACACTCTTTTTAGGAAGTGAGATTTGTGAAATATAAACCTTTGGTTTTCTTTTTACACATTCTAAATCTTTTCATACATATCAATTCGCAAGCAGAATTTTGCTAGACATGTTGTCCATTTTCATAGTTAAGTGTGTTCAAAAGAGAGAGCTTGCTGTGGTCCAAAAGACTTGAGCTGTTTCCTGATCAATAATTTCAAATAAGTGTGAGGAAGAGTATTCTAGTTTGGGGTCCACCTATCTATCCAAAAGGAGAGAATGTTGTCAGGACAGCTGATTGTTCAGAGGGTAGTAATTATCTGAATTTGGCCGGGTCTCACAATTTGTGTTGGTGTTTATAGTAATGATACTTATCTTCCTTATAGTGATGACACTCACACGGAGATGTACTCAGGATTCTCTTACGCTAGTTTCTCGAAAATCTTTAACAAAAAGACAAAAAAGAAAGTCCTATCTTGCTCTATTATCTGTTTTGCATGAATATGTAATCTTTATGATTTCAATTCTGTCTTTAGTTAGCCTCATTGAAGGAAGTCACTAGAATAAAATAAAATGGAATGAAACAAAATAAAGCAATCACATGTCTAGGACTGACACTAAAATCTAAAGAGAATGGAGAATTTTTAAACTGAGCCATACAAGACATACATTTGGATGGGTAAAACAACTATTTTTCAAGATTGTTAGAATATCTGGTAGAAAGAGGTAGAACATTCTGCTTACATAGAATATAATTAAAATATTTTATTGTTTTCAATATTTTTAAAAGCTTAAATAAGCCAAGCAGTCTGGTAATTGCATGACTTGCAAACTACCTTGCATGTAGTTTGCTCCTACAAAATGACTCTTTTTACTCCTGGAAATGCTCTTCTCCGGTTTGACTATAAATCAACATAATATTACTTTAATGTGTCAGAACTCATACAGTATACTGTTTCCTCTTTCACCATAGACAGCTTGAGAAGGGTTATACTTAATTCAGGACGCAGCCTTTACCTAAAGTATTATTTTATTAAAAATTAAAACAAAATTCCCGTTTATTGAATTGTAGGAAAACAATATAGAAAGACACACACAAAAAAAGCAAAATTCAACCAATATTACAAAACAAACAACTTTCCAGATACTTACTTAGACAAACATATATATATATATACACATATATATATATACATATGTGTATATATATATACATATATATATATACAAACAAAAAAATGTTACAAAAAGGCCATCCTAACATATATGCAGTTTCATGACCAATTTTCACTCTACAACATACCATAAGCATCATTCAAAATAAGCAGTTTCTAAAACCACATAGTATTTAATTCCTGTTTGGTGGATATTTCAGAGATTTTTCCCCTGATTTTTCACTATTATGAACAACTGTACAACAAACTCAGTGCATTTTCAGAACATTATTTTAAATTCTAAGTCTAACACATACACATCCTCAATTTTAGGAAACCGCACTTCTCTGTCTCTTTCCTTGGAAATATCCAAGTCTTTCAAAGCCAGTTCTAGTTAATAAGGGCAGCACTATTTCTGGCCACAACCAGCTGCAACTGATGGAGGAAATTCCTTGGGGTTCCATCCATCATCTGCTTCTTAGGAAACAGCACAATAGAGAGAAAAGGCCATAGAGTTTGCACGAGGCAGAAACTATTTGTTTTGATCAGTAACTTTTTATTGAAACATGTGTGGCATATGCACAAAAAAGTGCACAAATTACAAATATACATCTTCATAGGTTTTCACAGAATACACTGTGTAACCAGAACTGGTATTTTCTTCTTTTAATACTGCTTTTCTATTCATTATGTAATCTGGGACAAAACATCTCTCAGAGCCTATGAAATGGGCATAATACATGCCTTAAAGAGCACTAGAAGGCTAAAAGAAACAATGTAGGCAAATCTTCTAAGACACAGTAAAAATGACAGTTTCCTCCCTACCTGAACCCACACTAAAGAGCACATCCTGGCTATAGCCCAACCACCTCATTTCCTCCTTCAACTCAATGCCACCAAAAGCCTGGAATGCCTTGTTCCTCAGACTGCTTAAATTACAAGCCTTTCCATTGTAAAGGACTTCTTAATAATGTTTGAGAGGAATACAATCACATCAAGGATTCTAATTTAGAACCACAAAGTATTAACTACTAAGAGATAAAGAGGCTCATCTCCATTAAGAAAAGTAGTTGTTAAAATAATTCACAAGTTTAATTCTGCAATTTGCTAAGTTTTAATAAAAATATAATGAAAAGCAAAGGCCCCCTGGATTTTCACCACAGCACCCACACAAGCCAGGTGCAGCTCAAAGGGTGTTATATCCTCAAGCATAAAATCCTATTTTTATTCAAAAACCCCAAATCAAGGATTGTGAGTAGCACTGATTGAAGTGGAATTTATTTTTGCCATTGCTGCCAAAGCTACTGAGAGGCCCAATGTGATATCCAAGGGTCCAAACGATCAGCAACACCCAACACTTCCACATTTCTATCTCATCTGTCAGATCTCAACCATCACTCCGGGATGGCTCTACAAAGACAAAATTTAGTGACACAGTAAGCAGACTGTCAAATGCTAACAGTCACCAAAGCAAATAGGCAGCATAATTTTTTAAAAACAAACAAAAAACAGCTACTATCGTTTGGATCTTACTATGTGCCAGGCTCTTTACATGCATTTCCTTATTTTTTCCTTCACAACAGGTCTTCATGGTAGTTTCATTATCCCTATTTTGCAGGAGAAATTGAGGTTTAGTGAGATGATGTAACCTGCCCAAGATCACACAGCAAAGATGACTTGAGATTCAAGTGTAAATAAAGGAAGGGATCATTGAACAAGTTAAGCCTGAGTCTGTTGGAAGGCAATGTTTGTTTCTAAAGACCAGATGGCCAGAAAAGTTGCCTTTGTCCACAACAATGTTTCAAACAAAGCTTTTCCCCTGATATCTACAGCAATTTAAAAACTAATCAATCCCTTTTGTGTGGCAGAAGAGCTTGATATTGTAAAGATAAGGGAAAATTCTTTAGCCAAAAAAACTTCCCTGATGAAAAACTTCGCCGCTAGAATTTTTCTATTTTGCTTTTAATTAGCAGGTCATTAATAACGGGGTAAACAACATGAAGACAAGGAAATGTTATTGAAGTGGTTGTTGCTGTCCATAATAATTTTCTCCATTTCTTTGGATGCTTTTAATTTCAAAATTGAAACAGAGGCATCTTAGTATAACTCCTATTCCATCCGAAGCCAAGAGGTAGTAGAAAATTCATATGGAAATTTTAATAATCCCTTTATCTCCAAAGCCAATTATTTTCCTTCCTTACTTGGAACCAGCCCACCCCATTTGACTCCCAGCCATGAGCTTGGAGGTTGGTTGGAAGCTATAATGAGCTAGGCTGCCAGCCTGTCAGGTTCCATTGTGTTTGTGTGACCGCTGATCACAGTGATGAAACAGGGATTAGCTTCATCCTTATCACTATAAATAAATGTGATTTTATGACAACACTGGAGCTTTCATCATTTATTAAAAAGGAAAGGAAGAAATGTAAAGGTGGCTATACAATCCTTATCGAAAAAATCTGCCTGCTCCCTGAGATCAGTAGTTGATTTTAATTTTATATTATTTAAGTTGTGGTGAATAAAAGGCTATATTAATGTGAACATCAATCCAAGGAGAACCAAGCTTCACCTCACCATATTTTAAAGGACGTAACATAAATGGTTTTCTTCAGCCAAACCAAATTCACTCAAATTGAAGAGACTATAAAACATAAAAGGTTAGTTTGGGAAAATATAAAATATTGATGCATTAAATATTTAATTAAATCAATTATTCAATTAACTGGAGATTATCTGGAATTTAGATATAATGTGATACTCCAAGGGCATCTGGAATCCCTTTTCTCCTGTCTGTCTCTGTGTCTCTCTCTCTTTCTCTCTCTCTCTCTCCCACTCACACACACACACACACACAAAGTTTTTAAACAGTAGTCCTTGAGGTTTGTGCATATTATGAGTTTAAGAGTTTAAGTCAATTGGTTTGTGCATTTTTCAGCCCCAAGTTCCTACAAAACAGGAAACGTTATATTTGCAAAAGGCAGGTCAGAGTACTAGCTGTTTCTTCCCAGAACCTTCGACCTGCACAACGTGACTGAAAAGTATCTGGGAAGAGAGTTTGGGAAAGGCTTCCTGTTTGTCTTCATTTATTAGACTCTACTCTTTCCCAATGCACATATAAAACACATCATGAATGCCACGTAATGTGCTCTTTCTGATTTGCCAGAATGATTTTCTGTTTGTTTTTCATCTGAGGTCATTTCTTAATATATCTAGACATTGTTCCTGAAGATGCGAACTCAATTCTCTCCCTCAGAGATCATTTTCCATAATGCCCTAGCACTTTGAGGAAGTGGATTTTAGCCTGCTGCAGCAATGTTGACTGTCCCCACTGTGAACTATCTTAACCCATGGGGAAATCACAACTCAAGTATCTGCTGTTTAGATTATCGAGTCTGGGCCTAAAAGCTGGTCCCAAAAATGTCTCCTTATTTCTGCAGGCCATTTGGAAATCAATTTTTATCTCCTTACATAGCACTCCTCTTGCAAATGCCACACTGGCAAGAGGAACAGCCTGCTCATCTCAAGTTCCTTTGGGGAAGAGCTCTGCCCTATTAACAAAGAATGGGTTCTGAGCAGCCAACCTCCTATTCTACTCCCTAAAAACGTTCCTATGATAGGGTTGGAGTCCTGATGTTGGAGAGATACAGCCCAGGCTCAGCAAGGGTGTCAGAGGGCATTCTCTTCCAGGCCACAAACTGCTCTCCTCTCCTCCCTCTGAACTTCTCCCCTTACCCTTTCTCAAAACAGACAAATCCATAAATCCTCCTGCAGCTGCAGCACACTCAAGTGTGAAAGGCAGAGTGCAGATACTGTGATATGAAGTTTCTTCTCTAACGTGCTCTACACTAAAACCACAACTTCTACCCACAAGAAATTCCCTTTCCAATAGCTTATCTCCATCAGTGGCAGTCACCATTACCTGAATTGCCTGACTTCTCCTGATCTTCACCTCTTTTACCCAGTTGGTCACTGCCTTGTCCTTCCTCCTTTGGCACATTTCTCCTTCCCTCCATTCCTATCATAACCAGCTGAAGCTCCCCTCAGTTCACAGATTACTACAAATGGCTGTATCAATAAGGGTCCAACTATGAGAAAAACAGAAACCATTCCAAGTGTTTAAAAAGAGGGAATTAGGGGTTCCTGGGTGGCTCAGTCAGTTAAGCGTTTGCCTTCAGCTCAGGTCATGATCTGAGGGTCCTGGGATCGAGCCCCATGTCAGGCTCCCTGCTCAGCGGGGAGCCTGCTTCCCCCCCACCTCTGTCAGCCGCTCCTCCCCTCATGCACATGCTCACGCGCTCATGCACTCATGCTCTCTCTCTCTCTCTCTCTCTCTCTCTCTCTCTCTCTCCCTCTCTTAAGTAACAATATACAATCTTTAAAGAGAGAAAGAGAGAGAATTAAATACAGAGAATTTTGTAAAGAGCAGAGAAGCCTAGAGTGAACAATGAGGTGACCCAGAGACAGATCAGCCACACTCCTGGCTGGAGGGACAAAAGCAGAAAGTGGTGTTCCTGCACCAAGAGCCAAAGTCATGGAAGAAACTGAAAACACAGTGGGTCTGTCTTGTAGAAGCTGGAGCCAGGAAGGAAACACAGCTGTAGCACTCTGATCTCCCACCAGCGCCTCCCCGTGACTGGTATCAGAGCTGGGAAGTCAGCTTGCTGGGACTGAACTCTCTGCCATGGTGGGAGACCAGCAATAACTCTTGAGAGCAAAAATGCCAAGACCAGCTCATGAGTGAAATACACTGTTTAGTTCTCACAATGGATAACATTCCCTTAATTTTCCATTCTAGGAAATTAAGTCTCATGAGGATAAGTGTCACACCTGGGGTAAAATTGTGCAGCTAAGTTTTGAGCCTTAATCTCTCCACTCTAAACTCCTTCTTCTTCCCTAGCATTTGCTGCCTTCTCTTGTGGCTGTTCTTCTGCTATAACTTTTATATCATAATGGGATATCGTATTTGATTACTTCTAAATAATAAATAGACATTACAACTGTAATCTCGCGGTACCCATCTTCCCCCAAGCTAGGAATGGAGAGTGAGGTACCACATCTTACTGAGAGGCCCCCAACACCTTAAGTCATTTCATGCAGTGGTCAGTCCGTGAGGGACTGATTAGCAGTTCCTGGTTTTCCTGGAATAAGTAAATGCTTCTAAGCTGGCATTTCAAGAGACACAAGAAAGGCCTCATATTGCAAAATAATATTCCAGCTTTTCATTCATTTGTTTATTTAAAAATGTTTATCAACTGCAGAAATATACACATTCAATGATATCCAGTAAGAGAGGATTAATCAGAATCTGGATGTGTATATAATCTTTTTTAAATGTTCATCAAAAGGGAAGATGAGTTATAAGAGCCTGGGGAACCTGTACTGGTTGGTGCTAAAATTTCACTTCCAAAGTTTAGATCAATTAGTTTAAGGCAGTAGCTTTTCAAATTTTCTTTTCAACCTAATAGACATAATTTAAGGCAGAGTGAACTACCTCTGGCGTCTGTACATTCTCAGAAACCTCCAGAGTCCCAATTTAAGACAAATTTTACTTTAAAAACTGCATGAATATTATACTCTATTATACTCTATCATAATTTTGCATGCATATTAATATAAAAATGAGACCTCTTCCCCAAAAAAAGTTCTAGTAGAAACAATTTCCTAGGATACTGTGTCATGATAACACATCAAAATCTGGGAAGCTTAGGCATAAAACTTTGCATCTCTGCTAAAATGTAAATAACTCTGAAGAAGGACAGTCTCTTTAAGCCATTACCACATCTTATTGTCTTCTTTTTTAATTTGTCTTGATATGAATGCAACTGGGACTCTTTCCTCAGGGTAGAGTTTGACAGTGGAGAAAGAGATGCTGAGAGCCGCAGTTTAACTATGGAACTAAGGAAAAGCTACCATTAACAAATGGAAAAGGTACAAAACAGAGGAATGAGGACCCCCAAAACAAACCTTACCCACTTCACTCTTAGGGAAAGACTGGGGCAAAAGAATTATTATGAAGTGAAAAAGATAATTTTCCCTCCCCAAAACTCACAGACTATACCTGTGAGCACTAGGAGCCCTAGAAGCTATTACAGTCTTAAAGCGTAAACAAGAATATGAAGTTTTGAGTAGAAAATTCAGTATTTTTAATTTTTTTCTAATAATATAGTGACACCCATAAACCATAGATTCATGTTTATCATAACCATCAAAAATACAGAACTGTAAGATGTTAACATTAGGGAAGGCTGGGTAAAGGGTATACAGCAACTATCTACACTATATTTGCCACTTTTCTATTAATCTAAAATAACTGCACAAAAATAGGGCACCTGTATGGCTCAGTCAGTTAAGCATCTGCCTTCACCCCAGGTCATGATCCCAGGGTCCTGGGATGGAGTCCCAACTTTGAGTTCCCCATCAGGCTCCTTGTTCAGCTGGGAGTCTGCTTCTCTCTTTCCCTCTGCCCCTCTCCCCTGCTCATGCTCTCTCTCTCAAATAAATAAAATACAATAACAAAATAAAATAATTGCAAAAAACACAAAATAAAAAAATTATTGAAAAATAAAAATTTTCTTTTTAAAAATATGCTCTATGTTTAAGGTCTCCATATTATATATATATGAAATGCTTTTCCATCCATATGAAGACCCCTCTGTTTGTTCCTTTTGCTATCTATTTTTCAGTGCCCTTCCCAATGACTTTGCTTTCCTCATAGCTTTATCCATGATCCTTCAATTTGATTTCATTTTGTGTTCAAGCCAGAAAAATCTAGCAATTTGAACTTGAAAGAGATAGAACACACTCAGCTTACTCTCTACTCTCTACATTGTGGTTATATGATATTAGAGTTTCCCCTTCAAATAATCATATTGCATAGCACTTTCAAATAAAACTATTTGAAGAAAGCCAATTTCAGAAAATCAAAAATAGCTCATAAAGGTGTTGACTGGGTAACAAACTGCATAATCCAGGATCATGGAAACCTCTAAAGAGAGTTTCCAGATGTTTTTAGCATATGAGAGAAAATAAAGGAAAGATTAGGAAAGAAGAGATGAATGAGAGCAAAATGGTATAAGAAGACAGACTCTTTAGGGCAAAAGCTAGAGAGAGGAATTTTTAGTTCCAGATCATTTTGTAACAGTCAACCTGGGCAAGTGAATAATACTTGGTATAAGGAAGTCTTAAATACCACCACTGTAGTCAAAGAAATGTTATGAGACTTCTACTTCTCCTCATGGCACACATCAGACAAAACAATCTTCTAAAATCCAGCTTTAGGGGTGCCTGGGTGGCTCAGTGGGTTAAAGCCACTGCCTTCAGCTCAGGTCATGATCTCAGGGTCCTGGGATCGAGCCCTGCATTGGGCTCTCTGCTCAGCGGGGAGCCTGCTTCCCCCTCTCTCTGTCTGCCTCTTTGCCTACTTATGATCTCTCTCTCTCTGTGTCAAATAAATAAATATCTTAAAAAATAAAATAAAATTCAGCTTTAAACTGAAAGAGTTCTATTACATGTTTTCTTTTCCTCTTTTTATCACTCCTAAGTTTCCCAAAATGATACCTTTACTAATCTTAATTTTATACATTCAAATAGAAAACACCTTTTGTTTTCTTTCCTTTTCTTTTTCTTTTTCCCCCTTGGCTCCCCACAACCCACCACCTCCCAGGGATGCAGGAGGGAAAAAGGGTCTTTAATATTAGTTGTGTTATTGGAACTGAAAAGAGTTACTTTTTTTTTTTTTTTTGGTGAAGTCTATTTCGCTAAGTCTGAAATCTCATCTACCATTGTCTACATTTAATAACAACTGTGAAGAAAAAAGAAGGAAAACAAACAGGTATTGGCAGACGGAGACCCCGAATATTAAGCAGGAGTTATTTCCATGGCTCAACCAGGCCAGGGTGACCCAGAGCCTTTTCCACATCAGACCGAACATGACAGGAGGCCAACTTGCGAGTCACAAATTTCGTATGCAAATTAATATGCATACTCCTCACCCTCCCTAACCAGCCCAGCCTGCGAAGCCCAGCTCATCCGTGCTTTCATACAAGCTCTACTAGGACATGGTGACACCGTGGGTGACAGACATGCCACCAACTCTTTCTATATACTGGTCTTTAGTTACAAAAAGGCAGCTTCCTTGGCATCCTCTTACTCTCCTCTCTGTAGAATCTTTCAGGCTTCCAATCCATCATTACTGACCCAGGCATGCCCAGTTTCATTGTTCAGAGGAAGGTGCCATCTATTAATATTTTTGCAGTCACAGACAGTGTGACCACCACACAGTAGTAAGCTGGAGGTGCCAAGTTTCACTCAAAAGGCATGAAAGATGCTGTGATTTACAGCAGTCCTAATGAGCGGGGCATTTCTGGACCTGGGAGCACCTGCTGCTTTTGTAGCCTTGGCTAACTCCACCGCCCTGGGGTACCGGACAGCACCCCTCCCCGTCAGGAGAATTTATGGTTAAACTACACTGAAGAGCTTGCTCTGCCATCTACCTTCATTAAAAAGGCAACACTCATCAGGGAAGTCCATCTGAGAAAATGAGAGAAAGGGTCCCATCTTTGCTTTGTTTTCTTTGTCTCCGTGACTGCTCTCAACAGGAGAGAGGTTCCCAACTAGGAGTACAGTGAAATAAAATCAGGAAGTCATTTTTTAAAATTTTTTTATTTACACCCTATATTCCATAAAAGGTTTAGAGTAGAGGACCAGGACCTACAGGTGCTATTGTATTTTGGTCACTTGATGTTCCTCCTCTCTAGGAATGTAATTTGCCATCAGTTACAACTAAGGAGCAGACAAAACATTGCCAGTGATTCCCAAAGCAGGTAGACCTTCTTGCGCCACCTGACCCCTCTTGCTCTGCTTGTTCTATTCTCTTGCTGCTTCTGAGTGTTAAAAACTCAACCCCCTATTGCAGTGAAATCACAGCAACCCGGCTAAGCAAAATGGCACCTTAGTTCCTGTATGATCTGCCATGCACCTACCCCCACCTCCTCCCTCCCTTCTTGCTACTCAACTAACCTATTAACTCTAGACATAAACCATTCACTCCATCTAAGCTCTTCTTCCACACAAGCCATGTTCATTCAAATCCCAGAGTCCCCATCCTGTTTCTCTGTCAAACCAAATTCATAATTCTCTCCAAAACTGAGATCAATTCCAATGTTTTCCATCACATTTTTCCTAGCTAGTCAACTATCACATTGACCTCTCCTTTCCTTTGATTTCTATGGCATTTCATAGTTGGTACACTGTGACAAAATGATTCCACTATAGAAGGTTCTCAGTCTGCTAACATTCACATGGAAGATTATGCTATGTAAGCTGGTATCTTACTCTCCAATTTTAACCTCCTGTAATAGCCATTTCAATATAGAACAGAAACACTTCACTGTTTAAACACTTCACAAATTTAAAGCTGGGGCCTGCTTTATTATGATGCAAGAGAGTCAAGGTACAAAAACTAAAAGTAAATGAAATAAATTATAAATATATCATCTTGTGTTGCTCATGCCTGTATATAAGTTCACACCAACTTATAATTGTTTTGATGCCCCAACTTATGTTTATCTGTGGGCCAAGTTATTTCTCTCAGTTCCATTTAATCCTTGAAGATACAAATCTGCTATGTTTTGATCCCAAGCCTTTCCCCTTAGATCCTTATTAAAATTATGTTCTACCCCTTGTGAGGACATCCCTAAACACTGATCACAGAACTATCCTGAAGTAACTACCTCTTTCCTAGTCCATACTGAAGAAAGCCTAGTACATCATCCATCTAGACCCTACAATTTCTAGAAAAGCCACAGACTCCTTTAGAAATCTGACTGACCTACATTCAACCATATAACTGTGTGGCAAAAAGTTAGTGCTTCCACTTCTAAGTCATAAAGTCAAAAAATACCCTGATACAGTAGCAGGTTCACGTTGTAATTTTGAGAACTCTGGCTCTGACCAGTTTGAAATGACTTTCAATTCACATAAATTTAGGATATAGAATGGAGGAAGGACTTTTTTGTACTATCACACAATTTAGTCCTTAATTATAAAGTGCCTATTTTTCTCTGGTTATTTCTTATGTGTCTTGTTTGAAAAGTTCTCCTAGGTCAGGAATAAGGTTTTTACTTCTTTTCTAATTTCCCTTCGCATCTTGGTAATTTGGTCCATATCAACATGTAAGTGATAGTATGCTATCAGGTATGAAGAATACTAGAATGGAAAGTTTGTCTTAAACTAGGAGTTGCTAAACTTTTTCAGTAAAAAACTAAGCAGTCAATATTTAAAGCTTTGTCATCCATATAGCTTCTGTTGAAACTACTTAACTCTACCATTGCAGTGTAAATAATATATAAACAAATGAAAGTGGCTGTGTTCCAATAAAACTTTATTCACAAAAACAGATGGCAGGCTGGACTAGGCCTGCAGGTTATAGTTTGCTGACCTCAATCTTAAACTATGACAACATCAAAAGAAACAAATGATACACTAACACTCCACCAGTCACCACTGCCATTCAAATTCAACACAAGTTTTTGACTAGTCACTAAATTGAAATGAAAAATGGTAAGATATATACACCTCAATAAAGATCTCTGGGAAATTACGTGCTACATTTGTGCCCTGTTAGGGCTTACATCCAAGATTTTTGTGTCCCCTTGTAACCTACATTATTCCTGAGTATTTTATTACAGAGATAATGATAGCTAAGCTCAAATTATGATTTTGTACTATTATTAACATCTTTCAACTGTTTTTATGTTTCATCTGATTCCAAGGATATCAATTCCTATATAAATGTCTATTTATTAAACAGTAACATTTGAGTCTTTGGTGGACCAAAGATTTCTGGTAATTAAAATTCATTACTTCAAAATTCATATCCTTATCCCTTCTCTCCTACTTTTGGTTACTTCTCTAGTGCTTATAGTAAATATAAATTAATTCAAAATAATTATTCCTTTTCCTTGTCCATTTTAAAATGGAAATTCTCTAAAGCAAGATGAACTGACACACCAAATATTTCCATAGTTAAAGTAACAGTAAAAATATCCTATGTAGTAGAAATTAAGATAGTATATTACAAATCACAATCAGTTTAACTTTCTGTCTAAAAGAATGTAGTATGGTATGTTTTGTATTCTCTACATTTCTATGATTTATAATCCTAAAGCTACAATATTAAATAAGACAAAATATACACTGGAAAATTAAGGCAAATCTGACTTGAAAAGTTAGTGGATTCACTCAAATGAACATTTGATTTCCATTGGAAAATATACAAAAACTATATGATGTTAAAAGGAAAATAACCTGATAACATAAAATGACTTATCACCTAAAATTAATTCATCTATTTTGAGCTCTAAGCACATAATTATAATCAAGGTATAAAACTAAGATTTTTCTATACTTAGTGTTAATCCTGAAAAGGATATAGTATAAAACATAATAAGATTAAATCATTATCTTCTAAAGATTAGGGGCAATGAAGACTTTACTCATTGCAACCACATTTTTCTGAGTAGAAAATTAGCGGAGGTCACAAATTAGTCAGCTTCTCTATCTCCCACAGAAATGCCTTCTGCTAACTCTTCTGTTACACGCTACTTACTTCTAACACCTTTTCTTGCTGATCTGAGTTTTCAGAAAATGAAACCAAAATTAGAAGTGAATTGGCCTACTGGAGTAGGGGACAGAAGTATGTTTCATATAATCCCACTTTTAAGGGGTAAAAAAAAAATGTGCCTCTCACCACCAAAAAATAAGCTAATAGTGGTTGCCTCCAAGAAGCTGGAACAATTTTTACTTCCTTTCACCTTTTCTCTATTTTTAAAATTTTCTACCATGATAATGCCCCACTTTAAAAAAATAGGATGAAAATAAGCATGTAGGGGCGCCTGGGTGGCTCAGTGGGTTAAAGCCTCTGCCTTCGGCTCAGGTCATGATCTCAGGGTCCTGGAATCGAGCCCCGCATTAGATTCTCTGCTCAGTAGAGAGCCTGCTTCCCTCTCTCTCTTTGCCTGTCTCTCTGCCTACTTATGATCTCTTTCTGTCAAATAAATAAATCTTTAAAAAAAAAAAAGTAAAGAAGCATGTAAAGACCTATTATAGTCCTCACAATTTGTATCCATCACTTTGCTCCCTTATGATTTATGGGCAGTTTCTATATAATAAAACAAATGCTAGAACACACATATGAAAATCAATCCCAACATACAGAAGTGATCTGTTTAAGTTAACAAAAGCTCAAGTTTCACAGGATTTCTCCTGAGTCAAGAGCAGAGTTCTTTATATAGTTCCATTGCAGTGTGGAAGTAACACCGGTTAGGAAATCATGCAACACGCCATCTGCCATTTCATTAAAGTAGAATGCTTTTTTAAGGACATTTAAAAATTGTGCTTCACAGAGATTACTAGAAGAAGCTGCTGTGAATGGATGGCAAGTTTCAACAAATACTGTTGGAAATCCAGTGCTGAGCCCAGCAAGAGTACCGCTGAATATGTAGACGGGTAAAATATTGCCAGAATTGGAACACAGATAGCTTTTTATTTCATATTTAGGAAGTCTCACCAAAGTGAGATAAAGCCTATGAGATTTGTACCTAATGTATATTCAGCATAAATTGTACTTCTAAGTAAATAGTACATCAGCACATTTTTTTAACAAATGATAATACAATTTTGCTTAAATCTTTTCTCAAAAAAAATTAGAACAAGAATTAAATCTCCGCTGGCAACAAGTCACAGGTGCTACAATTATAACACGTGTCCTAGTACAAAAAGGCAATGCCTGGGTGTCCCCATCCCAAGGTCCTGCTCCAAGTCTGGGCTCTGCATTTACTCTTTCCAGGTTACCACCCCTCACTCTGCCACTTCCCCCCAGATCTGTTCTGTCTTCTGGAGGTCCTTTTCTGGGCACACTCCACTCCTCCCACTCCTCCCTCCCCAGGAACACCGTTCTAGATTCCCTAGCCTTCACTACTCCCTCCATCTGACACTGGGCCGCCTCCTGGGTTGCAGTTCTCTGCTATGATCCTCTCTGAGGTAGACACACACCCAAAATGATGCAGCCTGATGCCCACAGACTGTTGCCATCTCACTTAGGTTAGGCCTGTTGATCTTTGCCAGATGCCTCCTTAACACACATCCTCATAATAGATGCTCCAGAGTTAGCCCCTCCCAGGAACCCCCTCCACTTCTTCCCTCCACCAGCCCAGCTCCTACCACCTGACTTCAGCTACCCTGTGGGGACAGATACACCCAAGTGAATCTGTTTCTACTTACTAGTTGCCACAGCTCCCTTGGGGTTCTTGCCTCTAAGTTCAGAGTGTAAACCTCCCTAAAACGAATGTCCCTCTCCAATACCAACTATGGCCTCTATGTTTGCTGTGTGTTTGGACCTTCCCACTCACTTCTTCCCTCTTGGTTTTCAATCCCTTTAAAACCATCTTCTGCTAAGTATACTACCCCTGCAAGGATCAGCCCTTCTCTAATTCCCAAATCTTTCATGAATGATCTTTCTCTATCACCTTCAGCTTGTACTTCTTTCCCTTCACTTACTTCCCTATCCTCTTTTCAGAACTGAGAAGCTGATACATGGCTCTCAAGTCTATAGAAACCCCTCTCTTGGAAGTCGTGGAAGTCACCAGTGTCCTACTTTTACTAGATTCACTTCTCTCCTCAGACCTCATCTTCCTCGATCTCTCTAGGACATTGGATACTGATGACGACCTCATTCATCCCTGCAATACCTATTTATTTATTTGTTTGTTTGTTTTTATTCATTTATTTTTTAATTAACATATAATGTATTATCTGCCCCAGGGTACATGTCTGTGAGTCATCAAGCTTACACATTTCACAGCACTTACCATAGCACATACCCTCCCCAATGTCCATAACTGAGCCACCCTATCCCTACCCCCCCACCTCCCAGCCACCCTCAGTTTGTTTCATGAGTTTAGGAGTCTCTTATGATTTGTCTCCTTCTTGATCCCATCTTGTTTCATTTCCCTCCCCCACTCCCCCACAACCCCCTGCCCTGCCTCTCAAATTCTTCATATCAGAGAGATCATGTGATAATTGTCTTTCTCTGACTGACTTATTTCACTTAGCATAATACCCTCTAGTTCTATCCACGTCATTGCAAATGGCAAGATTTTGTTTCTCTTGATGGCTGCATAGTATTCCATTGTATATATATACCACATCTTCTTTATCTGTCCATCTGTTGATGGACATCTAGGTTGTTTCCATAGTTTGGCTATTGTGGACATTGCTGCTATAAACATTCAGGTGCACGTGCCCCTTTGGATCACTACATTTGTATCTTTAGGGTAAATATCCAGTAGTGTGATTGCTGGGTGGTAGGGTAGCTCTATTTTCAACTTTTTGAGGAACCTCCACACTGTTTTCCAGAGTGGCTATACCAGCTTTCATTCCCACCAACAGTGTAGGACAGTTCCCCTTTCTTCGCATCCTCACCAACATCTGCAATACGCATTTATTGGTGCCCACTATGTACCCTCTGCTATGATGGTCCTGCACCTGTCCAATCTTCTAACCCTGTGTTATCTCCTCTCTGTCTCCATGTTTACACAGCTAAACTCTTTTCTTCCTCTCAACTCATAATTGGAGGCATCACTTAATGCTTTTTGTCTCTGTCCATGTCTGAGGTCATAGATACTCTAGAGACCCACCTGAATTCAAATGCTATATTTCTAAATATTTATAGAACACTTCCAATTGGATGTTCCATCATTATCTAAAACTCGACATGCCTTAAGAGACTTCTCTTTATCATCATCTGCCTGTCCCTAAAGCTGTACAGCCATCCCACTTGTCTTCCTGTTTAGAGACTTCAGTTATGTGGCTTCTTATCTCCTTCATTGAATCTGTACTGAATCTTTTCGCTTCTTCTCTGAGATGTCTGCCTCTCCCCTACCCACCTTACCATAAGTTTTGTCCAAAATCTCTTTACCTCAGGCCTATCGTGCTATGATAACAACCTAATTCTCACCCTCTTCCAGTTCACCTAACACACTATCACAGATTGACCTTCTTAAAGTAATATTAAAACACTGCAAATAACTTTAAAACCCGTGACTTAGAGTGTTTTACATAAACAGAGGTTGGTTTTTCTTACATAACAGGAAGCCCAGAAGTAGAGAGCTGTTGGTAAGGATATGGCAGTTCAGCGGTGTCAGAGACAACACCTCAGCCTTTTCCTCATGGTACCAAGAGTTGCTGCAGGACTCTAGGCTCTGCATCTTCATTCAAGGGTTGGAAGAGGGGAAAAGAGAGTTCCAACATTTTATCAAGAGAACAAAAAAATTTCCAGAAATACCATCAGCATTCTTCAGCTTAGCCAGAATGAGATCCCAGAGCTGTCTTATCCGCAAAGAATGCTGGGAAATTAGGGAATAGAGTTGTCCTGAGTGGATTAGACCAATCATGATTCATTGCTTGGGAGTAAGTATAAATTCAAGGTTCACTTATCAAGAAAGAAGGGGAGACACCCAACTTTATTTTTTTTATTCCTCCTGAATACTAATCTAGCTCTCTGGTCAGCCTGGTCTTTTCTCTCATTGTCATAAACATATGCCATGTTCACCTCTACCTCTTGACCTCTGCTCTTTTTACCTGGAATATCTTTCCTCCACTTCTCTCTATTTGCTAAATCCTATTCATCATATGTGGCTCTGCTCATATCTCATCTAGTCCATGACACGTTACAGTCCACAGTGATTTCTTCCTTGAATGAACACTTTTATTCAATGCATTCATTTATTCATCTATATTCATTTATTTACATGTGGTTCCTATAGAGAGCCCTACACAGTTGAACATTTAATTGTTCTTTGTTTCCCCTGGCTTGGTTTCACTTCTCTACAAATACTATAACCTACATGAAGATATGAACTGTGCCTCAGATTTCTTTTGTGTGCTCCAGTTCCTTGCACAGTGCTGAAAATGTATGTGCTTAGTAAATTACTCAGTGACTAAAAAAAATTGTAATTGTCTGGGAAGAACAATGCATGAATTACTTAATGTTAAAAAAAAAATAAAACAAAAAACAAAACTGTGGTTGGCACTTTGAAAACAGTACATTATCTACTTATTTCAGTCAAAATATACTCAAGACAAGAAAATAACAATGATTATATTTGCACTTCAGTAGCAAAATATAATCCATCTCCTTTGAGAAAACTAAAAAAGACCAGCACAGCTCAGTAAAATTCAACTTGTCAAGTAGAGAAGCAGCCCGCAGCCATTTCAAATCTGAGGGTTAGTGTTTTAAGCCATCCCCTGCAATGTTAGGCAGAAAAAATTCGAGTGATTTAGTTTAGAGAGATGCTGATCTGTACGGGGATTAAAAGATCTCCACCTAACACCGTGGCCAGCCACAGAGCAGCTTTGAGAGTATACTAAGATCTCAAACCAGGTGCAAATTGAGGTGCAAAAAAGAGACACAAATCCCCCAACTCCCTACCTACCAGGTTTTTAAATAGTCCTTATAAGTTGTTTGTTGCCCTCTCCTTATCCTGTTTACTGAGTAGAATACCTAAAATTTTCTCTCCCACTAGAAAACCAGCAGTTTCACCATGAGTTTCACTCATCATGGAGCCTACAAAATAGAAAGATATGTAACATTTGCACGAGGAATATATAACATTCAAGCCCAAGAGGACTTGACCTGAATGAGGACATCCTTCCAGAAGCTGGGAAAGAAAGCAATTCATAGGAAGGGTCATAAACCTCTGGTCCTCACCAGAAAGTGAAATTCCACCCACCCCCCCCACCCACTGCCAGGCAGCAGTAATCTGGATGTACTACACTATAGCTGGGCACTAGGTTTCTCTGTTTCCACTTTGTCTCCAACAGGCCAGGGAAGACTCAATCAGAGACTTGGGAGCAAAGCTGAAAAGAGACCTCCTTTTTCTACCTTCATTGCTCTCAACACCATGTGAGAGTATTACAATGGCTGCATTCTCAAAGAGAGCAAAAGCTGCAAAAACAACTTCCTGTGAAATAATCACTGAAAAGGACTACTATGCCGATTGTCCAAAACATGAAGCTTAAAAGCCAGTTTTTCAAACAAGTGAATGCTCACCCAATAAAAATCCTATCCCATTTTGCCTCTATTTTCCCCAACATTCCTCAACAAGCCCTCTATGCTGGGAACATCAGCATGTTTTGTGGCTTCTATTACACGATAAGATTTAAAAAAAAAAGTACAACTAAAAGAACTATTACTCTTGGAGTGCTCTGTAGGAAACAATATCTATTCCTTCTCTCTAACTCCAATTCTGTTTTTCATGTAGATCAAGAGATATGTTTGCCCATTCTACCAAACAACGTTCGTTCTCCATTTCCATTATGTTTATATAGTATTTAAACTATACATTTTCTAGGAAGTAGCAACTGAAAAAGGAATACTGAGCAAACTTTCAGAAAATTCTCTCATTTATCTTAATATCTCTAGTTCTTAGCAGTTATTTGACTCATAAATGTTTCCTGAATGAGTGAATGAGTGATGTGATTTAACGTTTAAAATGTCTACCTTCCTAACATAATAAAAGCTCCTCAAGTTTCTGAAAGTACTATTTCGATCCTATAAATTGACCCCAAAGAAGAAAAAAAAAAAACCCAGGTAACCAAAACAAAATGATTAGAAAAAAGAACCCCCACCAAGAAAGAGGTTTAAGAGTTCAATTACAATTGTTCAATACAATTACTCAATTTTTTTAATCATATTTTTTCTCACAAACACCAGACACAGAGCCATAAGATAGTAATTTGTCAAACTACATATTAAGCTGTATTTGGATATGAAAGGGATCTTTCCACCCAGTGTAATAATGTTTTTTCGAAACATTAAAAGCCCTTATATTAGGGTGATAATTGAAAAAATAGAAGTTATCTCTCTTTCATGGGACTTACAGAATAAAGAAAACAATAGATGGAGGTGGATGGAGGAATAAGAAAAGATTCAGTTGCTATATAATAATAAATCCCGAGAAGTCATTATGTATTGATTCCACAAAGGGTTTGATAGAAAATTATATCACTAACTACAAGATTTCAACTTAACATCAAAAAGGTTCCTAAAATGTTATAAGGCATTGATAGCAAATAATCCATGCTGCTTAGCATGAAGTATGGGCAGGTAGATCACTAGAGTTTAAAACAATTTTCCATGTTGAATCTAAAATAACTACATTCATGCCAACTACTATTCTTCTTCAGAGTGAAAGCTATGGCTCTATACTCTATTAGGTCTCTCTATATTCTGACATGGTTACCTCCTTAAAAAAATGTACCAAAAAATGCATCATAATGAAGCACACAGAGTTTTTGCTTTGTTTTATTTTGTTTTTGAAGCATTCATTCAATTATCACCCTAATATAAGGGCTTTTAATGTTTCAAAAAAACATTATTACACTGAGTGGAAAGATCCCTTTCATACCCAAATATGTAGTTTAGATATCCAAATACTTAATATGTAGTTTGACAAATTACTATCTTATGGCTCTGTGTCTGGTGTTTGTGAGAAAAAAAATATGATTAAAATAATTGAGTGAATTCCAAATTTGTACTTTAATGAAAGAATCAGGCAACATTTTCCTTTTTTTTTGGTCCCCATTTCATCTTTGCTTCACTGGTTTTATAAACTACAGATCTTTATACAAATGCAGTCCTAATTAAACCTGAAAAATGACTGTTGTGTTATGCATTTCAAAAGAAAAAAAATGGACCACAATAGAATAATTGGTTTGTTTACATAGCACATATGAGTATAGATCCTAAAAATTCTTAGATAGCAACATAACCTTAACCTTAAATTATAGGCTACCATGCGACCAAGCCTAAGAGAATCCAGATAGAAATCAAATATCATTTTCTGCACATTCTTTCAAGAACTTTTACTATTAAATCATACTGAAAAATTCACTAGGAATAAATAAAATTTGTTCCCAGGCACAAAACCAAAAGCAGAGGACAGAACTCAAAAGGATGCACATGTGTATATGTATGGATAACTCCCAGAGAGAAATTAAAATTTTAACCCTCATTTTTAAATAGCATTATGGGTACTAAGCATTCCCATGGAAATTTAATAAAGCCAAAACAAAGACAGCAAGTAAAGAGTGGCAAAAGTTCTAAAGACAGCTGAGACTGATGTGAGAGACATGGACAAAATTTGTGTTAAATATTTAAAAATATACCACAGAATATATACACACTTAAAAAGAAAAAGATTTTACTTATTTTTTTGACAGAAAGAGCACAAGCAGGGGGAGTGGCAGAGCAAGAGGAAGAAGCAGGCTCCCCGCCAAGGGAGCTCCACGAGGGGCTCCATGAGGGGCTCCATCCTAGGACCCTGGGATCATGACCCAAGCCAATGGCAGACACATCTAACCAGCTGAGCCACTCAGGAGCCCCTATATACATACTTTCTTTGTTTAGTCTCCTCTTCTGTTCTCACAAGAACACAGCCCTTTTTATCTGACACCTACAGGGCCTGTAATTAGCCACTTAATCAAAAAATTCATTAAAAGAAGGAAATAAGGGGCGCCTGGGTGGCTCAGTGGGTTAAAGCCTCTGCCTTCGGCTCAGGTCATGATCTCAGGGTCCTGGGATCGAGGCCCGCATCGGACTCTCTGCTCATCAGGGAGCCTGCTTCCCTCTCTCTGCCTGCCTCTCTGCCTCCTTGTGATCTCTCTCTCTCTCTGTCAAATAAACAAATAAAATCTTTAAAAAATAAAAAGCAGGAAATAACAAAAATCAGTATACATGTACCTTAGATATTTTATTTAAGTGTAAGTCTTTGAGTATGGTTCCACTAATTTGGGTCTTCCACTTAATCTTCTTTGAATAAGGATACATTTAAGTGTCTTTAAAATGCATCAGTAACTCAACAGATACTTGCAAAGCAATCTAAAAAATCCTTTTTTATTATTTTCCACAAATCTGATGGTTACTCTCCTATCATGTAATTTAACGACACTTTCAGCAATTGCCCTTCACTGCGTCTTTCTGAAGTATTCAATTTATTTTTCAAAGAAACAATAACTCTTTATATTTACACTCACAAGTAACAGGATTATGTAATATTTAATTAAGTTATGTAATTGTAATTACAAGTACAAATGGAATAAACACGTTTTGGAAAAAACTCAATTGACTCTTTGTAAGCATACAACTCCAGTGATGGGAGAGCATGTTAAAGACGACACTGTCAATCTCAAGTTTTAGGAAGGGAATGTCAGTTCAGTGGATGTTGGTTAGGAAAATTTCTTCTAGGGGCACCTGGGTGGCTCATTCAGTTAACCGTCTGCCTTCAGCTCAGGTCATGACCTCAGCATCCTAAGATAGAGCCCCACATCAGGCTTCCTGCTCAGCAGGAAGTCTGCTTCTCCCTCTCTCTCTGCCCCTCCCCCTGCTCATGTTCTCAGTCTCTGTCTCTCTCTCTCAGATAAATAAATAAAATCTTGAAAGAAAGAAAGAAAGAAAGAAAGAAAGAAAGAAAGAAAGAAAGAAAGAAAGAAAGAAAGAAAGAAAGAGAAAGAAAAGAAAACAAGAAAGTTTCTTCTATAATCTCTAGAGCAGTGTTTTCTAAAGTATGTCCCAAGGAAAACTAATTTCAGGGGAGCAGTGAACAAAAGGACTCTGTGGTCAACTAAGTTTGGGAAATGCAGGGTCAAACAAAGCGAAGCAGGTTCCTTTATTGCAGGACATCAGCCTCTGAATAGCTATTGTGAATTTTTAATTTCCAAGATGGTGCTACAGAATGTAGGTTTTTCCCAATGCATTTGATCAATTTGACCAAGGACTTTGTTTTCATCAAGAACCTCTTGGGACTAGGACTCCTAGGTACATCCTGGTGCTTAGACCATCTCTTCCTCCCCTAGTTCTATTACAACTTGGGTAATTTGTTTTTAAAACTTTAGCATGAGTAGTGTGATATTGTATGCATACTAGTTAGTTCAAGTTTTTACTCTGCCGTAGTAAGTTGCCCACAGCAAGATTCCACATTGAGCCCATATCTAATTGGAAAGGCAACATTCCAGAAGCAACTACTATAAGAACTTCTATTATCACATTTTTATTTTAGTTTAAGTACTTCTATTATCTATATGAACAACTAAGACTTCGATCATCAGTATAATGAAATGTCAGTGATATATTTTACTTGGTGAAACTAGTGGCTTATTAATTTTTAGAATCTAGACACAAACTCTCATAAATAAAATTAAAGATAGTTAAGAATAGTGGACTAGCAAAAATATTTTAGAGACACTCTCTAGTGTGAACAGAATGAACAGAGAACAAGGATATTCTCCCCATGGTGATAGACTTAAGGCTGAATCTCTAAATGGCCCCATATCCACTTGTTGGTTTAAAAAGATTTGAGGTTGCCCATTACTAGGTGTGATAAGGGTAACAGAATTCAGCTTCAGAATCTCACCCTCTCTGCATGAAGGGAGCTTTATGCAAAGTAGTAGAACTAGGACTTCCTAACAAGTCATAAAATAAGCCATTTTTGTGTACTTGCTAGTGTTTAATTAATAAATGTTTCTGTGTGTAGCAGTATTTAGTCTGAGACTTACTTTTATTATATAAGGTAGCATATATATTATATATATGTATATATATTATATATGTGTATACATAATATAGTAGTCTGAGACTTACTCTTATTTTATATATATTTTTTCTTTTTTTTTTTTTTTTGCAGTAGTAGATAATAGTAACCTCAAATCTCTTCCCAATTAACGAACCAAGGGAGAAAAAAGCAAACAAGAAAAACAAAACAAAATTTTTAAAAAACCCTAAAGGCTGTTCATGACCATCAACTTAGATCAATTCTCAATACTGCTCTCCAAGTCCAAAGAAACCTATCCCATGATACAGAGGTAGGCCTAAAAATTTGATTTGTCTGCAACAGATTCCCTTTTAGTTGCTTTCCAGACAGACAGCCCACCCTTACCTATCTGAATTTTTACCAACGGCGTGTTTGAAATGCACTTGCAATAGTTGTTAGAGGAAGATATTTTCAAGGAATTTCTCTAGCTCTCATTTTGATGTAGATTGATATAATACAAGTTAAATGTTTTCTTGGAAAGCCTAGAGAATGGGATAAGATACTAATCAATAGTGGGAAAACAGGGTATTTCTGGTCTTAGATACTTGAACTCATGGTGGGATAGGCAGAGGGAAGGCCAGCTTAAGAACAGATTTGACATAATTGTGTGCTGAACACTGTGGGCTGAATGGGAGGGGAGGAGTCAGGAATCAGGAATAAAAGTGGGAAGAATCCATTGATTCTTAACCTCAAATGAGTTACTACAGTACTTGACAAATGGTGATTTTCATTCAATCATTCCTTCTATATTTATTTGTTGGAATTCTGTTGTAAAGGATAACTCTCCCTACTCATTTATTTGTTTGCTTATGTGTATACTCATAAATTCTTATTTTATTCTGTTTACTATCATTTATTTTTATGTTCATCGGGAGTTAGCCCATCAAGCTAGCTCTGTGGCCTTTTGACATGCCTCCCTCATTCTTTGCTTACTTCCTTACTTTCTGGTAAAACAAACTGTTGCAGGCCTATCTTGTTCTTTTTTGGTCCATTTTTATTGAAGAATGGTATTTGGAAAATAAGATATAATACTAGTTGTGCTCATTGTTACTGAGTTATTTTTGCTTCTTTATCCTCTTAGAGGATAGAGCTAGGAGGATGAATGATGGATGGATGGATGGATGGATGGATGGATGGATGGATGGATGATGGATGGATGAATATATTTACAAAAACAAAGAGTTCATACTGTTACCTTTAATCCAATCCAACACCACATGGGTTCATTCTAGACTTCTACCTTTCCGTGTTTGCAATTCCCTTTTCTAGTGATGAGAAATATGACCTTCATTATCCATAATATGCATTTATTCTCATAGTCTCAAAGTATCTTTCCACAAGATAGTTACTAATATAAGAAGCAAAAAATAATTTTACAGCACTGAACTGAATGACCACAAGCAATGTCCCAAGTAGATATCATGTGCCCCTGAGAGGAGACATTAAAAAGAGCACATCGTTTCTGTGATACTCCTGCCAAAAATATATAATCTAAATCTAATCATTAGGAAACATCAGACAAACCCAAAATAACTGGCCTGTACACTTCAAAAATGTCAAGGTCATGAAAAAACAAATACTAAAGAACTGCTCCAAATTAATAGAGGCTACAAAACATGAGAGCAAAACACAACTTATAATCCTGGATTGAATTCCTAGACCACAAAATTTGTTTTTGTTTTTGTTCTTTCCTTTTTCTATGAAGGACATTTGTGGGACAGTGGACAAAATTTGAATGAAGTCTATAGGTTAGATAGTAGTATTATTAATGTTAATTTTCTGATTCTGATTATTGTTATATAAAAGAATGTCTCTGTTTTTAGACATAGACACTTAGTTACAAAGAGACATTAAATCTGTAACTTGCAAACATTTCACAAAGGTATAAACCACACACACACACACACACACACACACACACACACACACACACAAGTGTTATGGGGAGTGGGAGCCATAGTGGGGCTCCTAGGTGATTCTAATACACAGACAGAATCTAAAGAAGAGGGCTGGAACAGAATCATAGGACATAGCCAGCATGGGGAGTGGGGACTGGGCCTCAGAGAAAGAAGTAGAAATACATCAGGTAAAAGGAGAATTAGCGAAGTTAAGAAGGAAAGTGTCAAACGGGAAAGATGAGTGATTTCCAGTGTTGCACAAAGGTAAGCAAGATAAGGTTGGATAGAGTTCTAGGTTCTGGCAGTGTGAGTATAATGGTACTCACTCATTCAGCCACATGTATGTTGTGTGAGGAACGTGGGTGTGCACGAGGGAAATACAGAAACTCAGATGCTGTCCTCAGAAGAGCTTACATTGTCATGACTCCTCTGAGGAAACAGTATCAGTAAAATGTGTCTCATTTAAGAACACCTGCCATCTCTGAATCTCCATCTTCACAGACTCTCATATGGAGAGACCTTGAGGCCAGTTAGTTCTAGGCCCTTCTGCTGAGGTTCCTTCCAGGGAAGGGGCAATTCTTTGGAAAGCTTGGCTCTCCGATTGCAATTTATCTCTGAGATTCGGATTCTAGGTTTGTCTTCATTGCTAGAATTATTCTTCTGCTCTCCATTAACAAGATTCAAATTTCACCCATTCTAGAATAGAACACATTTTCAACTTGGTCCAAAAACTGAGAGGAATGAGGATACTGCTCTTTGTGTGTTGCCTGATGATCCTGTATTTATTTAATTTTTTAAAAATTTGGGCTAAGATTCCTTGAGCGGCAAACCTCAGGGCCCAGTTACCTAGCTTTTAAACAGATACACTAAAGAAAATTCCCAATTTCCTAGCAGAGTAATATGAGCCAGAAGGAGGGGTTGAACAAACACAGGCATTTTACTTTGTTGTCCACATAATAATAATTAAGATAATAACAAGTACTATTTTACATTTTACAAAGTTCTTTCAAGTATGTTCTTATTTGATCTCACAACCTTGTACTAACCTGAATACATAAAATTTTAACTCAAAAGCCACTGAAAAAAAGTGATTTCCGTTTCCAGATTCCTTTATCTCCATAAAACAGTCTGTGTTAGCAGAGTCTAGCACACACTAGCCTAAACCCCCAAACCAAGAAATCCACACATATGTTAGATTAGAAAACATAATAATCTAAAGAAGAGGATGTTAATCTACTAATAATGTGGTTCACCTCATGCTTAGCAAATTATTTTTTTTAATGTAATGGCAAATTTATCTGGCTATTTGGTTTCTTACACCTTCCTCTTGCGTTTATCTTTCTGGGGCAATCTTCTGTCACTGATGACACACAGAAGCTTTAATTAAAATGACAATTCACATAGGGATGGAGTTTGGCTTTTTTTTTAAATCTAATTTATTTTGAGCCTGCTTTAGAAATGTTAATGCCAGTGTGTTTGCCTAGTAAAGCCATATCTCCGAGAAAAACATCCAAATATTTAAAGGCTGGCTTTTGGCTTTTGGTTTAAAAAAAGAAAGGAAAAGAAAAGCAACTGATGGGTTTAACACAGATTTGTTCTCAGAAAATAATTAGTTTCTTGGAGACATATGTGACAAGACTGTCATAGAGATCACAAAGAAATTTTAGTCATTAACTTTTCTTTTTTTTCCAAGGAGGAGAATCAATATTTTGTCTCTCTAAATACACACGCAGAAATAAGCTTCACCTCCAACTGAATTTTACAGATTCATTTACATGCCCAAAGAGTGAGAAAACCTAAGTTTATAGGTTCCATCCTTACATAACAATGCCAAAGGATTTGTGCTCTCCAATTGTTTTCGATACACCAATTATCTTCAGTTTCTGACTGTCACCCAACATATTGGGAGACACAAGTTTAATAGTAGCAAGTAAATATTCAGTCATTTGTGACATAAGTATTTATTGAGAGCCGATGAAATGGAAAACAAAGAAACAAAAAACCTTAAAGAGCTTCCAGTTCAGTGGGGGAAAGTAAGACATACATACAAATAACAATAATATAAACCAAAAGTGATGTGTAAGAAGAGGTAATGAAAAATACTGTTGAATGGTTAATCCTTATAGTTGATAAATATAAAACTTCCCCTTCCTTTAGCATTGCTGATATTTCTAAATAAAGTAGATATCATAATTAAAAAACAACCAATTATAATACTAAAAATGTTGTTTTAAACTAAATACCCATTTACTCAAAAGATTCTGATAACTGCACCCCAGGACTCAATCCCAAAATCGCTATATTGATGGGTCATGCTAAAAACAAATTATACATTGAGAAGGGTATATGCTATGGTAAGTGCTGTGAAATGTGTAAGTCTGACGATTCACAGACATGTACCCTGGGGCAAATAATATATGTTAATAAAAAATAAATAAAAAAATAAAAACAAATTTTATTTTTAAAAATTCAACAATGATGCAATCACAAAAATTGGAAAATATATATTGAATATTACATTAGTATAGCAACTAGTGTATTATGTACAGGCTTTTGTTCAATCATGTTTTAGGGCACCGTATTAAGGAACTGATATTCTACTTAAGTTTGCTAATTCTGAACCTTTGAACAAAATGTAAAATGAAGCAAAAGAGGAGATCTTTGGCTAAGTTCCTGCACTAAACTCTCTAAACTGCAGTAACAGGGGACTTATCTCACAGAGCAGTTAAAGAAGTTAACTACAATAACGAATTAAGTAAGGCACTGCTCTGTGTGTCAGGCACATAATAAGGGTCTAGTAAGTGCTAACTACTACTATTACCATCATATAATAATATGCTAGTATATTGTATTGGTACACACACATTCAATAACCACCCGGATCCCATACAAAAAGGGGAAGCCTTTTTAATAAACTGTGACCACCTTCTCTGCTTCCTTCTCAACTTCTTTCGTCCTCGACAAAAGCAGTGATCAGCCACGCCAGCACCGGCTGCAGAGGGCTTCCACTGGCCTATACCCGGCAAAGCCTTCCACCTGGTGATGTAAAGTTTCCATCTGGTAATGCCAAGTGTAGCTACTGGCCCACATGGAATATCCCTAGATCGTCTGTCCAAAATACTGCTTGTCCTGGTGCTCTGACTGTTCCTCGAATATATAGTAATAACAATACACAAAAATGCCTGCCACCAAAGTAATTTAGACCTCAAGCAGAATGCGATTCTCATCCTCACTACAGGAAAAATATAATTTCTAATGATGCCATCTAGTAGAAGAGTTGTTATGGGTTTGTGAAAATTTTTAAATTATACTCTAAAACAATTAATATTTTCTGAACTTGATAAGACAGACGAAAATCAATCTTCCTAGTGTTTACAATGACATGAAGTAAGCAATGGGACAGCCTGAAATAATGAAGTTGTGAGAACCATCAGAAAGCCAGACAGGAAGAATCACCTTCCTCCAGAGTAAAAGTCTTCCGGGAAGATGAATTAGTCTCAGCATCCAAGAGTTAAACACCAGCTAGATTTCATGACCATGGTGTGAAGGACGAAGCACGGCTAGTTACTCCTTCATTGCTATGCTGTAAATATACCAGGTTAAAAACTGCCAGGCATTTATTTTTTCATTTATTTATTCAATTCGTCTAAATCTAACTATACCCAATTTTGGAATGTTTGAAAATCACTATATATTTGTTTGTAATCTCTTCTCTTAGAATAGACTCAAAATGTACATTCTATAAAAAGTAAAAGGAAGTTCCAAGACAGAACAGTTTGTATGACTATGCCAGGTAGAAGCCACATCAGAAGCTCATCGCTGCAATCAAAGAAAATAATTCTATGAAATTTCAAATTTGCTTTTATAACAACTCTGAACATCAAACACTAAGGAACTTGGTGAGAAAGTGGGCAATTAATACCTTTCTCCTTGAGTAGAAAAAGGTCAACAGTGATATGAGGTAGAGACTATGTATGTATCAGGAAATGACTGTGACCCCTCACTTCTAGTGTCACGTGAAGGATAACTAGCTTTACTTCAGTCAGAGGGAAAAAAATGTAAGGAATGGGAAATACTCAGAGTGAAAAAAAGAGACTGTTTCAAGGATAAAATAATTTCTTCTCTCTGCTAAATTAAAACCAGGATAAATCCTCCTCTCAGGGCTTTAATACAAGGCATCCCGATGTACAGGAACTACCATCTGACCTGTATACATTCATCTAAAATTCCACATAGAAAAAGGAAAGCCAGTGGGAATCCCAATCCCATTCTTACTGGAATTATACATGGCTTGGACAATTTTTCACTCTCAAAATAAAAAGTCCTAGAGAGGCTACAAAAAACTTTACATTAGACACACCAACTGATATTCTTAAGAAAATTACTAAACTCTTTCCAGATATTTTATTTCTTCAAATCTTTACATATGGTGATGAAACCAATGTTCAGTTGAAGAACTGCCTCCAATCTATGACGGGCACATCACTAACACTTGAGCCTGTTTCATCCCTTGTTAACACAGGAATGATAACGACCCTGTTCAATTGATTCTCTCTCCCTCCATCTCACTCTCCAAATCATTCATAACTACAAAAAGCTTAACTACTACATCTAGCTTTTCTAAAATGGGAACCATGGAAAAAAAAGGCTCCGTAAAGAAAAAGGTTTGTGAAAAGTAGCATTTTATATTTTTCCTGAGAATCCATATATATGTTAGTTATTAAAAGCGCTGAGAAACCTTGCCATAGAGAACTCTGTTCCCAGGTATATATTTGTTCCCTAGAGGACACTGTGGCATATTCTGCATGAGTCCATGAAGCCCACATACACACCACCACCTGCACAGTCACCTCTACTAAGATCTCACACACTGCCCAGGGAAGTTTTTAAAAAGACTCTATGGGCACCTGGGTAGCTCAGTTGGTCAAGTGTTCAACTCCTGATTTAGGCTCAGGTCATGATCTCAGGATCTTGAGATCAATCCCCGCATCAGGCTTCGCAGAGTAAGGAGCCTGTTTAAGATTCTCTCTCCCTCTCCTTCTGTGTTCTCTCTCTTTCTCTCTTAAAAAAAAAAAAAAAAAAGGACTCTTAACACTAGCCTTATAAACAAAATCAAACAACAAGTAACCTTGTCACAAATTTGATAAACTCTACTTTACTTTCAATTTGAGCAAAACTTTTGGTCCAATGGCTCCAGAACAAGTCACCTAAACAGGTTATTAAACACCATTTTAAAATTTTAAGCACCATTTTAAAAATTCACAATCTAATGTTTTTCTAATTTTCAGAAAAGAGAAGTCCTAAGTGATAATCATGAAACCCCAAACACTCTTTCTACTGGGTTCTTAACACGTACACAGGATTGTCCCCAACTATCCAGGTTAAGTCCCCTGTCGGGCCCTGTGTCTTGGTAACTAGTTGCACTGGGTGCAAAAGTCTGGAGCTTCAGTATTTCCCTCAGGGATGTGCCAAAACGGAAAAGATGATATTCCAACTCACACAAAAACTGATTTATATTAAGTATAATGTCTGCAATGAGAAGTATAAGCACCTACCGGATAGAGATTCTGATCGGCCGATCAGCCTATTTCCTTTCCTGCTTCGGAAATATTATTTAAAATCTGATATGACAAGTCATATGTCTACCAATAGGCAACCTAATGAATAAAATATTAGGTAACCACATAATGTGGTGCTGTGCAGCTGTAAAAAGAAATAGAGTGATGTTCAAGATCTATTGTTAGGTGAAAAAAGCGAGGTCCAAATGACTGTGTCTAATATACTATATTTGTGTAACAATGGAAAGGAATTTATGAATATATATATTCATATATTTATCTTTTATTTTTATATGTATGTGTATATATTTGCTTTTATTTACAAAAGGAAACTAAACATAAAATAAAATAAAAATTAATTTTAAAAATAAGTTTTTTAAATAGGTGTAGGGGCACCTGGGTGGCTCAGTCGTTAAGTATCTGCCTTCGGCTCAGGTCATGATCCCAGGGTCCTGGGATCGAGCCCCACATCGGGCTCTCTGCTCGGCAGGAGGCCTGCTTCTCCTGCTACCATTCCCTCTGCTTGTGTTCCCTCTCTCACTGTGTTTCTCTCTGTCAAATAAACAAAAATCTTAAAAAAAAAAGTCAATAAATAAATAAATAAATAAATAGGTGTAGAGAGTAGACAGTAATGATTTCTCTAAATGTACCTTGTATTATAATTTTGATTACAGAACCATGTACAAGTTTTAGATTATTAAAAAACTAGGTTAAATCAAAAGGAAAACCTAAAGCAGTCCCTAGAAGTAAAAACAAACTGAAACAAAGTAATCTAGTTGTGTATCAAATTGAATTTAAAATACCAACAATTTTGACTATACATCCTAGTGGGAAATATCCTAAGGATAAAAAGAACCACAAAGAAATCTTGAAAACTGTAGTTGGTGGTCCTGTTGTTTATGACACTATCATTAGAAATTATGTTAAAGCCTCTAGGAATAATGGAATTAAGTTAATTAGAGAAATCCATCTATTTAGAATTTGGAATGATGCCACATAAGGGATATATTAGTGTGAAAATATTTACCACTCATTGTAGTAACTCTTTTTTTTAAATTTTTTTTAAAGATTTTATTTATTCATTCAACAGAGAGAGAGATCACAAGTAGGCAGAGAGGCAGGCAGAGGGAGAGGGGGGGAAGCAGGCTCCCTGCTGGGCTCGATCCCAGGACCCTGAGATCATGACCTGAGCTGAAGGCAGAGGCTTTAACCCACTGAGCCACCCAGGCGCCCCTCATTGTAGTAATTCTTAACCATCAATTGCCTCAAAATATGAAATTATAGTGTCTATATAATAATTGTGATGTCTTAAGTGGCAAAAATATAACCTCATTGATCCTTGAAACTTCCACACAACCTAGAACAGCGGTTGTGTACATGTAAGTAAATGTTTACTGTTGAATGAATGAATGTCTGACCAGTGTTGCTCAGGGACTACATATAAACTCTAAAATCTGTTTTGGGTTATAACTTTGCAGAATAAAGTTTAGCATTTTGGACAACTATGTTATCCCGAAAGCATTAAAGAGAAGAGCACTATAATCCATCCCTATTGCCAGAAGCAAACATTTCCTTAGAGCTGAGAAACCAACAAGCCAACATCACACAATATCACCACATACTCCAGGGGTCTGTCCATATCTTTACACTGTGGTAGAATAAGGCCAAAAACAAACAAAACAAAACTCCTTAGGTTTACAAAGATATATGCAAAGAGGACATTCCCCCACCGCCACCCCATCCCTTTCATTCTTTAAAAAAAGGTATCAGGGGTCCACTATGTGGAAGTATTTCCTTAGAGTCCTTTTTTATGGTAAATAACTACAGTGCTGCCTAGAGAGTCTGGAAAAACTCCATCTTAGGACACAATCCAGCCTCTGCAGATTCGATGGAATAAGGGCATTGCCATCTTAACACGTTCAGCCAACCTGGGTTTCCTCAGACAGAACTGAAACAAGCCCTTTGCTCCCCAGCCCAGTTTTAAGGCTGAATCCCATAAGATAATTCCAGACTGTCTAAGGAGGAAGCAGATGTTTAAAATTGGCCAGAATCCAAGGTCTTGGCCCCATGACTATTGTTCTTTATGAAGGTGAATTCCCATTGTGTCTTGGAGCATGCTAAACAGATAACACCCACTTCATTGTGGTTTTAATCATAATAAAATACATTATGCAATTTGGTCTGCACACAGAGATTCTCAAACAATATGGTGCTTTTTTTTTCCTACTCCCCATCATGATTTTAAGAGCTGATTTCATGTGGTGCCACTGGCTTTCCCCCAATTTTGGCTCCCACCAAAATCTGTAAGCACACTGTGAAAAGCACCACTCTCCATGTCCTTCACAGTCCCTAATTTTAAGCAACTTTTCAAAAGACACCCCAGAAGTGGTAATATAAACATCAATTAAGTGCTGACTCGGTGCTGAGGACTCTGCAAGACGCAACAGAAGGTAGAAAGGAAGCATAAAATATGTTTCCTGCCCTCAAGATTCTCACCACACAATGGGGGAAATGAGACCTACAGATGAAACAACATGAAATAACCTAAAAGAAGCTTTGTAACCTCAAGTGCTTTTGGAGTGAAGCCTCAAGAATGAAGCAAAACCAACTAAGTACCAGACACAGTACCTTTCCTATGGCCACCCCATTACACTTCATACAATCCTAGGAGGGAGGTTTTCTTCTCCCCTATTTTAGAGTCCAGGAAGCTGTCAAACAAGGAAGTTAAATAACTTGTTCAAGTCATACACCTAGAGTCACAGCTGGGATTTAAATTCAGAACTACCTAGGACCCCAAAACATTTCCATTAGGCCACGGCCTCCAGTGCTTACAGGGGCACAGAGAGTTGCAGTTTGTAAAAGGCTTTCTCAGAAAGGAGATAATCATGTGGGACTTAAAGGGAGGAGTATCCAAGAAAGCTCCGGGGGGGCAAATTTTTAGCACTCTCCAGTCAGAGGAGAACAATTTTCTCACACAAATTTTCTCTCACACTTGTGTGAGCCGCACAAGTAACATTAGCACGTAGATCTTTAATTCTTTTTCCAGCCTGCTCTCCTATTAATTAGCTGTTACCACCTTGACCCCAGAAGTGAAAGACTCCATTGATCCAGCAGAACTTCAAATGTGCTGCTACCAACTGAAACTATTCATCTGTTCCTCCCCAGCAGCATCAGCCTCCCCACTGAGCAAGGCATTTGTGTCACTATTTCACTGGATATTATACAGGATAGTAGCAATTTCAGAAGTAAAAAAAAAAAATAAATAATCCACATGTTAGACTCATTGTACATTTCACATAAATGTTTTTCAACACATAAAATCCATCATAATCTTGGAAAGATCACGTCAGATAAAGTTGTAAGATAAGTCTCCCTTCAAAAAGAGAATCGTGTGTGTGTGTGTGTGTGTGTGTATGTGTGTGTTATACACACACATACACACACACATATTTGTTAACTTAGAACATTCTGTTCCCCCCACTGGACTATACATTGTTATATTTGCCATTTGTATTACCAGTGTTTAAAACAGTATCTAGCCCACTCAATAAATATTTGTTGGATAAATAACTTCCACACCAAGAAAAACAGTCCCTCCATCTCTTACCTAGATATTCTTTTTTTAAGATTTTATTTATCTGACAGAGAGAAACACAGCGAGAGAGGGAACACAAGCAGAGGGAATGGTAGTGGGAGAAGCAGGCTCCCTGCTGAGCAAAGAGCCCTATGCGGGGCTGGATGCCCGGATTCTGGGATCATGACCTGCCTTCTGTCTGAAGGCAGACACTTAACAACTGAGCCACCCAGGCACCCCAACTTACCTAGATATTTCTTAACATCTGTTAAATGATTGCTCACCATAACCAACAAGATTTACTATAAACTAACTAGGCCAAATAAATTTTACTTTCTGATTTCTTCTTTTAAGATTTATTTGTTTGGGGAGTGGGTAAGTAGAGGGAGAGAGAGAATCTTAAGCCGGCTTCATGTGGAGACCAACATACGGGATGATCTTACAATCCTGAGATCATGATCTGAGCCAAAATCAAGAGTCGAAAGCTTAACCAATTGAGCCATCCAGGTGCCTCTGCTTTCTGATTTTTCAAGTGATTATTTATATTGTGAAGAATTTGTGAAAAATTAAGCTATGTGACATCATGTTTTATATTTCTTTTACTAAGTAGTTATCATTTCCCTCTCTTGTAAAATATATCTTCCAAAGACACTTTTTACTCTGCTTTTGTCCTATTTAACTCCTCTTTGTGTACCTAAAAGAAATGGTACAGATTAAGTAAGTAGATAGATGAAGAGAGAGGGAAAGAGAGAGAGGCACACAAGAGCTGTAAGACGCCTAACATGAGCCATGATCTCCCCGAGGTTTCAGATTTGAGGAAATAAAAAAAGGAAAACAATATATACATCTTGTCACTTTGGGTGGCAGTGGTGGGGGGGTTGTGCCCTGTTTCTAGTGGGGTGAGAATCAGAGAGTTCCTTCATTTTGTTTTCTTCTGAACCTCTGAATGTGTAAGTGCCAAGGGTAAAGCAGACAATAAGTTCTAAAACATTGAGACAAAAATGACTCAGTGACTACCCCAGAAAAAGCAATAAGGGTAACCTACTGGCTATAGTTGTACAAAACTGCATAAGATTCAAAAATCTTTGAGGGAAAGAAATTCCTGTAAAATCCCTTATGTTTTCAGAATTGATGAAATAAAAAGAAAAAAATTTGCATAGGTAGACCCCCCACTCTGTATACTTCCCAGATATCAAGATTAAGCCAACTGCCACATATGGGAGCTGTTATTAAGTGAATTATATGCAAAGACTAATCTGCTTATACATTTGAACTAAGTCATGAATCTTTCATTTAAATGAATTAAGCACTTGGAGAAATACAAGAATTGTTTATGTACTCACTACAGATGCTATCACACCTTCTCTAAAAAAAAATCCAGTATCATTTACTATTCAGCACAAAATCTCCCACATGATAATAATGAAGATAAATCAACAACAAAAAAAAAACAAAAAGAGCTAATGCTTTTGAGAGTTCCTCATATGTCAAACACTGTGCTCATCATTGTTTTACACAGAATAGCATATATTCTAATCAGAACCCTGGATATTGTGGTCCGAGCGCTATTCCCATTTTTAGATGAATACGCTGATAATTAGAGAACTAACTTGACCATGGTCACAAAGATGGTAAATTGAGCAACTTGAATTTGAACTCAAGCAGTCTCACACTCGAGCCAGAGCTGAGCTGTTACCTAATAAACTATAATTAAACCCCAAGAACCTGCATTCTTTTGAAACAAATACCACTTTTCTTTCAAACCCAAACTTTTCCAAGACAGCCAACAAATCGGTAAACCAGAGCATGTCCTCATAGGTAGCACACCAGTTCATTATATTAAACTGCGCTACTTCCTAGAAAATTAAAAAGCTTACTTTGTTAACCAATTCTTGATATGAAATATGCTCTGAGATGCTTTTCTAGATGTGATGATCCATCAGCATTCTTTCACCTCGTTGAGCCTGGGAGCAGTGATACACAGGTTGAAATAGGCCAGAGGAATTAGGGGCAAAAGCTACAGCCACAAAGAAAAGAGTTTGCTGCTGCACTGTCTCACATGCTCCACTGAAGATCTCAATAGAGTTGTGAACTACTTGTCTAAAAATTAGTAATTCTATTGTGCCAAATCCTCAGGATATTCAGCCAAAAGAGAAAAGTTTAACGCTCACACAAAGCATTGTTTTAATTTCATTCAGCAATAAAAAATGATACACACATCCCACATAGATGTCGAATCCTCAGCTGGGCTGGTTTACTGGTATTTAATCATGATTCATCTCCTTCTCCCAGCTTCCTTACCCATTTATCTATAATCTGTCTACTCAGTGCCCATATTTGCCTTCAGTTCAGACCACCTATGGAATGCTTTCTCAGATTTCCTTAGTGAAAGTCAGCAGATTTGCAGTTAAGCTATGGTTGAATAAAACAGCAAGTGACTTCCCAGTGTAATATTTATAAACACGGTAGTAGATATGAGTAGAATCTCTGGGTACTCAAAAGGTGACTTGAGTCAATTGATGGGATTCAACTGGAAACAAAGAAAACCTTAAGGGAAAAGTAGCAATCCTAATAAAATGTTCACAGTTAAAGGATGATGATGACAGTATCATTGAGGCATAGCATTCACTATCACATATTGGGGGTTTTTTTGTTTTTTTTTTAAAGATTTTATTTATTTGACAGAGAGAAACACAGTGAGAGAGGGAACACAAGCAGAGGGAATGGTAGCGGGAGAAGCAGGCTTCCTGCAGAGCAGAGAGCCTGATGCAGGGCTCGATCCCAGGCTTCTGGGATCTGACCTGGGCGGAAGGCAGACGCTTAACGACTGAGCCACCCAGGCGCCCCCACATATTGGTTTTTTAATATCACTACATACAATCCAAAACCAGGCCCAAAGAATTATTCAAACAAACATAACATAGTATGTAAAAGTTCAAAGAGCTCACTGTGATTGTAAATCAAATAAAACTTTGCTTCTGGAGATAATAACTAAGACTAGAGGTGATCATTAACATTTCTATGACAGTCTCAGCTTGGGACTGGGAGAAGCAGTAAAAGTAAACACAATTAACGAGTATTAATTTACATTATTGGAGATTTCTTTTGTCTTGGCTGCCAGGAAGCTTAGAAATAAGTATTAGCACTCATTCTCAACGAAGGTACTAGCCTGGATTTGGGAGGCATATTTATGTCCCTTTTCCTCTATTACTATTTGAAATTTTAGTATATGTGCTGCCGAAGTGAGCACTACTGTTTGAAATTTTATTTCCAACAACATATATCTTTCTTTTTTTAATTTTAATTTTTATTTTTTAAAGATTTTATTTATTTATTTGACAGAGAGGGAGAGATCACAAGTAGGCAGAGAGGCAGGCAGAGAGAAGGGGGGGGGGAAGCAGGTTCCCTGCTGAGCAGAGAGCCCGATGTGGGGCTCGATACCAGGACCCTGAGATCATGACCTGAGCCAAGCCAAAGGCAGAGGCTTAACCCACTGAGCCACCCAGGCTCCCCAACATATATCTTTCACCATAAGCTACTTTATATGGCTCTTGGAGGTGAGCAGGATGTAATTATAAATAAATTAGGAAATATCAATGGTTGTAGAGAATGAGTAGTACAGTCTGAACTTAAAACAACTGCCTGATGAAAACAGTTATACAAATCTTTAGTACATCCAGGTGTTAAACATATTTTTTAAGGTTTTTGATGAAATTGGTATGACTGACTCATAAGAGAGGGCTAGCATTCCACTAATACAATGGTTTCCTTTACTTTGAGAAATAGTGATATTTAATTAACATCTTTCGTTTGCACCATTTCAGTGAAATCCATATCAGTGGGCTCCTTTTTGCCTGTAATATTGTAACTTTAGTATTTTTAATGCAGGTACTGAATCCCATACATGTATATTAGCTGTCGCCGTTGGAACTGGTAATTCCGGCTATTCTTCATGGGTTCTGGACCTCCAAAACCACTTTGCAATATACCTAAACAGTTAGTAAACTCTCAGGTAGAAAGCAATCCTTACAGATGAATGAGAGGGATTTGGGATATTTTTTGGTTTAATTTCTAGGTTTCCAAGGACTTTTGTTTACTTACTGCATATAGTGGGCTGAATGGTGACCCCCAAAAGATGTCAGGCCTCTGGAACCTGTGACTGTTACCTTATACGGTACTTTTTGCAGATATGAATAAATTAAGGTTTTTGAGATGAAGAGATAATCCTGGATTATTTTGCTGGGCCCCAAATGCTATCCTAAGTATCCTTGGAAGAGAGGGGCAGAAGGGTTAAGACACACATGGAAAAGGCAATGTGAAGAAAGAGGCAGAGCTTGTAGTGATGAAACCTTAAGTCAGGGAAGGCCAACAGCCACCAGAAGCTGGGAGAGGCAAGGAACAGATTCCCCCAAGAGCCTCTGGGCGGAGTACAGCCCTGCTGACACCTTGATTCCAGAATTCTGGCTTCTAGAGTTTGGGGAAAGTAAATTTTTATTGTTTTAAGTCAACAGTTTGTGATAATTTGTTACAACAGCCACCGGAGACTAATATACCATGTAATCCCTTTGGACTACAATCTGTGCTGACGTGAAATATTCTAAGTAACCAGTTCCTTGTATGAAAGTTTCAACAACACAGATTTGAGGCCCATAGTGGAAACTTCAAAACTTCAAAACTTTCTACTTCAACTACCAAGTGAAGTAGAAAGAGAACTAGAGAGTTTATCTGGAAATCTGGATTTTAAACCAGGTTCTTCTAGCCAGGTGACCTTAAAACAGATCATTTCCCTTCTCTGAGTCTCATCAAAAATAATAAGAACCCGGGGCGCCTGGGTGGCTCAGTGGGTTAAAGCCTCTGCCTTCAGCTCAGGTCATGATTTCAGCCCCGCATCGGGTTCTCTGCTCAGCAGGGAGCCTGCTTCCCCCTCTCTTTCTCTCTGCCTGCCCCTCTGCCTACTTGTGATCTCTCTCCTCTCTGTCAAATAAATAAATAAAATCTTTTAAAAATAATAAGAAGAAGAAGAAGAACCCAGCTGATCTTATGCCACTTGCTGGCTTTAATGGTTTACCATTTACATTCAAAATGTCCTAACATTTAAAGCAAAAAAAGCTCACTCATTTTAGGGCATTTATTAATTTTAATAATGTGCTGCCTTTAAATTGTAGGGGTGTAAATATGTCATGGCTTGTAAAAGATTTATACAGACAGTTTTCATCTGACACATCAATCCTCACAGCAACATCCCAACTTTTAAATTTTTTACTTTCCTCTTTAGAAAAACAGACTGTTATGCATAACGTAGCTGCTTCTATGTGTCCTCATCTGATTCTGTTTTTTTTCATTTATCAACATCATCACCATCAATATTGAGAAACATTTTAAAATCCTGCCATCCAAAGCAACAACTGTTTCCCTTTGTGTAGATTACCTTCTAATCTTTATCTTCATGGATCTGTTTCTCTTTCACAGTATCTATACAACTATCTGCTTGGTATTGCAGAGCTATAGGGGTTCCCACAGCTCACCTAAGATCTTCCTAAGAAGCAGCAGCAGATGTCTTTTGAAAGTGGTAAGAGTCTGTGGGGTCACATTTCAGTTTCTACGAGGCAGATTAATGATCGTTCTGTGGGGCTTTTACAGTAAAGGCAGCCCTCAGTTTCAATGCTCAAAGAGCACCATACTCAGCAAAATGTTACAGCTTCATTCTTGAAATATTAATAATGGAGAGATAGAAGCCTAGAACAAGGAGGCAGAGTCTTGGCTATAAGACAGCAGGCTTCCCAGGAAAGGGATCCTTCATTATGTTACTACACCCTCACCAAAGGTTCCAGACTTTTGGAAAAAATTCAGATTCTAAAAATATATGTGGTGAGAATGAACTGAGAAAAACCTAAATATAAACATTGTATGTGCAATGGTTTAAAATATGGAGAAATGAACAACTCACCCCCAAAGTTGATAGAAGAAAAGGCCCATCTTGCAGAGTAATTTTAGGGACATGTGTATACTAAAAGTTATTCTTTGTTCACCTGAAATCCAAATTTATAGGCATCTTATATTGCACGTACTGGATCTAGCAACCCTACCCCCTTTTACCAAAATTTCATTTGGTCTCAATTATGCATGTACACACAGCCGTGCGCACACATGCACACACACAGACACACACAGACACACACACACACACACACACACCCCTTGATATTTAATGGGAGAAATGAACTGCCCATCTTCATAAAATCAATGCCACTGTTATTGTTAACAATAATGCTAATAACATACTTCTGAGTCATAACATCACTAACTTTATTTTCTCGTGTTTTTTGTCATGAGCCATCTCACTCTCACTGTTAGCAACCCCGGTCCTTTTATGCTACTTCTTTTGAAAGAGAGAAACTGTTAAACTGTCTCTCTCTTCTCTTTGTTTAAAGGATTCTTTTCTAGACAGCCAGGGATCATCTCTGAATGTGTTAAGCATCCTTCAACTGTTGGCCTCAGCGCCTTAATTAGCTCCCCTACTTCAATAAATATTTATTAAGCAACTATTAGGTACACACATGGGCTGTGTTATACAAATGTGGATATTCCCATCTTAATAGAAAATGAACAGCCTGAGTTGAAGAAATCTGCAATGTCTGCCCAGCTGGAAACAGGCCCTCAGTCCCCCACATCTTCTGGCATAGCTGTGTGTGTGACAATCCACTTCCTGGCCACCAGCCTGGACTCCCCCTCCTCAGAGGATGTGTGGGAGGCCTTTCTCTCTGCCCCCTTTGCCCAGTTAATGAGTCTCGGGCTTCCCTGACCACCTCCCACACCTGTTACAGACTCTCAGGACACCATGTACTTTCCATCACATTGTATATATTGATATTTGTATGAGTCTTTCATTAATGTCTTCTTCTGTCTCCCCTTCAACATTTTAATCTTTTGCATGGGACCCCAGGACCTAGCTCAGTCTCTAACATAAGTTAGGCATTCAATAAATATTCTGTAATGAAGAAAAAAGAACGAAGGAAATAAAGATCTTTCTTGAGCACTAACCTAGAGGGACTCTCATGGTGTAAACAAAGTGTGGACTCCTTTTCATCTCTCAAGACTTCCCCTTCAACAGAGTGGGCACCTTCTCCTGCAGATCACATCAGACCCCCATACAAGAAGTACATCTTTACCTTTGAAATCTGGTGGTGGATTTGCTAAATTTCCCCATCATTTTCACTCATTGCATATGCAGGGATAAAGTGTGTTCCTCACTGCTCTCATCACTTAGCACTAGGAAGAGCTTGAATGTGAAGTCAGAGGAAAAGGAAAAAATAAAGAAGGGGCAGAAGTGAGGGTGGGAAGGAAGGAAAGTTTAAAAAGAAAATAATTTAAAAACTCACCTCCCTACACTATCTTAACTGAATATTTTATTTTCACTGGGCTATCTTAGGAATCAAAGGCTAGAAAGGGACTATTTCTAGACATGTTAATGGCCTCGTGATCCCCTTTCATGTTCTGCAGCTAATTGAGCAGTAAGTACTTTTATGTGCACTGGCTAAACTGGACCTTTCTACGAATCTGAAATTGGAAACAGAACTTGGAGTTTTTTTAAATTTTTTAAATATTTTATTTATTTATTTGAGATAGAGAGGAAGAGGGCAGGAGCAGGGGAGCAGAGGGAGAGGGAGAAGCAGGCTCCTGGCTGAGCAGTGAGCCTGACACAGAGCTCCAGCCCAGGGTTCTGGGATCATGACCTGAGCTGAAAGCAGACACTTAGCCAAATGAGCCACCCAGGTGCTCCTGAAACAGATTTTAAAGATTTTTTTTTTTTAATTTGACAGAGAAAAAGAGATCAAAAGTAGGCAGAGAGGCAGGCAGGGAGAGAGGGGGAAGCAGGCTCCCTGCTGAGCAGAGAGCCCGATGCGGGGCTTGATCCCAAGACCCAGAGATCATGACCTGAGCTGAAGGCAGAGGCTTTAACCCACTGAGCCACCCAGGCACACCCTGAAACAGATTTTAAATAATCAGTCTAACATGGCAAATCTATTCTTTCAAGAAACCTCGTATACAAAAAGCTGTAGGAGATGCTTATGCCAGTAAACAATGCTGTGAGTTTAGTTGTTTGTATATGAGAGTGATATATGTTTAAATACTTGGGTTTTAAGTATTAGGTGTTTATTTCAAAGAATCTATTCTCTCCAGTTGTAAAAGTTTAATGCCAGAAGAAGTTGTAAATTTAATCATCTCATTCTTAAATTTATCATTTAAACATAACCACCCTAGATTTTAAAAATAATACTATTAAATTTCTGTAATTCTTTCAAGAGCTATAAAGTTTCTTTAACCAAATACATAATGCACCTGACTTGGACATATAATTCTATGGTTAAGTCAGCCAGAGCTTCTTATGAATATTGGAAACAAGCCTAAATAATATCAGTAGGACACATTCAATATAATAAAGACATTATCCAAAGAGTACTCTCAAATGACAAATTCATTCAGAACATTTTAATCAGTTAAATGTTCCCTGGCATTGGTACATGTGAATGATCCATCAAGGAACTGAATGACTAATCCAACTAAACTTCCCTATAACCTTTCTCAATCTTTCTTGAAAGCAAAAAGAAGAGTAATTTAAATGAACCAAATGTTTAAAATCTACTGTTGCTACAAAAGGCTACTGAGCAGAGCATTTATAGAAATAGGCTCAGCTTCCAGACTTGCTTTTTAAAAAAATGCTAAATATATTACACTGAAGCCTTAAATAATGCTTAAATTTTAATTTAAATTATAGGAATACAGCAATGAAATGACATTTTAGTTCTAATTTTTAATTACCCGGTCAGTTTAATAACTTATTAGGACAAGACTTTCTGGTCCTATGCATGCACTGACTAATATTAATCACTTCGCTTTCAGAAAAGTATCACACATATAAATTAAGCCACAGACTAGGTCAAGTTCCTTTTCATGGATTCTCTAAGCAGGATCTTCAGTGCCTGTGGTGGAAAGAGGTCTTGAAGAGCAACTTGAACTCATCAGAAGCCCAACCTTTTCCAACCACAACACTTTTGTAACAGTTTCACCTCCAGTTCAAAAGTGCTATGGAAATATTTGTACAGGTCTGTATGAAGAGTGTAAAGTAAGAAGTTATTTGCATAGGCCATATGTTCTTCTGAAAACCACCTAGATGATGACAGAGTGGGCATTAGCTAAAAATATTAAGCATAAGTTGGGCCAAGAAAATACCCAGGGGAAATTACCTGTAATATTAGAATATGGATGAAGTAAAATAGATCAGTCTTCTATCATGAGTTGAAAGTCTAAAAGCTAGAAGCAAGAGTCTAAGTTTTTGGCTATCATGTCCCACATAACAAATAAACCCACTGAACCAGTAAAGGATTCCAGAAAGTAACTCCAAGAGGTGACAGTTTCAAGGATGGTTTTCATGCCTGGGTCCTTTAAGGAACATCATGTTATTCATTTATCCATTAAGCACAGAACTGTTTAGACCTGTCTTCCCTGCTCCCCATGTTATAGATTCCTTCCTTCATTAAGACTAGTTGAACCAGCAGAGACTAAGTTAGCACAAAATGGTAAGCCCTATCTCCTCGTTTTTTAAGCTATAAAGATCCAGGGGCATCTGAGTGGTCAGTCATTAAGCATCTGCCTTTAGCTCAGGTTATGATCCCAGGGTCCTCGGATAAAGCCCTGCATGGGGCTCCCTGCTCAGCAGGAAGCCTGCTTCTCCCTCTCCCACTCCCCTTGCTTGCGTTCCCTCTCTCGCTGTGTCTCTCTCTGTCAAATAAATAAAAAAAGTGTTTTTTAAAAAGCTGTAAAGATCCATAAAAATATTAGCAAGTCTTAGTAGAGGTCTGCATTAAGATGTTTATTATAGGGGAACCTGGCTGGCTCAGCTGGTAGAGTATGCAACTCTTGATCTCAGGGTTGTAAGTTTGAGCCCCGTGCTGGGTGCAGAGATTACTTAAAAAATAAAAAAATCTTTTTAAAAAAGATATTTATTGTAAAAAAAAAATCTCATGTTGTTAGTTCAAAATAATGGTTGCTAAAGTCTTCTTAATGACTTTCTTAAGGTTCTGTGTAATTCATCCAGCATCTAGTATAAACAAAGATTATCCTGTCAATCCCTGATTCTAGAAGGCTAGCTGGTATATACATCTGCGCCTTGGGAATTGGTGGGAGCAGGTAGCTACCAGAGGCTGGTTGGCTTAGGAACCATACATAGTTCAGATAGAAGCCTGGAAATCACTTGCAAAGAATAGCTCCTGTCAAGTGCAGGTGATAATCAAATGTTTAATAAAGCACATAGCAGGGGACAGAATGGATGCTGGCTCAGAGCAGTACTTTTGGTAACTGCCTGCTGAACCCAAGCCCAGGAAGAATGGACTGCCCCTCAGGAAACCAGCACACCTTAGAGGAAGGAGCAAGTCCAAAGAACGAAATATTCAAGATCCCACAGTCTGGCCACTGGTCATTCTTATGACCTTTCTAAAGCTACCGTTCAGATTCTCTAATTCCACATGCCTATGAAGGCTTTCCAGTAAACAATCCTCTCCCCATGAACTAAGTTAATGGAAAGAAGGCCCTATTTCATGTAATCTAAGAACATAGAAGAGGATGTCAACAGAAGAGAAACCTATATATATCCATTTTTCTCATGAGTCAAATTGTATTTTTGTAAAATATTACTACAGATTCAACAGAATTTTACTGATGTTAAGAATACTCTATTTTCAGGACACCTGGCCAGCTCAGTCAGCTAATTGGCTGCCTTTTGCTCAGGTCATGATCCCAGAGTCCTAGGATGGAGTCCTGCATCGGGTTCCTTGCTCAGAAGGGAGCCTGCTTTTCCTTCTGTCTGCCACTCCCCCTGCTTGTGCTCTCTCTCACTCTCTGACAAATAAATAAATAAAATCTTGGGAAAAAAAATACTCTGCTTGTGGAAGTGTAAATTGGTACAGTCACTTTGGAAAACTATTTTTCAGTAACCATTAAAACCAAACATATGCCTTTTCACCAGCAATTTCACTCCAAGATATATATGCAATAAAACGTACATACATGTTCTCAAAATACATGTATAAGAATGATCATGGCATGGGGCGCCTGGGTGGCTCAGTGGGTTAAAGCCTCTGCCTTCGGCTCAGGTCATGATCTCAGGGTCCTGGGATTGAGCCCCACATCAGGCTCTCTGCTCAGCAGGGAGCCTGCTTCCCCCTCTCTCTCTGCTTGCCTCTCTGCCTACTTGTGATCTCTCTCTGTCAAATAAATAAATAAAATCTTTAAAAAAAAAAAAAAAAAGAATGATCATGGCAGCAGTACTCACAAAAGCCCCAAATTAGAAACAGCTCTCATGTCCATCAACTAAAGAATATAACATAAATTGTGGTATATTCATAAAACAGAATAAAGCCAAGAACTACAGCTACATGGAACAGAATGGATCAACTTCTCAAACACAGTGGGAGGAAAACAAGCCAGAAATGAAAGAAAATATTTTATATGATTCCATTTATTTAAAAAAAATTCCGAAGTAGGAAAAACTAATCTATAACATTAGAAGTCTGGATAATTATTTTCGTGGTGAGATAGCGAGGGTGCCATAGAGCCTTCTAGGATGTCCTATTTTATCATCAGGGTTCTGGTTACATGGATGTGTTTACTTTGTAAAATTTCATTGAGTTGTACACTAACAATATGGATATTAATCTGTATGCAGGTTAAATTTCAAAGAAAGCTTATATTAAATAACTACATAAACTTCAAAAATACTCCTCAATAAGTGGCATAACATTGACCCTTCATTGTTTACAGTGTCCTTTCTCATCCACTGTCTCAATGCAATCGCAATCCTACACGGTGGTCGGGTGCAGTAAGAAGGGAATAAACATCACATGCTTTATGTAGGTTACTTCACTTTTATCCTTTCAATAACCCCATAAGGAGGCTATTATTCCTCTATGACTTGGTTACACAGCTAGTAAACAGAAAAAACAGAAACTGAACACCTTTCTACCTTTGAAGCCCGAGTTTTGCTAATAAAGTTTGCCGGGTCTATAGGAAACTTAAGGCTCTGAAAAGTTAAATAGCTTAACTAAGTTAATATTTGGCTTAGGTAGTTCACTTATTACTACCCCAGTCTTCTAACTCTCAGTTCATGGTCTTGGCAGAGCAAAAGTGACTCCACCTCATGTACCACAGGTCACGCTTGTGGAGTCTGACCTCACTGATGCGTTGTGGTTAGTGCTAGAGCCCTCTCTATTGTAGAGCTCTAGAGTTAAGTAAGAGGAGGTATATAGCACCCAGCTCCTACTTTTATATTTGTGTAACTTAGTGCCTGGCCTATCGTAAGTGATCAGTAGACAATTTACAATGATGATTTATATTCTAACAGGGTAAATATCCATAAGTCCACAGTAGCCACCATGAGAGCAGAAACCATGTATATTTTTTCACCACTAAATACAGATTCTGTACCTAGTTCAGTGCCCAGAACTTAATAGAAGATTAATAAATGTTTTCAGGGGCACCTGGGTAGCTCAGTCATTAAGCGTCTGCCTTCAGCTCAAGTCATGATCCTGGGGTTGTTGGATAGCGTCCCACATCAGGCTTCCTACTCAGTGGGAAGCCTCTCCTCTCTCTCCCACTCCCCTGCCTGTGTTCCCTCTCTCGCTATCTCTCTGTCAAATAAATAAATAAATAAAATCTTTTTTAAAAATAATAAAAAATAAATATTTTCAAATGAACAACCAAATTAAAACACTAAGACCTCATAAATATGGGCCTAAAAGAAAATTTGAATGGTTCTTCTTTTATTATTATTAGCACATAATGTATTATTTGTTTCAGGGGTACAGGTCTATGAATCATCAGTCTTACACAATTCACAGCGTTCACCATAGCACATACCCTCCCCAATATCCATCACCTCATCCCTACCACTCTCCTCCCCTACAGTAACCCTCAATTTGTTTCCTGAGATTAAGAGTCTCTTACAGTTTGTCTCCCTTTCTGGTTTTGTCTTGTTTCATTTTTCCCTCCCTTCCCCTATGACCTTGTCTTGTTTCTCAAATTCCTCATAACTGTGAGATCATATAATAATTGCCTTTCTCTGATTGACTTATTTTGCTTAGCATAATATCCTCTAATTCCATTCACGCTGTTGCAAATGGTAAGATTTCATTTTTGATGGCTGCATAATATTCCATTGTGCATATATGTGTGTGTGTGTACATCTTTTTTATCCATTCATCTGTTGATGGACATCTAGGTTCTTTCCATAGTTTGACTACTGTGGACATTGATGCTATAAACATTTGGGTGCACATACCCTTTCAAATCACTACATTTGTATCTTTGGGGTAAATACCCAGTAGTGCAATTGCTGGGTCATAGGGTAGCTCTATTTTCAACTTTTTGAGGAATCTCCATACTGTTTTCCAGAACGGCTGTACAAGCTTGCCTTCCCACCAACAGTGTAGGAGGGGGTCCCCTTTCTCAGCATCCTCACCAACACCTGGCATTTCCTGACTGGTTAATTTTAGCCATTCTGACTGGTGTGAGGTGGTATCTCCCTGGGGTTTTGATTTGTATTTCCCTGATGCCGAGTGATGTCAAGCACTTTTTCATGTGTCTTTTGGCCATTTGGATGTCTTTGCAAATATGTCTGTTCATGTCTTCTGCCCATTTCTTGATTGGATTATTTGTTCTTTGTGTGTTGAGTTGGATGAGTTCTTTATAGATTTTGGATACTAGCCCTTCATCTGATACGTCATTTGCAAATATCTTCTCCCATTCTATTGGTCATCTTTTGATTTTGTTGACTGTCTCCTTTGCTGCGCAAAAGCTTTTGATCTTGATGAAGTCCCAGTAGTTCATTTTTGCCCCTGTTTCCCTTGTCTCTGGTGATGTTTCTAGGAAGAAGTTGCTGCGGCTGAAGTTGAAGAGGTTGCTTCCTGTGTTCTCCTCAAGGATTTTGATGGATTCCTGTCTCACATTTAGGTCTTTCAAGCAACTGAGTCTTTTTGTGTGTGTGGTGTAAGGAAATGGTCATTTCATTCTTCTACATGTGGCTGTCCAATTTTCCCAACATTGAATGGTTCTTTTTAATCAAATCTCCAAAATAAAAACTGAAAGTAAGTAACATGAAAGCTGGTTGTTTTCTAGCTCACCAGTACTGTGACCTTGAAAAAGTCACTTAGTACATGTGGGCATCAGTTTCCTCATTCAGGAAGTGATGATTTAAACCCTATGACTCCCCTGATCCCTCCCAAGTACAATATATGAGGCCTCCATGACTGCACAAGACCCCTCAAATAGATATTAAATGTCAAAGTACTTCTGATAAGAACATACTGCTAGTATAGCATTACTTTTTCAACTTGGGGCTCACTCAGTTGGCCTGGGGCAGAAGAGAATATTTTTAATGCTACACTGAATCTCATTAGTTTTTTCTTCTAAAACTCCAAACCAAGCAAACATCTCTGCACTCACAAGCATCTGTGGAGTGCAAAGCATTACAATTATAATGTACTGAACTTGACAAAAGTCAAAGCCTGACTCCTTCATTACTCTGGTACCATCTTTCTATAGGTAAGAAATACTACCGGTGCATAAAAGGCTTCTACTTACAGCATAAAATTGTCATCAATTTAATGACAAGTCAAAAGTTATTGGGGATTGTACTTTCAGTATTTGGGGTATAAATTGAGAAAGAAACAGACTGGGTATTTCCTTGTTACTATATCATTAGGGTAGCAATGCCCTATGCATCTAATCTATAGAATTCTGTACAGCTGAAATTATAATTCTGTACATTTCCATCTGTCCAAATTAAAGAGACATGTAGCTATAAATTCAGACCAACAAGTATGACTGTCACAAAACAGTCTCACTTAAGCCTATTCCATAATAAAGCTGCCAGTTCCTATCCCAACATTCCCACCCTACCCTTAACACATCACCTCTCTTCCTCTTTCTCTCTCTCTCTCATTCTCTCTCTCTCTCTCTCCCTCCCTCCCTCTGTCACACACACACACACACACACACACGGTCTCTCATACAATATGCACAAATCCTGCTCTATTCCTCTCAAGAAAACTCCCAGGGAAAACTGAATAAACTAAACAAGTACTGTCTCTCCCCTGCCCTTTCTTTTCATTTTGTGTCCCTTCATGTCACCCTCCACTACTCTCACCCAACTCAGGCCACCAAACTCTCATACTTTCTCCTTCATTTGCCTTATCAATATCTGAGCTCTTAGAAGCTCATTCACAATAAAAACTATGACTGATAAGAGTAATATGCATGGAATATTTACATTTTAACACAAGACCATCCTTCATCTAGAGTTACTAAATGCATTATTAATTATAAAATTAAAGGAACCAGCCTTCAGTGTACTTTTGGGGAAGCAAAGGGACCCTTCTTGCAGCTCCCAAAATTTCACCCCATGGGGCACAACCTCATCAGACTAATTCAAGGCTTTCTTTATTCCAGTTTTATCCCCCTCTCTGATGGCTCCATTCTGAAGGCTCAAGACATGGGAAATGAGGGTCAGAAATGACATGCTTCCTCAAACCTATAATGTGCCAGATTCAATCCAACTTAGATTCGAGAAACCAAGTAGCCCCTTCACACATAAAACTGAAGAGATTCAAGTCCCTAGCCTACTGGAGTGGTCTATCTGAAAGGGTCAGCATGTGCAGAGCCAAGGCAAGGTCTCCCTTGGGTGTGAATCAAGAAGATCATCCAGTGCTGAGAACAAGCTCCATTAACAAATGACCATTTCTATTGCACATTATTTCAGAACTGGGAGCATGTGACATATCAAAGGACACAGCTCAGCTGCAGGCTAAGAAGGGAAAGTCATCACCTATCTCTTCTGATAATTAGAGGCTGACCTCAGCAGACCACAAGAAACCACTCAGCTGCCATATCCGGACCAGAAAAGAGAGGAAGTGGGAATAGCCTGGCACTGAGGGGTTACTTGGTATTCAGCAAGCATAAATAACTACACTAAAAGAATTTTACAGTTGAGTCTCCTCCAGGTAATAGAACAAGCAATAAAAAAGCCTCTCTCTCTCTCTCACTCTCTCTCTCTCTCCCCCTCCCCCTTCTTTCCTCTTTCCTTGCTAGAATTTGTATAGGTACTGAAGACTTTCCTCCAGTGTTCTAATGGGATCCTAGCAGCATTAATGCAGCCTTAAAAGCAAGCAACATCCTCCCTTCCTCCATGCAATTTGGGTTGCTTTAGTAGTAAATTGGAGGAGTTAGAAAAACAGGATGTACCACAGCCTGCGTTCTGATAACTACCGATTTGTTCAACTGATTATTTCTCTTTGAGAGGAGTGTCATTTTTTTTTCTTTTAACTATATTATGTAAGCCTGAAAAGAGTATGCTCACCGAAGAGGTCCTGCAAAAGTCAAGTGCTATGCTCATAACTGATCTCCATAGGCAATTTTTCTTTAATTAACAGACTTTTTGAGGAGCAGTTTTAGCTTTACAGAAAAACTGTACAGAAAGTAGATTTCCCATATACTCTCTTCTCCACACACAGTTTCCCCCATTATTAGCATCAGTGTAATACATTTACCAATATGCAGTACATAAACCCATATTTATATGTTATTATTAACTAAAGGCTGTATTTTACATTAGGGTTCACTCTTTGTGTTGTATAGTTCTATAGATTTAAGCAAATACATAGCATCAAATATCCACCATTATAGTACCATATAGAATAGTTTCACAGCCCTAAAAATGCCCTATGCTCCACCTATCCACCCATGTCCCCTGCCCCTGGCATCCTCTGGAACTACTGGGTCCATTCTTAAACTATTCACAAGAGAGAACAGGAAAGCCTTTACCTAAAATGATAGCACATGAAACGATGTCAATATTATAAAGAAGGCTGAAATCATGAGTGCAAACAGAGCACAATGACAACACATTTGTACCAGAAGACAAAACTTAATATTTGTAATTTATTAAAGTCATATGTATATGTCACAACTGAAGTCTTCAGAGTTCCAATGAACTCATTTAAAACCTGGAAATTATGGGGGCAAGTATTAAGAAAACGTTTTGAGAAATGACAGCATAATACCTTGTTTCTGAGGACAGATGATGAATACTCTTCTCCACTACTTCTGCCTGGGTAAGGAAACCAGTTCCCAGCACACATCTGCTCTGAGTGACCATATACATGAAAGAGAAAATGGCTCAAACCTCACTCTAATATAAATTCAAAAATTAGACCTTCACAATTAGAACAAATTAAAAGTATAAACAAATCAGATGGGAAATTATTTATTCCAAGGAAGATACTTTATCAAACTTACCAGGAACTGAACAAGTTCCCGGATATAGCTCTCTCCAGGCTGTCACCACTCCAACCCCTTGTCCTCCAAGCCCACAGGCAATAAAAGCTCTACATTGTTAACAAAGGGTGTTTTACATCCTTTACTAGATGTGCCACAAACCTTCCCACACCTCATCAAGTTTTCCCAGGTCCCTTCATTGGAGTGTGCTATCTAGGTTCTTCTCAGATCTTGATGATACAACACCCAGGGGCCAGCATGAGGTAACCCTCAATCTTATCCAAAGATGCTTATGCTCAACAACAAAAACACAAACAACCCAATCCAACAATGGACAAAGGACTCGAATAGACATTTTTCAAGGATGATATACAAATGTCCATTAAAAGGTGCTCAACATCACTAGTACCTAGGGAAATGCAAATCAAAAATCAAAACCACGATGTGATACCACTTCACATCCATTAGGAGGCTATTATCAAACAACAAAACAACAACAGAAAAGAGTAAGTGTTGGTGACAGCCCCTTGTGCATTACTGGTGCACAATGTCAAATATGGAACACGACATGGCTATTCCCCAAAAGACTAAACACAGAATTACCACATATTCCAGCAATTCTATACATGGACACATACTCAAAAAAAGTGAAAGTAGAGAGCTGAACAGATTTTTGCATACCCATATTTATAACATACAAAAGGTGGAAGCAACCAGTGTCCCTCAAAATATGAATAAATTTTTTTAAATGTGGTATATACACATAATAGAATAGTATTCAGCCTTAAAAAGGAAGAAAATTCTATCACATTCTACAATATGAATGAACCTTGAGGACATTATGCTAAGTGAAATAAGCCAGTCACAAAAGGCCAAATATTGTATGGTTCTTCTTATATGAGGTACCTATAGTCATCAAATTCAGAAATGGGAAAAGGTGGTGATAGGGAGTTCATATTTAATAGGTACACAGTTTCAGTTTGGAAAGATGAAAAAGTTCTGGGGAAGGACAGTGGTAATAGGTGGACCAGTGTGAAAGTATTTAAAGCCACAGAACTGTACATCTAAAAATGATAGAAATGATAAGCAGGTGAGGGGCCTCAACAAAAGGAACATTAGGTGAATGGCCAGAAGCTTAGGAGATGACAAAAACAGCTTGAAGGACCAGCCTGAAGAAATGCTTTTACCATGTGAGAAAATTACAGATGAGTGAGCCCCAGTGATGGAGAGATTTCCAGAACCCACAGAAGATAATGAGTACCTTCCTGCTCCAACCTTTTCTCTCTAATTACATACTCCACTGTGCTTCAGGGTTAGCAAGCTGGGAGAAGAGAAGAAATAGAAGTGCTGAGTGAGAAAGAGAGATTTTCTCAGCACATCTCCCCCTACAGTGGACGGTCTGCAGCAGACTGCACTGGGAAAAGGAGAAGTTTTAACTTCAATAAAATGTGAGGTCTGGGATAAACATTGGATTGAATATACTAGCTACTAAACAGAGACTGTGATTGATAAACTTCCAGAGGGAGTCAAAATGACTGGAAGAGTCATAAGGCTATCTCTAAACTTCAAACAAGAACAAGAAGAATAAATTGAAAAGAACAGTGAGTATCAAAATTCAGTTGCTTTATGATGACCCTTCATGATTAATACTTGTTCAACCCTAATGGTTATATGATTAATTTAATTGTTCATATTTTAAAACACATGCTATAAAATTAAATGTTAATTTTGGAATATTGCAAATTTCATGAAACCATTTTATCCAGACTCTCCATTTTTACCCAAACTTTAAAAGTCATCAGAGTTTTCCAAAAGTACATCTTCACATCTGTCTCAATGCTAGAGAAACAACATTTTCTGAATCTACCCTTACTGGAAATTTTATTACAAGCCATGAGTTCACAGTCATATTAAGTTAAGGAACTGTTTTCCTTTTGGCCCGAGGGTGTATATTCATGATGTCCACAACATAAATACCTACTATAAGGCTTTAAAGGGTACATTTAAAATTACATGCAGCACCTGCCATTGTAAACTCATGCCTCCAGGAATAATAACAGAAAGTGTATTAAATTTCCTTGACTCCTTTTTTACCCATCATGTCAGCATACCTCTATGAGCAAATAAAAATAGCACTGATTGAGGTCATTGCAGTGTAATGTGTCGTCCCCAAATAGTACTTTGCTGTTCCAAATAAGATAATTGAGTGAGTGCCCTGTAACATGAGAGGCTTTATAAGGATTCCAATATAAGGTGACTCCCATAGGCATATACAGAAACTAAAAATAAAATAACATTCTAGACTCAATACTGTCTTTAGTAAAACAGGATTCTCCAGCTGTAATCTGCTCCTCACAGGCATTCCCCTGTACATTTGCCCCTGGTCTGGTACACTGGTCTCTGCACAACCTATGTTACACCTTGGAGAGTCTCCAAGTGAACTCCAAATGAGAGTCTGGGGAGTTGTTTCTCCTTAGGAAGTTTTGGGTTCTCTCCCAAGCAAACTGTCTTCTAAACTGCAACTACTAACAGAGGCATTTTACAAACTCTACTGAGAGTTATCCATTTCCAAACACCGTTTAATATATACCATCATCTTGGCAATGAGCTCCCTTTGTCAACTATGGAAACCATATCTTCAAAATGCAAGTACCTAGCCTGGGAATCAAGGTCCTTCTATCCAGTCCTGCTCTCTTCCACGCTGCCAGGAAGTTCATGTACTTCTGTCACCTTTGTCTCCTTATAGCTTTCTGCCACCAGGCCTATGTTCTGCAACTACACCTCTCTGAAGAAGCTTCGACCAGTGTGCCTCGGTGACACAGTTGGTTAAGCATCCCATTCTTGGTTTCAGCTCAGGTCATGATCTCGGAGTCTTGAGATCTTAAGATTCTCATCTCCCTCTGCCCTTTTGCCCCTCCTCACCTCTCCCTCTCTTTCTCTTTCTCTCTCTCTCTCTCTCCCTCTCTCTCTTTCAAATAAATAAATCTTTTAAAAAAAAAATAGCTTCTACCATTTATGTGGTATTTCAAATCCTACTCATCCTTCAAGGTCTAGCTCAAATCCCTAGTCACCATCCCTTAGAAAGTCTCCAGATCAAGCCAGAAGTGATGTCTCTTTCCCTAAATGACCAAAAACATGGACTTGTGTGGGCTTATCTTACACAAAATTTTTCCTGTCTTCCTGTCTTAACTCCCCAACTAGTTTGAGAACAACCCAAAGGCAGGGACTAATGACTCCATCTTTGGATATTCCCCATTACTACTTAGTGTGATTCCCTACACACTGCAAGTTGACATAAACAATTATTGAATGAACAGATGAACAACAACAAGAACAGCAATCATAACTATCTGGAAATATATTCATCTAACATTTGTTTTATGGATTCTAAAGGTTCATTCAAAACAAGAATGTCAACTATTCATTGTTTATTATAGTTCTTTTTGGCAATTCCCCCAGTTAGTTGCTTCACTCCATAGAATATAATTTATCCCTTTCAATTTAAACTATATAATCCATCCTAGAAATTACACTTCAGAAAAAATAAATGATAAACACTGTGCTTCACTCAACCCATTTGTATACCTGACACCCTTTCTTATCACTGGGTAGTTCTCATCATCAATCCCTTTAAACCACCTACACTCACTCAGCCCCTGCACAGTGTGATAGTGTGCCAGTCTGCCCCGCCTGCATTTCTATTTCTAGTCTCTCGGTATTTAACCACAATTACTATTACCTATAGTTGCCTCTCTTCCCTATTTCTCTTTAACATACACCATTGCCTAGCATGAGGCCTTCCACAAAGGAGGCATTCTTCACATGCCTGATGATGCTTCCATCACGCTCAAGGAAAAAACATACTTCTGTTTCTAAAACTGAAACTCAGTCTCTACTAAATCCATTCAAAATGCACCCTCCACAGATGGTAACTAGACTTATTGTGGTGATTATTTCACAATGAATGCAAATATCACACCAATATGTTGTACATCTGAAACTAATACAACATTATGTCATTTATACTTCAACAAAAAAAGGCACCCTCTAACCAACTTCTCCAATATAAGAAAATAAACTTCATTCATTCAATTTGCATGACCTTGTTTTCTGAACTGAAAACTACAAACCACAATCTGATAAAATATTTGAAATCTGGCTCACATAGCATAAATCTAAATATAGTAGACCCTTACTAAGCACTATAAATTTATTAAAAAGCATGCATTTCCTGATTAATTACTATTTCCTTGCTGTTCCATTATTCTTCAGTAATAATGAGTAATATGAACATGGTGCCAGAGAGCCCGAGGGCTCTATCTGAGAAAAACAAGGTCTAGACTTGGGTCTGCCCAATTACTTTACTACTTCAAATTTAATGTTTTCATTCACTCGTTCATAAAGTGAGTATTGTTGTCTAGACCAGCGTTCACACATTCAAATGCCTACATGAGCCGGATAAGTACTATAAATGACTGAAGCATGTTATGGTTGGGAAGATAAGAGAACATGGAAGAGTGATGGAAACTGGAAAGCAGATGCCCACTCCAAAGGAGGCAGGTGTTTCAGCATTTAAATCCAGCCTATTGTCATGTAGGATTGTGGGCCCAATGTGGCCAAATCTTCTGACTTGTCTAAAGGAGCTGGAAATTAGGACTTATTTATGTTATTAATCCATAGCTAACTTCATGTATTTTTTAAAAAATAAAACAACACATAGGCCGATGTCATATAGGTAAGCCAAATACATCTGCAGGCCAAATGAGACCTATGGGCCAATAGTTCACAACTTTAGGTTCAGATGATCTTTCTTTTCTTTCTAATATGAAATTCTCTATGTTCTCTAAATGTCTCTTTTGTAAACTAATGGGATTATATAGTTTACCTACTTTTCATTAAGGCTGAGAGGGAACATCAGACAAAAGGACATGGTAGAGCAAACACAGGATATGAAGTCAGAAGGCAAATTCAAGGCCCTCCTTCAGAGTTTTATGGCTTTGGGCAGTGGCTTAACTTCCTGGGACCTGAAATTTCCATCATCTGTAAGAGAGGGATCATTCCAGTACTTCTAACATGAATGGTGATGGTGATATTTGAGTAAAATAGTGAAAATGGAAGTACTTTGTAAACCCTAAAGCACTAAAGAGCTTTCAGGAGTTATTATTGTATTGTCTAACTTCCCAAAGATCAATTCAGGAGAAAAAAAAAACAAAACAGATTTTGAGAGTAGCCAAGTATAACTTATTATGATAAATGAGACATACCCCTCAGAACTTCTAGTAGAGGCCAACAATTGTTCTGATGTTAAATCCATGAAAATTGTTAAATTAAGTGGGAAGCGGTTTCAAACTTTCAGGTAATAAATAGCACACCCCAACTTACTGATTTTGGCTCACTCCAGCACTTGGAGAATACTCCAATAACCAGGTAAAATCCTCTCAATTCAGGGTTTCAGATACCTGATGGCAATCTTGTAATTCAGGTCTTAGAATAATATGCAAGGATCTGTTGAGAATGACTGAATTCATACTGTGTAGCTCTGAACAATTTCCCCAGAAATGGGCTGATAAAGGACACCATACTGTGAGATCTGATATCCACCTCTAGTTCCTCCCCACTCTGAAACTGAATCACAAGAGTAGTTTTAGTTCCACCCAAATCCCCTTCTGTAGGGTTTGGATTTGTTATTCCCAACTGTGCCAGGAGACCTCAACACTAATCACAGATAATCCTTAGACTTCTCTAGTTAACTCTGGGAATAGCCAAGAAATCCTATAGTCTACTCCCCATGGCACCTCACTTAAAGTGGATCCTCCACTTGCCCAAACCATAACACTTCATAATATCAATTAAGTAATCCCCTGACAACAGCTCAGACCAGGGGTTGGCAAACTTTCTGTAAAAGATCAGACAATAAATATGACAGACTTTACAGGCCACAGGTCTCTGTTGAAACTACATTGCTTTGGTAGCGCAAAAGCAGCCATGCACTACACCTAAATGAATGAACGAATGAATGTAGCTATGCTGCAATGAAACCACAGTTACCAAAATGGCAGAAGGTCATGGCTGGCCAACCACTGGCTTGGAATATTCTCTTCATTCTGTGAGTTATATTTAATATCAGATAATATCAAACTTTTTTTTTTTTATTTGAGAGAGAGAGAGAGAGAGTATGAGTGGGGTACAGAGGGGCAGAGGGAGAGAAAGAAGCAGGCTCTCTGCTGAGCAGGGAGCCTGATGCAGGCCCCTGGGATCATGATATGAGCCAAAGGCAGATGCTTAAGTGACTGTGCCACCCGGGGGCCCAATAATATCAAACTTTTGAAAGAGAACTATTTTAATGAAAAAGGATGCCAAGTAAAACTAACAAAACATTGTAAGATGCTCTACATAATGGATTTCACTTTCTTCTCAAAGCAACCTTAGGAGGTGGTTATTTTGCTCCCCATTTTGTAGGTGAGGAAACTGAGATGTAGCAAGCTTAATCAACTGGCTCAAAGTTACATAACTAGTAGGTGACAGAGACGGGATTTCATCCTAGGTTTCTCTGACCCTACTTTGCCTTCCACCAAAGCTGCCCATGTGGTATACTTGGGAATTTCTGAATGCCTCCAAAAATTCCTGAGCAAATCTGAGATATGGATACTTGTTAAACTTTCATTAAAGAATGTTCATAATGAAGGTGAATATTTTAAAATTTTTAGCTGAAATGAGCCATGCTTTAATAAAACAGGAATACTAAGGCTGAATTCTATTCCCTATCCTTTTATTTTTCAATTAGGCCTAGAAAATTTTATTTATAAATTGTTTTGTGGAAAAAGCCAATGAAGTAATAACAGGATCACTTCTAATTTTTCTAGATAAGATAAATCACTTTTCTGGTATTTTCACTGGGCCTTCTCACTCTCTTCCTATAAACAGTGTCACTAGAAACATGTTTTGCCTTTTTTTTGTGCTTAAGTTTGAAATACAAACCAATTTTGCAAATCTAACAGTCAGTTATTATGGACCACCCAGGAGATAACCATTAAAAGGAAAGAACCCCATTATTAAAAAATTCAAATATTTAGCAGGAAGAAAGCATGAACATGATACTCATTTTATTGAAGAACTGGTAACATATATTCAAATGGATTTTTTAAATATATTTTCTTCATATTGAAAATGTTTTCAATACATTTTAGTTAATCATTTGTAAAATCCAACCTACCAGCTTTGATTTCTAAGGAAGTAACGTATCCTAACTTCCTTAGAAATCAGAGCCAGTTATTGTTCAAAGTTTTGTAACACATCTGAACATTACCATTTTAGGTGCTAAGAAAAACTAGCCTCAAATGTTTTTAAGATAACCAAATTTTTCTAACTATAAATTACCATAAGTGGTAAATGTAAAATTAATAAAGTAATTTGAGTTTGTCTTCTAATCAGTAATATGCCTTAAGCTACTGAAACATAGAAAGTAAAACATGTTAAAACAAACCATTAAAACATGTTTAGACTTTCAAGAAATTGGAAAGTACCCATTTTCCACAGATCTGCTTAATCACTACAGTAATAAAAACAAATCTAAAAAGTCTTTCAGCAAAGCAAGATTTGTGCTTTGATAACCAAATAGATGAAGCTTAACATAAATACCATTGGTAGTTGTGTTTCAGTTATGGTCCCCTTGAAGAGACAGGGAAGATGCAAGTGATAACATAAAATCAAAACCCTGGGAAACATAGTCGAACTTTTAAACTAGAGAATGCTGGTGTTTAATGCTGTATTATGCTTTATCCATCCTCTGTGATCCTTTGTGCATTTTGCAGATCTGCATATTATTTAAAGAGTAGATGCATAGAGACCTGGAGTGTATGGTGGCAGAAGGCTCTGGATCCAACCTACAAAATAGCCAAAATTCTATTTTCAGAGAACAATGGTAATTCCAGTTCCATCCCTACAGTCCTCATACCAGGCTTTGATCCCTTTGAAACAGTGTCCTTTTATCTTCTTTCTATCTTCAGTGCCTAACACAGAGTCTGGCAATAATAATAGTAAAAATAACTAACTTTAATTCTAACTTTTCCATATTCCAGATTCTGTGCCAGTAAGTCTTTTACAGAAAATGCTTATTTCAGTCTCAAACAACCTGATATTTTAAATAAATTTTAAATAAGTGAAAAAATATATTAACCTACATATTTGTAACTGTACTTTAAATGAAATGAATTCACTCTTGCAAGGAGCCCCTCCGGAAGCCAATTTATAAACCTGAGAAATGATTCACACTGCAAATAATCACTCCCCCCCCTTACCTCCTCATTTGAACAGAAGGGTAATGGGGAAGAAAATATTTTTTAAATGATGAACTAAAACCCGTTCTATGAAAAATGGTTAATTTGTGGGGCAGCTGGATGACTCAGTCAGGTGAGCATCCGATTCCTGATTTCAGCTCAAGTCATAATCTCAGGATCATAAGATCGAGCCCGGTGTTGGGCTCTGAGCTCGGCACACAGTCCATTTGGGATTCTTTCTCTCCCTCTCCCTTTACTCCACATGCTTACTCACTCTCTCGCTCAATAAAATCTTTTTTTTTTTTTTAATGGTGAATTTGTAACTAATTTTTTATATGTCCTCCTTAAAATTAAGCAGCCACTTAACTAAAAGAAAGATCGTATTTTAAAGTTTAGACAAATAAAACAATTAATGGAGAAATATTGATATTTAAAAGGGTTGGATCAACAAATCGTTGAGGGTTTCCTTTCTTAAGAGAAGCCAGCTAATTTGTAGCTAAGGATGGAAACAAGGTTACGTGAGGCTCCCACCCTGGCTTGCGTAAAATATTCCAGTCATCTGGATCTCTACTCTCTCAACAGCTCAGGCTACCTTGTGTAGCTCATATCACAAAAGGAAGCAAACAGTGGTAAGGCCCACTTAATATATGAAATGGTATATGAAAGTTTATACATGTAAGAGTGCCATAACTGATTATTACCCAGAAAGGTCAGTAGTTTTCCAACTTTAAAGATCTATAAACTACAGACTATAGACTATAAACTATAAACTATAGACTGTCTATATTTAGAGACCTATAAAATTCTAGAAACAAAATTTAGATTAAGCTTCAGGAGAATTCCAAGAGTTGGCTAAGTACCCCTAAAGAAACAAATGAAAGGAAAGAAATTTTAAAAATTGGAAATGTTTTATTTCTTAGAAAGCATGGGGAAGAGATTTTTTTATTATTATTACTGTGGAAAGAAGAGTTAACATGAGATTTACCTTCTTAACAAATTTTTAAGTGCATAATACAGTATTGTTAACTATAGGCATAGAGTTGTACAACAGATCTCTAGAACTTATTTTGTATAACTGAAACTTTATATTCATTGAAAAGCAACTCCCCACTGCTCCTTCCCCGAGCCCCTGGTAACCACCATTCTACTCTCTGCTTCTACAACTTAACTATTCTATACCTTATATAAGTGGAATCATGCAGTATTTGTCCTTTGTAACTATTATTTAATTTAGCATAATGTCTTCTAGGATCATTCATATTGTCACAAATGGCACGATTTCCTTTTTTTTTTAAAGGCTGAACAATATTCCATCATATGTATATACTATATTTTCTTCATTTATTCATCCCTTGAATTTAGGCTGTTTTCAAGAGGGAGGTTTAAAGACAGTTAAAAGTATAGCTTTCCTTATTGTCCATCAGCAAATGCCTAACTCTTTTCTGGCATTATGCACTTAAATTTGTAAAGTGTTTGGGCATCAATGGAAGTGGAAATAATGTGAAAATAGGAAGCCAAAAATATAGTAGAAATATATAGGGTCCCTTAATGTTCACTGTCTTTTTACTTTGTCAGTTTTAGACTTCTGTATATGCTATGGACTGAAAGTTTATGCCCCCTCCAAAATGCCTATGTTGAAGCCCTAACTCCACTGTAACTATACTTGGAGATGGAAAGGTTAAGGAGGTAGTTAAGATTAAAGGAGATCATAAGGGTGTGGCCCCAATCCCAGATGATCAATGTCCTTATAAGAAAAGATACGAGAAAGCTCACTTGGTCTCTCTCCACATGCACACACCAAAGATCAAGTGAGCACACAGAGGGAAGACAGTCATCTGTAATCTAAAAAAAGAGCTCTCATAAGACACCAACCCTGCTAGCACCTTAACCTTAGATTTCCAGCCTCTAGAACAGTAAGAAAATAAATTTCTGTTGTTGAAGTCACCTAGTCTGTGTTATTTTGTTATGGCAGCCCAAACCAATGAATACAATATATGTGCAAATTCTACTGATAAAAGCACACCACTTTTAATAAAAAGTCAAACAAAAATTGTTTCATTAATTTGGTAAGCCAAATAGAATAACATGCATTTTTACTTTCCCATATTTAAATAATAACTATGGCCCATATAAATTAAGCCATTGCTCCTTAAGACAACATAATATAAATTTAAAATTTATAACTATATTACAAAGCCTCTTATTTAAGTTAAAATGATCAAAATCTATAGATAAGGTTATAAATGCAAAATGCTAGGTAAACTGGAAAGTCTACCAAGAAATGTCATACAGAATCCCATTACTTCAAGGTTGTGACTTTGGAAAGAGTTAGCCTTTCCCATTTGTGAATGGTGGCAACTGGATTAGAATATCTCTCCTCAGCTTCTTTCCGAAAGTATGGTACTAATTTTCATCATGACCCTCATCTGTTACATGGATTTTTATTTTACTGATTATTATAGATAAATTTATTTTGGAAAGTGGAATCTTCTTTCTGGAACAGACATGTCAGGCCCTTAATGAACTTTCTCTCTGGATTTAGCCATCATGGTCTCATCAAAAACTCTATCTAAGGGTTGCCTGGAGTGGCTCAGTTGATTAAGCATGGGACTCTTGATTTCAGCTCAGGACCCTGAGATCAAGATTCAAGTCAGGCTCCCCACTCAGCACAGTCTACTTGTCCTTTCCCTCAGCTCTTCCTCCCTGTTTGCCCCTGCCTCTCTCTCTCATCCTTTCAAAAATAAATAAATAAAATCTTAAAAACACACACACACACACACAAAAAAAACAAAACACCTTCTATCTGAGAACAGGAAGGAAAATAAAAGGTATTTCCAACAACTAGCCTTCAGAGTTGCCCTAAATGGTTGACAAGCAATAAACATTATATGTCAATACGATTTCTTTGCAAAAATACATATATAGCTGCGGGAAAAGATGAATAAAAAAGGGAAGCCTTATCACTGCTTGTTCTTGAGAACCTTCTCATTAGGAACATAATCTGAGCAGGTAGAGCAGACATACCTCTATGATTTTTCTGTTTCTGTTAGGGTTTCCAAACTTAGTCTACTTTAAAATCAGAATCATTTCTCTACATTTGTTTTCATATAATTTCCCTGATGATCTTTGTCATACATTAGTGCTTAGAAAGGTAAGGAGTAATTCCCCAATCCCCACCCACAGGAGCTAAGTGGATGATTTAATGTACATAGGAGGATCGATTGCCCTAACCTTATACTGTAAGGAAGAACTGCTGGTTTGATTGATTGTAGATGGATGGAGATGTGGTGTATTTAAAGGCTAGTGAATATAACTTTAATGCTTAAGAAAAGTTTTTGTTCTTTTAGCACTAAAAAAAAAGGTTTTTAATTTACTTAAACTGTGCGTAGAACATCCCTCCTCTAGATCTCCTGAGGGCTGGCACCTTCACAGTTCAGCTTAGACGTAACCTCTGAGAGCTTTCTCTGACCGTTCTAAGCAAACTACTGAACCACCATCTCTGAGTCACTTGTTTCTGTATTACTTTAATTTCCCCTCATACAACTTATTACCACCTACATTATAGGATTTTACGAGGATTAACATTTTAAATTCATGTTAAATGCTGAGAACAGGGCCTGACACATAATAAAAACTCTGGTATTAGTTATTCTCAATTATTATCTTGTTTATTTACTTTCTTATTGTCCCCCATGTCATTTGCACTGCTGTATTTCCAATGTCTAGGACACTGCCAAGTACATAGAAGGTGCTCAATAAATTATTTACTGAATGACTTAATTACATTTTTCAATCACTCATGATTAAGGCACAGCTGAGTGAACTCACATATTCATTCTCTCATGTTAAATGAAATATTTACGTACAAAAGAATTTGATAGGATACCAGATGGGTATCCTATGAGTCTGTGTCTTTATGAAGGAACCAAGGCATATCAACAGATAACTATGTTACAATTTGGTATAGAAACAAAAGAAAGATATAAAGCAAGTACCTGGTAAATTCAGAAATCTCTCTGCCCAGACAGCAGCTGCCTTTTGCTTATTGGAATCCCCCAGAAATTTATTTCACCTGAGCTTTTAATCCATATATCCCATTGTGCATTTAACCTGTCCACTCAGAAATCTTAGAGGTACATCAAAACTAAACTCATACTACCCACCTGGCCTGCTCTTTCCTTTTATTTCCTGTCTCTCTAAATGTTCGTAGACCTACTACTGTGTCTCTCAAGACAGAAATTTGGGGATTATTCTATTTTCTTCCACTTTCTGCATTCCACCACATCTAACCAGGCATGAAGTATTCCTTTCTAATGCTTTGGAGGGGGTTTCAGATTTGATCCCATCCAATCCTTCTATATTGTCATTTTCTTGTACTTTTCCCTATACAACCTCGTACAGTCCATATTTAAAGACTGGGTGTTATATATAAGTGATAAATCACTAAATTCTACTCCTGGAAATAATATTACACTACATGTTACTTACCAGAATTTAAATAAAAATTGAAATCTTTTTTAAAGATTTTTTTTTATTTATTTATTTGACACAGAGAGAGATAGAGATCACAAGTAGGCAGAGGCAGGCAGAGAGAGAGGGGCAAGCAGGCTCCCTGCTGAGCAGAGATCCCAGAAAAATTGAAATTCTAAAAAAAAAAATATAATAAAATAAAGACATATGTTGTTATATACCAGCAATTTTCACTCCCTGGATTTCAACACAAAAGTGAATGAATGAATTATACAGAAAAGGAGCCACTCTCTGAGGATGGCAGGAAAAGTCTTACAGACAAAGTAATATTCAAGCTGGTCTTAAATGATCAATGGGAATTGGCAGGGGTAAGAAACGAGGAGTATATTTCAGGCCTCAGAAGATCATGAGGAAGGCAACTGGGAATTTAAGGAGAATTTAAGGTCCCACAAGTGAATTTAGACTTACTTCTAGAAGCAATGAGAATCAGAAAGTGTGTAAAAGCACAGGAGTGGCATCATCAGATTTGTTTGGGTAGAGACGACTCTGCTGTGGACAGATGGCAGTAGGAAGAAACTAGTGGCAGAAAGAGGTGGTGAGCATCAAAAATGAGGTACCAGCAGTGCGAATAGAGAGGAGACAGATATATGCATTTTAAAGATAAGATCAATATAGTTGTGATGTTTAAAAAAACTAGGTACCTCAATGTTAACTTCATAATACTTGTTTAAATCTTTTACCTATTTTTTTTAAATTAAAACACTGTATTAAAACTGAAAAGGCAAGGGCACCTGGGTGGCCCAGTCAGTTGAGCAACCAACTCTTGGTTTCAGCTCCGTTTGTGATCTCAGGGTTATGATCTCAGAGTTGTGGGATCGAGCACTGCATTGGGCTCTGTGCTTAGCACGGAATCTGCTTGTCCTTCTTCCTCTGCTCCTCCCCCTGCTCAGACTGTCTCTCTCTCAAATAAATAAATAAAATCTTTTTTAATTTAAATAAATAAATAAATAAATAAATCTAAAAAGACACAAACAACCTCATATCAATAGACCAAATACCCAGGGGAACAATTTTTGTTATAATGTTTGGACTTTTTCCAGGCAAAATTATGTACTGTCCCAGAGGGCCCCAAATCCGGATATCCTCTAAGCACATAACAGATACCGGGATCAGAAGCCAGAAAAAAAGTCTAAACAACAACTAAAACAACCAAACACCAAATAGTTGAAGAACTGTTCAAATAATATTAGTGGGAAATACTGAAAACTGGGGCTGCAGACCAATCGATATTGAAGTATATAAAAATAATCATACAAAATAAAGAATGACAAAAATAATCAACTTCAAAATTCAGAAAAGACTATAATTTCTTGCTGGGAATGAGAGAAATCAGGAATTCTTTTCTAGTAAGTAACACTGGAGTCAGACCTTAAAGTGTCTAGTAATCTCATTTGCAGAGTTGAAGGGATGGCCTCTGCAGAAGAGGGGAACAAAAATAGAGGTGGAGAAAACTGGGAGCATTGAACGAATGATCAGGAATTTTCAGTCTCATTGGCTCACTGGATACACGAATAGAAGCAATAGAAGTTAAGATTGAAAATGTAGTATAAGGGCGCCTGGGTGGCTCAGTGGGTTAAAGCCTCTGCCTTCAGCTCAGGTCATGATCTCAGGGTCCTGGGATCGAGCCCCGCATCGGGCTCTCTGCTCAGCAGGGAGCCTGCTTCCCCCTCTCTCTCTGCCTGCCTCTCTGCCTACTTGTGATCTCTCTGTCAAAAAAATAAACAAAATCTTAAAAAAAAAAAGAAAATGTAGCATAGGGCCAAGTCATGAGCGACTTGAATGTCACACAAAGGAGCCTGAACTTGAGGGATCCACTGCAAGTGAGTTGAAAAAGGTAACATACTCAGCACCATGCTTAAGGAAGAGTCACTTTATTAGGTAGGTAAAATGGAGTGAAGGGATAGGACCAAAGGGTATTGGCAATAGGAACAGATAAGGGAGAAAATTTTGAGTCTTGATAAGATTAGGATTAGAGAAAACTCAGACGAGTCCCAATGGGGAACACATGTGGGAGCTAATTAGCCGTGAGATTGCAATGGAGTCAGAAGTCTAATTGTGGGCTGATAATTGTGGCAAGATCAATCAGACCAATTTTTCTGCCGAGTGTTATTTCTCTCTGGCCCTTGTAACTGCAGCAGCTGTCCTATAATCATAAAAATAACTAGTCAGACTGAAGCTAACCTAATAGGAGCAACAGGTTGGGGGAGAATAGAAAGATCTCAGAGCTTTGATGATATTATGAGTCACTGATTTAACTAACCATGGGCCTTTTGACTATGTGCAAAGTGTTATAATAGATTTTCCTTACTTGTAAAAAAAAAAAAAAAATCAGGTTTGTGACTTTTTCCTCTTTTTAGCTCAGTAATGTGAGAGCAGGTGTAGAGAAATCAGACAGTAGGGTCTATTCAGAATTATAGATTTGCAGAGCAAGTAAAGTAAGACACGGGAACTAGGACCTGAAGGCCTTGAAGCTAGAAAGCCCTGAGTTTAAATGGTGGACCAAAAAGTCCATGTGGACAGCAATGCAGGTGAGGCCAATGGGACAAGTAAGGGCAACAGATGGGACAAGCAGTGGTTACAAGGAGAATAAAGCCAAGATTCAACAGGAGAGAAGACTGAGAAGAGGTAGAACCATAACCAAAATCTGAGAAGACCATTTCACGTAAGAAGTGTGGCAGTGCCTAGAAGGAGCAAGAATATCACAGATAAAGCTGCTTAAGGTCCAGAGGCCAGAGATCTGTGAAGACAGGGCCTGGGACAGCAGATAAGGGGTGAGGTTCCTGAGATGCCAGAAGAAAGAGAGGAAGTCTCCACAAACAGGCTCTCAGTGGGATTAGAAGAAAGCAGAAGGTGTGATTCAATATAAGATAGAAAAATTGTGGAATACAACGATGGAGGACAGTTCAAAACACAAGTTCTTGAGAGATAATGAGCAAACAATAGTCTGGGTGTGATGGGAAGCAGGAAATTTGCTGACCCCTGCTCCTCAATCTGAGAGCCAGAGAAAGTGGAAGAAGTGACCACTAGGGACGGATTTGGCTCAGGAACTTATAACTTAGAATGAAGCCAAGATTGAGTTTTGGCAGGAGTATAGGGAAAGGTTGAAGGGAAAGGCTAAAAGAACGTGAGGTCTGCTTAACTAATTGAATCCTAGATTGTAGAAGAGGAGCATGGTTGAGGAGAACGCAGGTATGACAGGGGCTGAAATCTGTAGATAGAAAGCAGAAGTATCAGAGGCTAGGCATGTGCATCCCCAGTGACCATTTTTAAAAAAGCAAAATGTAAGTGGTAGCTAATAGAGTAGTTGCCTAGAAAGATATAGAAGGGTTGATAGAGGAAAGCAGGGCTGGGAGAATAAACTAAGGGGAATTTTGGTAGTTTAACAACCTGGCAGAATAAAAAGTGTAAATAAGTTTGGAACCAGACAGACCTAGATGTGAATCCTGACTGCATTAACTAGCCATGTGACTTTAAGCTTTGTTTACTCACCATTAAAATGGAAATAAAAACGCCAACATTGCAGGGGTGTTAGTAAAATTTCAAGGTAACCTATGCAAAACACCCAGCATCATAACAGACATTTAATGGCCACTCAATAAGGTCAAGCATCTATAATCACAGCTGGCTTCCAAGCTTCTATGTCTGCCAGTGCAAACAGCTTTCAAAGAGGAAGAGCTCAGATGAGGGTGAGTGGGGAGCAGGGGAAAGAATTTTCCCCAATAGCATTTCTCCTGAAGTACACAGTACTATTAGAGAATAAAGCCATTGGCTTACCAATGAAAATTCTGAATTAAACTCTCAAGAATTCAGCAACCCCGAGCCTACAAAGACATGAGAAACTTCACTCACATGATTGTAGAGAAAACTTTGTGCTCTGCATTTTGTTTATTCAGTGAATCAGCCTATTATCAGTACTTGCAAATTAACTCTAATTATCAGATAAAAGCGATGTGGTTACTCTGTCTGATAATCAACTATTACAAAAAGCCTAAGCAATAAGTAATAATTACCATATCATTCTAGAAAAGATCTTTTTTTTTTTTTTTCCTGACTGAAAGTAGCATACGCTCAAGATAAATTATGGAACTGACTTATAATTTTATCTTGCTTTTCAAAATTCATACTAGGTCAGTGCCAATGATTCCCAAATTTAAATCTCCGGTCTGGGCCTTTCCGCTGAGATCCAATCGACTTCTCTGACATCACCCCTTCAATATCTAATGGGCAGCTCAAACTTAACAGCAAAAACAGAATTTTTCATGTGCTTCCAAACCAATCCCTCTCCAGGTCTTCCCATCCTCAGTAAATGGAACCACCATCCACCCAGTTATTCAAGCCCAAGCAGAGGAATCATCCTTGATTTGTGCTTTTTTTTATTATCCTACAAGCATTCACTAACAAGGTCCACGAACTCTCCCCTAAAACAGATCTGAAAGCCATAACATTTCTCTCCTTTTCAATCACCACTCATCTCATCTGAATCACCATCATCTCTTACCTGGATAACTGGTAACTAACTCCCTAATCCTCCTCCATACTCTTCCAGTCATCCATTCTCCACTGAATAGCCAGAGGAACCATGAGAAACACAAATCAGATGGTGTCCTTTTCCTGCTTAAACCCTAGCAATTTTCTTACAATGAAATTCAAACTTTTCCCTACAAGGTTCACTTGACCTCACACCTGCACACCTCTGTAACCTCAGCTGCCTTCATTATCTCTAGCACACACTGCACTCTGGCCACACTGGCCTTCTTCTTCTCCTTTTTTTTTTTTTACATGCTAGGACTTTATGACAGCACATGCTATCTTAGCCATTTCTGGGAATTACATAAAAATACTCAGTACAGGGGCGCCTGGGTGGCTCAGTCGTTAAGCGTCTGCCTTCGGCTCAGATCATGATCCCAGAGTCCTGGGATCGAGCCCCACAACGGGCTCGTTGCTCGGCAGGAAGCCTGCTTCTCCCGCTACCATTCCCTCTGCTTGTGTTCCCTCTCTCGCTGTGCTTCTCTCTGTCAAATAAATAAAATCTTTAAAAAAAAAAAAAATACTCAATACATATAACAGAGTCCTGGGGGTCTGGAAGGAATGGCCCACATGCTAAGTGCGTGGACCTTATCATCAAAACAATCTGGGAATTTCTGTACTCTCCTTGTTGCCACTATTGCAAAATTCTATCTTGTGGTTTATGGGTGAATTAGAGAACCTTCAGTCAAGACTAAATTTGAGGTTTTGCAAATAATAAAAAGCCTAGTTGAATAAATTTAAAATCATCTTCTTGGTTCACTGAATGTGCAAGAATAAAATTTAATGTAACTCCTTTCTGCTCAGTTTGCCCCAACGTTAGGTGATGATCAAACTCCTCCTATCTTTCTGTTCTTTGAACATAAGAAGCTCATCCTACCTTTCCAGAGGCTAGTCCTTCTGCCTGAAATATCCTAACACTAGACCTTTTTAGGGCTGGCTCCTTCTTTTTACCAGGGAGAAAATGCTATCTCCTCAATGAAGCTATCCTAATCTTAATTAATTCCTTAATTAATATCTCCTAGTCTTTCTCTATTGCACTATCCTGTTTTGTTTTTTCATATTTGTTGTCACCAAGATGGCATTTGGTAGGCACTCAATAAATTTAGACTAATAAATAAACCATACACAACTTTTCTTCAATAGGAGTATTGTAAACTCATCAGACAGGCTTAAAATACCCTACTTCAGACAGTCAAGTTTCAAGGTCACCTGAAATTCATCTTTAATTCAAAAGTTATCCAAAAATCTGCTGGACTGACTCCTGCGAGCTCCAAAGCTGATGAAGACGGAGAGAAATGGTCCCAGAGCAAATTGCACTTATTGTCTTCTATAGCTTCATAGTTCACACCTACATGCACTGTTCTGGCTAGGATCCTCGCAGAGCAGCTGAGACTTGTGCCTGATAAAGGCCCAGACTGTGTTTCTTCAAGAACCTGAGCAGACTTCCCACCCAAAGCAGGCAGAGTCACCATCAGCAGGGTGGCTCCAAGAAGACTTGACGGCAAGGGATACTTATCCGGAAATGGAGTGAATATTTCTGAGTCTCCAGGTCTGTACAGCCATCCTACACAGGAACCTGTATCGGTTGGGATTCATCCTGTCAATCACCACGACCCTTGTGGCAACAAAGCAAAGGCTTTCAAAGTGTGTGGAAAACTCAAAGGGACTTTGGGGGAAGTCATAGTTCTAGGCAATGCCATAAACTCACCCACAGGGCTTTTCACATCATAGAAGAACCAGACCTTATTTTTTTAAAAAAATTTGCTACTGATATACACCAAATAGCATATAAATATGTCAAAAATCATAAAAATAATTTCATTTTATCAAAAAAAATAAAACCTAGGAAAAAATCTAGCAGGTTTTACAATCCAAATCCTCCATATTAGACAAATAAGAAAAATGAGACCCAGAAAATTTCAATGACTTGCTCAGAATCTCCCAGAGATTCAGAAAGCTTTTGACTATATAACACCTCATCTTTTGCACACTTTTAAAGATGAAGAAAAGTGAACTAATGGTGAAAGTTACTTTTTTTACTTCGCCCTTGCTCAGGCATTTCAGCAAAATTAACCTTACGAGGATGTTTTCTATGAGGTTGTCAGATGCAAAATTGAATTCAACAAGGTCACAATCTCTAGAAGAAGAAAAACCTTTTCTCATCTAACATCTTGTACTTTGTTTTTACTCTTCTCTTGCTATATGTAGTTTTTTGAAATAGAATGGCTTCACACTAAATTTATCTTGGAAAGATTTTTATTAGAGTTCCAAATTTTCCAGATATTGCAAAACAAGCCCCATATTTGCCTTTCTTTGACAAAACTTGGCACGCTGCCTCAAAAACTGACATTACTCAGCATGTACCCTCATGGCGTAATTCCCAAATCCTTTATAATCTTACAAAAGCATTTTCTTTCTGAAGAAATGTTCAGTTTCAGATAAGATGTTTCCATAATCTGAACCAGCTATTTTGCTTTGTCAGTTAGGAAGGAAATTGAAGGTTAACTCATGGAAGAGGCTGCCACATCTATTAATAGGTGCACTTAAAATAGACCCTGGTAGGGGCGCCTGGGTGGCTCAGTGGGTTGGAGCCTCTGTCTTCTGCTCAGGTCATGATCTCAGAGTCCTGGGATCAAGCCCTGCATCAGGCTCTCTGCTCAGCGGGGAGCCTACTTACCCCTCTCTCTCTGCCTGCCTCTCTGCCTTCTTGTGAGCTCTCTCTCTCTCTGTCAAATAAATAAATAAATAAATAATCTTTAAAAAAACAAAAAGTAAAGTCGAATGATAAAATTAAAAAAAAATAGACCCTGGTAACCAAAATGAACACATTAATTTAATACATTTCTAGTTACTTCTCTTTTTTATGTATAATAACTTGACAGTCATTTCAATAGGACACAAATAATAGAGACAACTTCCAATTGGATCCTTAAACTTTAAACTTTGTCACAAGTGCAAAAATGCCAGATCAGATTATTTGCTGATTAAACAAAATACCCATTTGGGAAAAAAGTCGAATGTGTAACAAAGACAGTAAAGTTATCTGAAATTCAGCTACCACCCAGAAAGAAAATTATCACTAATATTTTGGTAACCACCATGTCATATGTATTTCTATGCATGTACACATAACATAGAATTTTTTGCAAATCATATACAAATTGGTCCGTGGACATCCTTGCTTATTCTACAGTCTTTTGATGGAAGCATCAATCTCCTTCCCTTGTGCCTCCTGAGCCAATAGAATAGCCTAGTATGTGTCCTTCCAAAACTCCCTCTAGGTTCATACAATCTTATGCCAATAGCTATAATTTATTAAGTGCTTATAATTTTCCCACTATCTTTCCTCCACCCTTTTTTTCCCTAGAGGTCTCAGCTTATTCTTTTATTGGTTGGTTGAAGTATAGTTGACACACAATGTTACATTAGTTTCAGGTGTACGACCTAGTGATTCCACAAGTCTATGTTTAAACCTAAATCTAAGTCGTGCTATGCTCACCACAAGCGTAGCTACCATCTGTCACCATACAACACTATTACAAACTGTTGACTATATTCCCTATGCTCCACTCTATTTTTTAAAGACATGTTACTTTTTTGATATAAATATTTTATTTATTTATTTGAAAGAGAAAGTGAGAGAGAGAAAATGAGCTGGGGGAAGGGGGAAAGGGAGAGGGAGAAGGAGACTCCCAGCTGAATAGGGAGCCCCAATGTGAGACTCGATTCCAGGACCTCAGGATCATGACCTGAGCTGAAGGCATATGTTTAACTGACTGAGCCACCCAGGCACCCCAAGACATGTTATTTTTGAGGGCTCCTTTCACCACCTATTTTGCTTTCTGTTTCATCATTTAGAACCTGAAAGCCCTGCTTCCTCATATGACGAGTCATCCACATTTGATGTTGTAGAAGGTCCTCAGGGTGCTCTGTTTTTCCCTGTTTCCTCCTGATTTGTAGCATAAGGACTCATACAAAGGGCAAAACAATAATATAAATTACAAAAATGGATGACATTGGCAAATAAATAAAGGTCACAATATGACTAAACAAATAGGGACTTCTTGGTTATTTTTACGATGATAAAAAGTGCTGGCCATTGGGATTAACCATGATAAAATTTTGATTAGGCCATGTATTTAATGACCATAATTCCAGCATTTTTGCAGTGTGAAACATTTTAAAACATTACATAAAAGCATAGTATTCAATTTTCTAATGGTTTAAAAAGATTAAGCATTTCTATTCTTCAGTTAAAGGAATTAAAAGAGGAAATTATTAAACACAAAAATACAAATAAGCTTCATGGTGAATATTGCACTAATGTTAAACTAAATATAAATGGAGATATAGTTCACTCATTAAACTTATACTTATTTAACATATCCATATCCCAGATACTGTCGGATGTTGTAAGAGAACAAGGGTGAAAGATAGAACTCCTGTCTTCAATAAGTTTATGATTCAGTGCAGCACTGGCCAATAGAAAGATAATACAATCACATGTATAATTTTTTAAAAAGTAAACAGGGGGAATAAATTTTAATATACTTTATTTAATCCACCTACCATACCCAAAATATTTCAACATATATACCACATTTAAGAATTACTAACAGGATATTTTACATACTTTTTTTCATACTAAGTCTTCAAAATCCAGTATGTGTTTCATACATATGGCACATCTCCAACTGGACAGCCATATTTCAAGGGATCGATACCCACATGTGGCTGGTAGCTATAGTTTTGGAAGTACAGGCCTAGTGCATCTGTCAGAATGGGCAGGTTATGATATGTACAAACAACCCCAGCATCTCAGCTATTTAAAGCATTAAAAATACATTTCTTACTCAAGCTACATGTCTTTTGCCAGTCAGCAGGGGGCCCTGGTCTTGGAAGTCATTCAGGACTGAGATTTCATCCCATCACACAATCACAGTTAAGAGGAAGGAAAAGTAGAGTTGAACACTGGCTATCAAATGCTTCCCCCTGAAAGTAACAAGCATTACTTCTATGCCAAAGCGAGTCATGTAGCCAAAGGTAGTGGGAAGTATGATCCTATCACCTGCCCAGAAAGCTGAGAGCTGGAATGTTTGCTGTCCAACACCAGTGATTACCACATCTATTAAGTGAACACCATGAGTCAAACTATGTGAAAAGGAAACAGGGAGATAAGGTAGATAGCTAGAGCTAAGCTACAACAGGGGGTAGAAGGTGATGAGAACAGCAAGAGACAAATAAAATGCTGAGGGAATTCGGGGGAGAGCAAAGTTACTTCTGGCACCAATGGAGAAGCAACTATAAATAGTTACTGCTTGCCTGGAACTATCTGACACATCTGGAAGACTGTTCCACCTAATTAACTCAGAGGCTAGCCTTGAAAAACCAGATATCTCATCTCTATTATAGAGTACAAATTGCCACTGCACACATCTTGTAAAAATGCAGAGTATAATATACTAGACTCACACATACACACACTTTGAGGGTCATTTTATATAAATTATCTTTTTAAACCACTCACTCTGAGATAATAAAACAGCCATCTCTGAACCAGTCATCAGAACACCCAGACCATTCTAATAACTCAGAAAAGGGGCAAGGAAAGAAGGAACCTACAGTTACTAACATTCACTGTTTGGGAAACCTACAACAGAAAAAGAAATGCAATGAGGGCGCCTGGGTGGCTCAGTGGGTTAAAGCCTCTGCCTTCGGCTCAGGTCATGATCTCAGGGTCCTGGGATCAAGCCCCGCATCGGGCTCTCTGCTCAGCAGGGAGCCTGCCTCTCCCTCTCTCTCTCTGCCTGCCTCTCTGCCTACTTGTGATCTCTCTCTCTCTCTCTGTGTCAAATAAATAAACAAAATCTTTAAAAAAAAAAAAGAAAGAAAGAAAGAAATGCAATGAAAAAACAGTATCAAAAAGACAATTTCAATTTCCTAAGCAAGATCTTGTGACATTATTGAGACACTGGTTGGTTGAGAGACCTCTTTTGCTCTTACAGGCTCCCATGGCCATTTGGAAAGGAGCTAGTTGTATCCGGGAATATTTTATATATTACAGAGTTGTGAGATTATTGGATTTTAAAGTATCAAGGAATGTAGAACTTGTGGATGCCTCCTACCCAAGAATACCTCATGAAAAACCTGTTTTCATGTCTGCATAGGTGAGTGGTTGAGTATACTTGAAAGTATACAGAAAGAGACAAGTATACCTTTGTAGAATACCTACTGATTTACCATATGTGCATAAAACATATCCCATTCTACCAATCACTAAAGGGAGCATATCAGATATGCAAAACAACCTACAGAATTTCTCATGAAATAGCCATATTCCCACATCCTCACTGAGAAACCAAATAGCAGACAATTCTCTACTATACAGAGAAAAGGCAGGGTCACCAATGTATAATTCAGAAAAAAAAATACCAATTTGCAGAATATCCACTAATCTACAGTGCTACAAAAACTGTATCTCATTCTGTCAAATCATTGAAGGTAAAAGTATATTAGATATTCATAATAACACATAGAATTTTCCATGAGAAGAGACCTTATTCCCAAATTCTTTTCACATAAAAAGAAAATATTAGACAATAATTTACCAAATCCGGAAAGCTTTATATAAATGTCAATATTATTATTCTTTAAAATGCAGTATATACTAGAATTGTTATTGTACTTGACACAATTGTCAATAAGGTTATAAGAATCTACAGAATATCACCATGAAATGATTATAACACCTCTGACAACCTCCTGCAACTCAAACATAGTCACACATGAAACTATTAAGAACATCAGAATTATAGGACCAAAGCCCATTACTCTTCCAGTCTTCCACTGACTTTGAGAGGGGCATTAAGGTACACTGATCAGTAAATACTTCGTAGGTGAGAGAGGGTATAAGATATAGTTTTGGGCTCTAGTTATGCAGAGAGAAAAGGTACATACCCATGAAAAGATAACAAGTTAAAAGCAGAGAAATCACTTTAAGTTGAGGTGGTCAAAAGACTTATAGGAAGCAATAGGTGAGCTGACTCAAAAGGATTTCAACAGCCAAAAAGAAAACAGAAGAGCATTCTGGGAATAAATAAAAATTCAAAAATGCAAGATTGTGGAGAAACAATAGGATATCCATATGCAAAATATGACAATGGACCCCTAATTCACACCATACACAAAAATTAGTGGGGTACCTAGGTGGCTCAGTTAGTTAAGTGTTTAACTCTTAATTTTGGCTCAGGTCATGATCTCAGGGTTGTGAGATCCTGTGTCAGGCTCTGTGCTGAGTGTGGAGCCTGCTTAGGATTCTCTCCCCCTTGGCCCCTCCCCACTCTTTGTCGTTCACTCTCTTTCTCTCAAAAAAAATTATTTCAAAATGGATAAAAAAACAACTATAAAAGATAAAACTATAAAGTTCTTAGAAGAAAATGGAGGCATAAATCTTCATGACCCCGGATTAGACAATAGCTTTTTAATTATGATAATAGAGGCATAAGCAAAAAAAGACATATTGGATTTCACTAAAAATTAAAAACTTTTTTGTTTCATCATTAAGAAATTGAAATGACAACTCACAGAAGGAGACAAAATATTGAAGCTCATATAACTGATTAGGGACTTTTATCTAGAATACATAAAGAACTCTTATAACTCAATAATATAAACACAAATATAAACACAAATCCATTTTGAGGATGGGCAAAGGCTATGAATAAGTATTTCTCCAAAGAAGATATGCAAATAATCAATAAGCTCATGAAAAGATGTTTAACATCATTAGTCACCAGGGAACTACAAATCAAAACCACCATGTAATACCATTTCACACCCATTAGCATGGACATAATAAAAAAAAAAAAAACAGATAATAACAAGGCGAGATAATAACAAGGCGAGATAATAACAATGGCAAGAGTGTGGAGGAATTAAAATCCTCAGGACTGCTGATGAGAATATAAAGTGTTGTAGCCACTATGGAAAACAGTCTAGTACTTCCTCAAAATGTTAACCACAGAGTTACCAGATGACCCAGGATTTACACTTCTAGGTATGTACCAAAGAAAAATAAAAACATGTATTCACACAAAAACCTGAACATGAATATTCATAGCAGCACATTCATACTATCCAAAAAGTAGAAACAAACTACATGTTCATCAGCTGATGAATGGATAAAAAAAAATACGGCATATTCATGCAATAAAATATTATTTGGCAATAAAAAGAAATGAAGTATTGACACACGCTACAACATGGATAAACTCCGAAGACATCATGCGAAGTGAAAGAAGCCAGTCACAAAAGATCACACATGGTGTGGTTCCATTTACTTGAAATGACCAGAATAGGCAGATCTGTAGAGACTGATAGTAAATTAGTAGCTTATAGAAGAGTCGGTGAAGGGGAGGAAGGGAATGACTGTTAATGAGCATAGGTTTTTTTGGGGAGGAGGTAATGAGAAGATTCTAAAATTGTGCTGACGGTTGCACAACTGTATAAATATACTACAAAACACTGATCTATACACATTAAATAGGTGAATTGCATGGTTATGTGAATTATATGTGAATAAAACTGTTCTTTTTTTTAAATGCAAGGTATGTTTGTACGGAACCATAAATAGACCCTTCTGACCAGATACGATAATTGATAGTAGAGGAATGGAAACAAAAACTAGAAAACTAAGTTGCTGCTATGATATGCTGAAAGCCCTTAAATGCAAAGAAAAGGTGTTTGAACTGTATCCTACCTTCCCAATCAATTACCTTAGGATAATAAAGAGTCTGAAACCTAGTAAGTACCTCCAAAATGACAGCTGTTCTCATTATTATCATTATTAGGAAGGCTTTGATAATTCTATGCTATGTATTCACCTTGCTCGGACCTCTATTAGCCTCTTGGGGCCTCCATAGTCTGAATTTTATGTGACCACGTGGGCTTAGCTCCCCCAAGACTAGAGGTCCATCCAACTGAATTCAATTTCCTTGTAAAAATCAAAGAAAATAACAGAAAACAGCTTGATTTTTGGACCCCTAAAAAGCAGAAAATAATTTCAGAGCCCTGAAATTCTAGAGCACAATGTAATGCACAAAAGCAATATCCACATAGGTAAATTAGACTTGTGAGTTATCTTGATGTAATAGAATGCCACTGGAATGATAAGTGAAAGACAATTAAGCTCAATAATGGCTACATTTACTAGAAGTTACTTAGCCAGACAAACATCACCAGTGGGAAACAGAGAATATTAGTGTATGGAAGAGAGTGAGCCTTACAAGAACAAGGGAAAAACTGAAAGTCACCCAAGGTGACTATAATTTTCCCAGCTCTGATATATCAGGCTTTTGAGCTACACGAGGAAGCATATAATTTTTTTCCATCCTTATCTCTGTTGAACAAAATAATTCAAAGTACACATGGATTACCAAGTTCAGTATTTAAAGAGCACTGACACTGTATTAATATTAAAAATAAGCCAAGAGAGAAGACATAATTTTTCTTCTGGGTTTCTTACCTTTTCATTTAAAATGAAAGAGGGAGAGAGAACTTTTCTGACCAACTTCTTAACTGTCAAGTAGATAATGAATATGTATGCAAATCATTAGAGAGGCACTAAAGAAATCTCCCAAATAAATTAACAAAGGAAATGGAAAACAGTGTTCTACCGTTGAGCAGACTATTTCAGTTCTAACTACTCAGCTTAGAATTTATTCCAGGTGTCAGTATGCATCTAATGATACTCAAGTCACTTCTTTTTTTTATATGTTCACTTTCTTTACTAACACTACATTTACCATGTTATCACCATGGAATGTAAATTCAAGTCAGACAAGAAAATGTAATAAGGCATTATGGAGTATACCAAAGTTTGAGTATAATGTCTAACCAAACTTTCTTGCTTATAAATCATTAATCACATGAACTATAGGAAATTTGTTAACATTTATGAATCTTATTGAACTTATTGAGAAAATAATTGAACTTCATACATTTAAAAAGTGTTTTTCATTTACCTTTGCATTAGTACTTAGAATACACATTTCTATATCAAGATGACATTTAAAAATTATTTAATACAATAGCAGTATAAATATAATTCTGTAATTAGAGAAAAAGCTAAACTGGAATCCAGAGTTAAGTTATTCTCATGTTTACAAGTATGATTCTGAAATAAACATTACTTCCAAGCAGCTGTTATCAGCTTTATAGGTTTGGTATAAATACACATATTTTCAGTTGTGGGCATGCTTATAATATATTAATAATATTAATTATATATAAATATATAAATATTTATACTTATTAATTTATATACAATTTATAAAAATATGTTTATATAAATATATAATTAATATATTACTAATATTCCATGCACTGTTCTGAAAGGGTCAAGAGCCAACCAGCCCTAAAAACTGGAATACTCAATCAGTCTCCAAAACAGGCAGAAAAAAAATAAAACAGGATTCCTACATAACATCAAAAGCAACTGGGAGTACTTCAGGATTGGCAAATTGTCCTCTTTATAACTAATTTTATCAGAAGAGTTTAAAAAGGAGCATATTTTATCACTATCAAGTACATTTAAAAGTGACATGTTTCATGATTTCTCTAATATGAGGAATTTGAGAGGCAGGGTGGGAGTTTGTGGGGGGAAGGGAGGAAAAAATGAAACAAGATGGGACCAGGGAGGGAGACAAACTATAAGGGACTCTTAATCTCAGGAAACAAACTGAGGGCTACTGGAGGGGGTTGGAGGGATAGGGTGTCTGGGTGATGGACATTGGGGAGGGTATGTGCTATGAGTGCTGTGAATTGTGTAAGAGTGATGATTCACAGACCTGTATCCCTGAAATAAATAATACATTATATGGTAATTTTTTTAAAAAGTGACTTGTTTCTTTTGTGCTAATTTGACTCCCCTGAATGACCTAACTAGTTAACTGGTCACTAGTAACTTGGTTACCAGGCAAATCAAGCCTGCAAGAAAGGAAGACAATATTTAAATTACCATGTTATTGTCTGACCCATTCAGATGACTTATTTTCAACATAAACATATAAACTCAATATAAGATGCCTAACTAAAGCAAGCACCACCACCAAAACCAAGACAGCTTCTTTTCTTTTAGGATTTAGGCTTTGCCTAGATTTTCTTATACATGGAATAGCCCATACCAAGGGTCATTGCTCTCACAACAGAGCCTTGGGCTACCACATGTGTGTGGATCAGGTGAACAGACATTTTAGTATTTCCCTTTCTCTTCAATTTATATAATCCATATGCAACAATTTCTGCAAACCCCACCATTCCAACGGGAACAAACAGTGCCTCTCTAGCTTTTCAGATAAGTTTAGATCCCTGATATACATCAGATGATGAAAGAGAAATATCTGTGCCTGTTGACATAGTGACTGAAGAATCCTCCTTCCTAGAATGTTGATATCACCCAAGTTACTTCAAAACTCAGGCCAGGGAGAGGAGGCAATATGGCGGAGGTGTAGGAGGCACAGAGAGCCCTGGGAATCAGAAGCCCAGCTAAAGAGGAGGAAATCACTCTAAAAGCCGGCAAACGCAACAGCAGAGAGAAGAGAATAAGAACAGCAATTCTAGGAGCAGAAAATCGAACACTTTCAGGAGGTAGGAAGTGTGGAAAAAGTGAATTTAAAGCGACGGGAAGAGAGACCCTGGGGGGAGGGGCCGGCTCCCAGCAGCCACAGAGCCGCGGAGCACAAAATCCGGAACTTCTAGTCCGCTCCACTGAGGGACATCGCTCCGCAGGCTAACCGGGGGTTCAGCCCTCGTGGGAACAGTGTGGTTTCAGGACCCATGGGGTCACCGAGGGACCAGGGGAGCTGGAGTGTGGCAGATCTCCCAAGTATTGGGGCGGTGAAGCCGGCGGCAGAGAAGGAGCCACGCCACGCCACATAGGCCTACCTTGGACTATAGAAACTGAGACATATAGTCCATATAAGGCTGCCGTACCTCAAGCGGGAACCCCACGGGAGGCAGCTCCGGAGACACCCCCTCCTTCCTCCTCCAGGAGGAGCAGTGCATGAGCGCACAGCAGGAATCTGCTGCTTAGGGGACTCCAGACGGGGCTGCGCGCCACAGATAGAGGCGCTCCCCCATGGGCCAGCTGAGCACAGAGCACAGACTGCAGACAAGGGAGACGGGAGTGATAAGGGCTTTCCTCTGACGGTGTGTGGAGGATCGGGGCGCCCAGCACTCGGCTCCTCTGGGCCGGAGACTGGGAGGCCACCATTTTCATTCCCGGCCTCCAGGGCGATACAGAAAGCGCTCAGGGAACAAAGACTCCTGAGAGCGGACCTGAGCAAAGTGCTTGGCCCATCCCCTGGCAAGGGCGGTGCAATTCCGCCTCGGGCAAAGACATTTGAGAACCAAGGCTACGGGCCCCTCCCCCAGAAGATCAGCGAGAATATCCAGCCAAGACCTAGTTAATCAATCAGTGAAAACTGCGGAACTCCAGAGAATCTTTCTCTCTCACCCATCTACTCTTACCTTGAAAAAATGATGAGGCAGAAAAACTCACCACAAAAAAAAAG
>CM053605.1:30977746-30997465 GCA_028646535.1 Procyon lotor
AGGGTATGTGCTGTTAAGTGCTGTGAAATGTGTAAGCCCGACGATTCACAGACATGTACCCTGGGGCAAATAATACATTATATGTTAATAAAAATTAAAAAAAAAAAAAAAGAAAAGAAAGTGAACAAAACCACTAACATAAAGGGAGCTTCTCCCACAGAGTAGAAAAGCAGGTTTTCCCACAGCTGCAAGGACCAGTCCTCCCTGGGATTCTGCAATGTCAGAACCTGCTCAACTCTCTGCCCCTCTAGTTTCCAAGCTGAAGTAGCAACCTCCTCTTCCAAGTTTGGTTCTGTTCCAAACTGACACTACTTGAGGACCTAGCCTGGTATAAGAAATTAGTTGGTGTTAGCACAGAATGACACATGGTTCAGAAGAACTCGGAGTTGGAGAAAAAAACTAACCAGAGATTTAAAAACCAGCATAGATAACCCACCTGTGATTAATCAAGTGGTTAAACACAAACAAACCACACATATATTACTTCTCTTTAAATGCCTGGAATGGCATGTGGTGACCTGAATTTCTATAGTCTGCTCATGAAGCCCCTGCGTGGCCTTTCCACAGACACCCTACCTGTCAATACACATACCATCTTTTCTTTTGTGTTTATATATCTTTAAAAGGAGGAGGACAAGAGTGAAGATAAAGGCATTATCTGCAAGCTATTCCGAGAACATGGAGTCTTTTAAAATTTATTTTTCTCTCATTTAAAAACAAAAACTTGATTATATACTATGCCATATAAATTCCAAGCACAGTTCAATCACTTCTACTATTCAAATACAAATTATTCACATTTCTAATTATAATAGAATGGCTACTTTCAACAAATACAGTCTTCCTCCATCTATTTATTTTTCCAAAATACAATATAATTCTTGCTACTTTCCAACCTTTACCTGAATTGAAAAGGCAGGAAGTATCCCAGCCTTTGAGCCAAGAGAAAGCACCATAATCACCTATCCTTGTAGATCAGAAATAACCCCCTGAGGTCTGAAGTTTCATTTCCAAACCACCTCTCATATAGAGACTATTATCTAGTCGGAGGGAAAAAACTGCCATAGCCCTAGGACCTAAGCTTATTTTGTCTCTGAGCCAAACAAGACTACAGTTCCTAACAGAATGGCATAATAAGCAATCTTCTAAGAGCTATAGTCAGTAATTTACTAAAATTACTCCAAAGACAGCATAGGAAGCATAAAACTTTTGCTAAGTAAAATATTTCTCTTTCTATGACTTAAGGAAAAGGGATTTAGAAATAAACTACTAGGTAGATTTAAAAATAAGAAAACTACAAATCTATTCAAGATGAAAATAAGCAACTGGCTAGAGTAAATGATGACCTCAATATGTTCAAAATTAATAGAAAGGAAAAGAAAAAGTAATAGGAAATTCTAAGAATGGAAAATCTACAGGCAAGTATATGCCTCCCAAGTGGAAAATCTAACATTAGACATTAAAACCTAGGCACTCTTTCTCTGGATGATCTTCTTACAAATTATCCACAGGAATCCAAATATCAGAGAAAAAAACCCTGGCACATGAAAGTCAGTATTTGAATATATACTCTGGGAAAAGGAACAGCAAGAACACTCTTGCTGAATGGAATACAGCAGCGATTTACAGCTAACACATTTAGGATTATTATAAACTATATAGGAATTAATAAAAATGGCCAAATGCTGAATTCCAAAATAAAATTTGGAAACATTCCAGAATAATTCTAAAATTGTTCATCCTATGGAGGAGCATGAATATATAATCAAATACTGTTTGCCAAGAAACTGACAAAGATTCTAAGATTCCTGAATTACTTTTATGAAGGATGACTTCTAGAGAAACCATAATAATGCTATACATCTGAAATACATTTTTTTACACAGAAAAGGAGGGCATGTTTGCAAACCATATGCCTGATGGAATTAATTTTCAAGGTCCTGATGGCAATTTATACATTGTTTGTCAAAAAAAGAAAAAAGTGGCCATAGGCATGTTTACTAGGAAAAAAAAAAAAAGATGTGTCTGGGCCAGCCATACTAAGTAGTCAGTAAAGTAAATTCTTTACTGTATTCTTTTTCCCTCAACTATTTTCAGACCTACAAGGTCCCTGGGTTTCATCTTTTCCCTAGTCTCCCATCAAAATGTATTTGCAATATGGATCTAATATCACCACTTTGTTCCTTAGGCCCTGTGTTGCTATTCTCAAAGGTCTCTGCTTTCTTTCCCATTATAAAATAAAAGACTTTGTCCTGGTTGAAGTAATTTCAGCATTTAGAGAGAAACTGGGGAAGTTATAAGGTTATTTTACCTTTGAAATCTTACTATTAAACAACTGCCCATTCTATTTTCCAACAAAGACAGTCCTGCTTTAGGAAAGATAACCCTCACATTTGAAACTGGTTCTTAAACTATTTCAACTCCATACAAAAGTAGCAAATTCTCTTTCTCTTTTTACATCAATGTTCCTCCATCTTTTTAATCTGGTCGACCCCATTCAGTGACTGAAGAACCCAGTTCATTATTTCTATCGTCTCCTACCAAGAAGGTGTACAAGAATATAAAAGCATCCCTGTTGTTAATTCAAAAGAAGTTAGTGATCTCAGGGGCCCAGAGAGGGTAACCCTGGGAGAGGGTTACCTCTCATACTGCACACATTGAAGAAATAGTGATTTCCTGGAATAAGCTTTCATGTGTTTCAGAAATCTTACTTCTCCCTTTGTCATTTTTAAGCAGTGAGGTAGAGCTGTCACAAATGTTTAGTAGCTAGAAAGGCAATGATCAAAAACTCAAAAGCCTCAGCATTTTCTGTGAGCAGTTCACAGAAATAAAAGTCGTGGACTGAGTGAGTTGCTGGGGGTTGGAGGGATAGGGTGGCTGGGTTACGGACATTGGGGAGGGTATAGGCTACGGTGAGTGCTGTGAGATGTGTAAGCCTGATGGTTCACAGACCTGTACCCCTGGGGCAAATATACATTATATGTCAATAAAAAAGAAAAGAAAAGAAAAGAAAAATGTTTTATAATGGAGAATTGTAATCTGACACAGAAGTGGGCCTAAGGGGCGCCTGGGTGGCTCAGTCGTTAAGCGTCTGCCTTCGGCCCAGGTCAGATCCCAGCGTCCTGGGATCGAGCCCCGCATCGGGCTCTCTGCGCGGCAGGGGGCCTGCTTCTCCCGCTGCCATTCCCTCTGCTTGTGTTCCCTCTCTCGCTGTGTTTCTCGCTGTCAAATAAATAAAATCTTAAAAAAAAAAAAAAAAAAAAAAAAAAAAGAAGTGGGCCTAAGAGAATAGTGGACCTCTATATGCTCATCCACAATATCAAAAATTATTACCACTTTACCAATTTCAATAAACCAATTCTTTATAATAAATCTTTTTCTATATATATACACTATTGGTTCTGTTATATATATATATATATAACAGAATCTATATTTTGTTCTATGTTCTTAGTTAGATAACTAATCTATGTTATATATATATAGATAACAGAATCTGTTATCTATATATATATATATCCTATTGGTTCTGTTTCTCAAAGAATCTTGACTAACACGAATGATTTGGCCAAAGTCATATAGCTTGTTTGGGGGCAGGTGGGGGAAAGAATTGTTCTAACTCTGCCTAGAATATGTTCCAGTATACTGTACTAGACCAGTAATCCTAGTGGAGTGACAGAAGACGTTACAGATATGCCTATGTGTATGTACATAAATTATAAAAACCTGAGACAGTATTTCTCAGAGTGTAATTGCAGCACTATAGAATCATGGAGATGCTTATTTACATGCAGATTCCTAAGCCTAGCTCCAGATCTTTTGAATCCAGTTCTCCAGGATGGGGCCCAGGAATCCGCATCTCAGAAGTTCCCTAAGATCATTCTAATGCTCACTAAAATTTGAAAACATTGAAGTAATTAAGAGGCAACACAGATTAGTGTTTAAAAGCATGAATTCTGGAGGCAAATTCCCTGGGTTTGAAGCCCAGCCTCACCACTTAATAGCTATGTGAGTCACCTTGGGTCAGTATTGAGATGATGTGAGGCTTGAACAAGGAAAGGTTGTAAACACTTACACGTAATTAGCATTGAATTAATGGCAGTGATTACTACTAAACCCTCTCATCACAGGTGTTTTGGCACAATTTCAGTATCATGCTAATCAATATTTATAGTGATAGGCACAGTGGCACTTTAAGATTTTGAATTACTTTCTAAAGCAAAGATTAGTGTGGTTAAATGCTGAGTGTTTCATTTTATGCAAATTCTTTATAACGTGGTGATTTGTGTGCAATATTTACAATAACTCTCTGAAGATTAAAACATTTGATTAGCCTGAATACCACATTTGACCATTACACATAACAGAGAGTCTACTATATATGTGTACCATGTAGTGTGAAGACAAATATTATAGGTAGTACGGTCTTTCTGCAATCTACTAATCTCTTCTCTATCTCCGTAAGGGTTGATGCTTATTTTATTTATGTTTTAGCTCTCCAGCTCCTAGCTCAGACAGCCTTCATTATACTTATTCAAAATTATTTCTTGAATTAAATTTTAACACTAACATAGCTTTGATCCAGCGTTCTTCCACTAACAAATTGTCATACTATCTAAAGAAAAATATACATACAGTAGTTCAAAAAGTAGGCTAGAAATAATATGGACTCATGGAATATTTAAGTAATCCCTATGCCCACCCAAACGTCCAATTCACTTGTATTTTAATCCTTTATCCCACCAAACTCTTAACCAGAGAGCAGTTATCAGCTAATAAACTGAACCTATCCAAATACAGGAGCTAGTACACAAGTAAAGGGAAGTCATATGAGAGAAAATTGAGAAAGGCCAGAAATATGGAAGTCTTTTTGATCATTTAGAACTGTGTATAAACTTGGGTCTCTTTGTGTATGAATTTGAGAAGGTCAAAAATTGTCTTCTAACAGAGTGGACCTGCTTTAGGACAGCTTAAAATATGGGAAATATTTTGCAGAACCTATGCGGCATAATTAAGGAATTAATTGAAAGTGAAAAATAAAAATAAGGGAAATCAACAATTACGATAGGCAGGATTTGACTTAGAAGAGAGGGAATATGCCCAAGAAAATATGGATGTGGGCAAAATAAGGCTTTGGGTATAAAAACTGTTATTCTTCCATTTAGCACTTAAATCAGGGAGGAAGGGCTCTCCAGAAGGGAGTCTCCTGGTTGAGCAGAGGCAGAGAGGCCAAGAGTGAGGTGGCTGTACCTATAGAGATGATCTGAGAATCAGCAATCTGAGGACTAGATTCAGGACTAGAATACCAGTGGTTACAATTTATCGGCCTAAGGGCAGACTAACACATCTACATGTACCCAGTATCACATAAAACTCACCAACTTCACATTAGTGGGAGATTTTTAAATCAAAGAAAAAGCAAGAACAAAGAAGAGGCAGAGGAAGGGGTTTTACCCGACCCTTCATCCACTGGCCCATTCAACTAGCAGTTACCAAGGCCAATTCCATGCAAGGAACATTCAAGGAAAAATCAAAATGAAACCAAAATAAAACAAAAGACATGGTCTCTGCCCCCATAAGTTAGAATCTAGTCAAAGGACAGAACATAAAGAATATGTACGTAAGAAACAATAGTAACACAAAGGAATAATCATAATGGTTGAGTTTCAGTATTCCAGCAGAGTTAAAGGAAAGAAAGATTACTTTAATGGAAGTGAATTAGAAAGAATGAATGAATTTAATGGTTTTTGAGAAGGCCTGGACAGTCAAGCTTGACTTGATTATAAGATGGAAGGAAGGCAATATATAAAGCAATATATAAAGCAGACCTGTGGAGGAAAAAATGGAAGAACAACCAAGTAAAGCAAGGAGTTAAACCCACTAGGACACAGAGTCCTGGCTGGAGAGTTATGGGGGACAAGGCTGGAATCCCAGTTGACTATTAAGGATCTTCACAGCTAAGCAACAGTGTTCGGGTTTTATTTAATAGACAGTAGGAAGCCACTTAAGGCTTTAATCTGATTATAGGTGGTTTGCTCTGTCCAGTACAAAGTAGTATTTAGAAAGGGTGAAAGCCAGAAGAAAAGCAAGGTGACTCCTACAATAATCTAAAAGAGTGATGATAAATGCCTAAATTAAGGTAATGGGTGTAGGCACGGGAAGGAAAAGATTAATGGAAGTGGTACCTGTTCTTAAAATGTAGAATGTTCTGATATTAATTAGCAGACACACCTAGAAAATGAACATTATATATATGTGAAAATGACAGAAGAATATATAAATATACATATATATCTTTTCCCATAGGAATTAGAAACTCTTCCTAATTTTAGTGTAGTAATTCTTGACATACCATTCCCAAATCCTTAAGAGATTTCTCAAATGTTTCTTCTCAAAGAGAAAATTTCTTTCAATACTTTCTTCAGCCCCTAAATTAAAATAAATCACCATTATCACCCGTCAGAAGTTCTCCCATAACTGCCATTCTTCTGAACAGTGCACACTGCAGAATACCAAAAACAGTTCCTGCCCTTAACGAACTTAAACATGAAATTCATAGAAGTCTGGAGGTGCTGTCATTTGCAAAGCTCGACCTTTCTGAATGTAACTACAATTTAGCCAAAAATTTTCTCTAAAACCTTTATTCCCAAGATACACACATATCACATGATGCTACAGAATAACTACAAATTATCACAGAGTTCTTGATATCCACTACGATGATTGCTCATTAAAGAAACCACAGATGTCAAAATACAATAAAGATTCAAATCTCTTCCCGTTTTGGAGGAAACAGGGGGCAAGCCATCCGAGAAACTAAGTTGAGACTCTCTGCAGGTCTTCCTGCCTTCAATTTCTATCCCAACACAGTGGACAGTATAATTTGTGCTGTTTTATTCTACTTCCAAAAGGCTCTGTGATCAGACACCAGACTACAAATCTCCAGTTCTCCAACATTAGAAAATTCCAGCTTTTCAGTTGGAATGAAACCTGCAGATCATTTCTCTCAGTCACCTCATTCTAAGATCAAGAAAAATGAGGATCAAGGTCCTATAGCTGGTCTGGCAAAGCTCTCTCAGAGGCCTTCAGTTCTAACCATTCATGTACCCAAATGATGGGATAGCAGACCCAGTGCATATATTGGGACCCAAGGCAGAAAAATAAAAGACTAGCCATATACATACATTCAGTTTTGTCCCTTCATGGAGTTATACACTAATTCTAGGTTGTGGACCAGTCAAGATTCATGCAGATTTATCCTACTATGGCATTGATGTCTACTTAAGAAGTTAACAGAAATGGGACAACATTAAAAAAAAAAAAAAGCCTCTGGAATACACAAAGTGGTATTAAAAACACTTAGAAAATAAAACACTCAAAAAAGATTTTGGTCCTTATAGATCTAATTGAATTTAGTAGAAGAATATCAATACATTAATCCAGATGCCTCTAAAATGAAGTTAGTGGTGGGGCACCTGGGTGGCTCAGTTGGTTAAGCATCTGCCTTCAGCTCAGGCCATGATTCCAGGGGTCCTGGGACTGTGTCCCAAGTTGGGTTCCCTGCTCAACAGGAAGTCTGCTTCTCCCTCTCCTTCTGCCCCTTCCCCTGCCTACACTCTGTCTCTCCCTCTCTCTCAAATAAAATCCTTTTAAAAAATTTAAAAAAAAAGTTAGTGGTGAATGCTGATCACTGATATATTAACATATTAAGCAAGAATATAATTCTGGTCCATTTATAACTTTCAGGTATGAACTACCTCTGACATACCTCTAAGAATCAGAATCATAAGAAGTTATTAAGAGACCCATAAATTCTCAGTTGGTAACTCAATCACCACAGGATACTACCTAATAATTCCCAATAACCCCAATAACCTCTGATCAAAACAGGAGATAATCAACCGGCACTCAGTCTGTGTGTAGGATTTAATGATTCTTTTTTTTAACTTTCTTTTTAAGATTTTATTTATTTATTTGACAGAGAGAGAGATCACAAGTAGACAAAGGCAGGCAGAGAGAAAGGGGGAAGAAGGATCCCTGCTGAGCAGAGAGCCTGATGCAGGGCCCAAGGTCCCAGGACCCTGAGATCATGACCTGACCCAAAGGCAGAGGCTTTAACCCACTGATCCACCCAGGTGCCCCGGATTTAATAATTCTTACTTGATATCAAGACTCTTCCAGGGGTGCTTGAGAGGCTCAGAAGGTTAAGCATCTGCCTTCAGTTCAGGTCATGATTTCAGGGTCCTGGAATTGAGCTCTGCATCAGGCTCCCCACTCAGCAGGCAGTCTGCTTCTCCTTCTATCCCTGCCTCTCCCCCTGCTTGTGGTCTCTCACTCTCTTTCTCTCAAATGAATAAATAAAATCTTTAAAAAACAAAAACAAAAAAACAGGAGCACCTGGGTGGCTCAGTGGGTTAAGCCTCTGCCTTCGGCTCAGGTCATGATCTCAGGGTCCTGGGATGGAGCCCCATATCAGGCTCTCTGCTCAGCAGGGAACCTGCTTCCCCCTCTCCCTCTGCCTGCCTCTCTGCCTACTTGTTATCTCTCTCTCTCTCTCTCTCTCTCTCGCTCTCGCTCTCGCTCTCTCTGTCAAATAAATAAATAAAGTCTTAAAAAAAAAAAAACTCTTACATAGCTGGGTTAGTTCGTGACCCATGCAAACTGCCAGAGGCCTTCTTCTCCCTTGGGATTACCATGGCAACCACTGCCCACTCCCCACTTAAAAAGGCAGGGAAGGAGGTAACTCTACAGGCAAGGAGTCCATTACAAAAGAAACACAACATTGGTGGGTATTTTCTGAGTTATGCACTCTTATTAGATGCATGACCTTAGCTAACCTGCTTAACTTCTCTATGCTTAGTTTTCCTCTCCTATATATTAACACTGTTCTGAAGATTGACTTCAATGAGATAAAGTGTGTGAAAGCACCAGCAGTATCTACCACATGACAGTTCTCTACAAATGGCACATATTATTATACAATGTAGAAATAGGATTCATTCCCATAAAAACAATAATGTAGGATCCACATCAGAATACATATAGGATATAAAATACTATTTACCAAGAGGGGTCATGCTCTATGAGAGGCTCACCACTAGGAAGAATTTCAGCATTGATAAACTTAATGGTTTCTTCTACTGATAATTGGATGCTGCTTCCACAAAAAAAGTCATTTCTACCCTTCTCTTACTAGCATACCTTAAATCCACAAGTAGCTTCCTCCCGTGAATTAAAAGGCAAGTACTAACTGGAAAGGGAAACAAAATAAGCCATTATCAATGAATTTCACTTCAGCAGAGAACAGTTTATCACATTCTTTGGCTCATCAGCAAGAAAGTACGGACCCAGAGCTGGGAAGGTTTAAAACAGGACATAAACTTTCACTACTTGACTATATTGCCAATAAACAGGCTCAAGGGTATACTCCAAGGCTGTCCTGACTTGTGCTTCAGAAAGCATCTATTTGTTCAGGCAGGGGACACATGATAGGGTCCAATTAGTCTCAGTCAATTGATCATGAACACCACCACACAGACAGAATGAGTTTGGACAACTGTCCTTACCAACCAAAAGAGACTGATTAGTCTTTACGTCTCTTGACTGGTGTTGTGGACCATTAAATATTTATCAGAAGACAATCAATCACATAATCAATGGAACTCCTACCGACCCAAGTCCATGTTCTTCAGTCACGTCCAACAACCAACCAGTTCAAAGGGTTATAAACCTCAGAATTACCTTGATGCCAGATGTCCAGCATTTAATAAAACATCTTTACTGCATACAGTGCCTATGTGTTCACCAGGATTCTTTTTGCTAAGTGGCAAAAAACAAGCTTAGATTAGCTTAAGCAGAGTAAAAATATATAGAAAGCACACTAAAATATCTATATTATTAAGGGACTAACATTCAAACTGCAAGAAGTATGCTTCTCTCCATAGTCTGATCCTTTCACTGTAGAACAGTTTCCTTTTTTGGGCAACAAACCTAGCTTTCAGAAGCTCCTAGGTTTTACACCATAAATTCCCCCAGCCCAAAGGAAATCTTTCCTAATTCATTTGAAAATTTCGAAGGAAGGACAAACTTGAGTCAGATGCCCACTACTGACCAGTCCACTGTGGCCCACTGTGGTGATAAGAGAAATGATAGAGTAGGAAAGAGTCATATAAAGAATGAGGCAGTGCCCACTGGAAGCTTGAGCCATTCCCAAAGGTAAGGAAGCCCTGTTCCCAAAACAAAGCCTCAGGATAGTGCTGGATAGACAACAAAGGCAATCCACTACAAGTATGTATATGCAATTTTTATATTTATGATTGGCATGATATAAAAACATACATGTTTGTTCATTTTGTAACTAAACCTTCACCAAATTTAATCACAGGCCATAAAATGTATAGCCATTCAAGTTAGGCACCCTATGTATCCCTCATCTTCTCAGTCAACTATTTCCACCATTCTTACCTCTAGACTCTCAGCTGAAACACAATGAACCTCCTAAATACCAATCCTACTATGGCATTGATGTCTACTTAAGAAGTTAACAGAAACACAGTGAACCTCCTAAATTCTGCAGGAAGAAATGCATTTACAATGATTTCACAACCATGCTTCTCTTGTCTAAAGCAGCCCTTAGGCAAGAATTATTTTCTTGTTATTCTAGGTGTCTAATTTTGGTCTCAGATAACCTAAGAAGTTTTTGTAATGCAATTTTATTACTGGAAACAATTTCATTATAGGAGAATATTAAGCAACCAGTAGACAGAAGTCAAAAGGTCAGTGTGCACACATATACCACTTTCCTAGCTTACAATTCTGCCTGCTTATATTTAGCAAATTCTGAAGTAGCAAACTAGACTCAGTGGAAATATTGGAATTTTTTTTAAATTATCTTATATTAGCATTTTTAATTATTTCCTCTAAAAACATATGTGCTGATTTTGCTGTTTGCAGTACAGAAAATATTTTCAAGGCACTGGTTCTGGGTTTATAAGATGGCTAATAATGAACCTTTTGTCTTCCTCTTAAGTGAAAGGATCTCTTAATAACATTTGATATGCCATATATTCTTACCTGTTTAAATCCATGTGATCATGGTATATGTGCTCTTTGGAAAACAAATGTTTACCCATACTCACACTCTGGTAAACAATTTCCAGAATATTAGTCATATCTAACCTTCCTTCCTGAGTGATCAGAAGTCTTCCAAGTTCAGGTGCTGGACAGGGTACAAAAGCTCCCTACCCAGGGACAGAACTGAATAATTGATCTCCCACAAAGCCACAGGAGCAAGGGAAGGAGAACCAGATCCAAAACAAAGGAGATCAGACAAAGGAGACTGCACTATTTGAAGAAGCTGGTAGTGGAAAAACTCATGAGTCAGGAGCATGTGTTTAATGAAACATCTAGTAAAACTGAAGAAGAGCCACTGGGGCCCAAAAATCAATTTAAAAGAGCAAGAATGCTAGATTTTTCAAGAGAAATCATCTTTGCTATCCAAAATTTTATAACTCAAGAGTCACCTGGGATTTGGGTTTCCCCCCAAAGCCTTGCCCAAAATTTCTGAGGATTCGTTAGGTGTCTAGAGGGTAAGGATGAGACAGAACTTGCATTCTCAAGGTCAGTTCAACTCCTAATTCCACAGCCTTGTCTGTCATCCACCATTTGACCCAATACCAAACTCAAGCTTATTGAGGTCCCCATCCATTACCCCACTCACATGAAGCTTCCACGAATATGACTTTGTAAATTATTTAAAGAGAGCTATAAAAGGAGTGTATACAAGAGCAAAGCAAGCAATTTCAAACTGAACATTGAGCATCTCTTCTTAAGTTATCTTTTTGCCATCCTACCACTGTATTATTTCCACAGGTCCCTTCACCCAGCTTTGCAGCATCTGCAAGCTTCTCTCTCTTCTCTCTATTTACTCCTTTGGAAATAGCACAAAAAACTCCCCTCCTTATGGCAGGATGTCAACTTACTCCTTCTCCTCTTCGACCTTGGATCTAGCCTCCAATATGTTCCCCTGTTTCATTTTGTGCTCCTAAGTGAATTATCAAGCTATTTTTACAAACAGTTTTTCCCTACCTTCAGAACTTGGATGGTAGTTGTTAACATATGGATTCAACTTCTAATTCCCATTTCACAAGACTGAAGTGGAATAATTTGTCCCTAAAAGGAGCTAATAAGGAGAAATGAATTTGGGTACTTCTCCACTCCATGATTTAGGAACAGGGCAGCCTGAACTAGGGAGTGACTCCACATGCTCATTCACAAGTTTGGGCATCTGAATACAGTCTGGAAAACATTCTCAGCTTCTTCTCTGATCTCTCTACATGTGGGAACTGACTCTTCAGAAACAAATTCTGACCTTTGGTTCATCAGAAAAGGCACTCATAAGCAGATGTTGATCATCTTTGAAATCTCAGATAAGTCCCCTGTGATCTCATACATTCCCTACTACACCAAGCTGGCTTATAGGAACTATTGCCCCTGAAACCTCTCTTCACCCTGGCATACAAAGAAGCAAGATATCTTTCTACGAAGGCAGGTCCCAAATCTTTGCTAAAACCAAAGATGACACTGGCTCATGAGTAAAATAAAAAAGGCAAAGAGACATGCAACTAGAAATCCAGACAGGTCTTAGGAGATCCAATTTACTATCCCTTTTCCTTGGGTATCACAAGGAATTCAACACAGCTTACACCAAAAACCTTCTACCCTTTTGGATTCATTTGACCAGTTAAATATTTTATGGTAATCTAACTGGAACATAATCATCAACCACCGGATATTTGATATTCTCTACATAATGTAATCTGAATACACATCACCCACCAAAATGATAAATAGGCTTCATATAGAAGTCTCCAGTTCACGCACTGTTCATTGATTAATTCCAACAAATTTTTTTTAAAGATTTTATTTATTTATTTGACAGAGAGAGAGAGAGATCACAAGTAGGCAGAGGGAGAGGGGGAAGCAGGCTCCCCGCTGAGCAGAGAGCCCAATGCGGGACTCGATCCCAGGACACTGAGATCATGACCTGAGCCGAAGGCAGAGGCTTTAACCCACTGAGCCACTCAGGCGCCACTAATTCAACAAATATTTACTGAGGGCCTACCATATGCCCACCAGCTCAAGTTCACAGGTTTTCTAGAAAGTTCATGCCATGATTGTGTTTACCCATTTAAAAAGCCACATACTTACAAGAGAGGTTACCGTTTTTAAGATGCATGTGAAATCTACATGAATAATAATCCTTTCCTAGCCAGCTATCACAACAGGCCTGTCAAAGGAGCAAGGCATGGGTTTACCCTCATTCCCACTCTCTTTCCCTAAAACTCATCTGGTTCTTCACTGTTCTTAAAGGCATCTTTGAGTTAACAAAACCAAAATAAAAGCTGTCTCATTTCTCCCCAAAGCTGTTTCTATCCCAATGTTAACAGTTAATGGTGTCACTTTCCACCCAGTTGAAAGGTAGCCTTAGAATCACAGTTGATGCTCCCTCTCTCTCCTCATATCCAATCCACTAGCGAGTCTCTTTTATTCTACCCAAAATCCTATCCACCATCCTGCATCCCATTTTTCACCATACCCACCACTACTGCCTAAACAAAGCCAACATCACTTTTAACCTAGACAATTGTAACATTTTCTAACTGGTCACCTCAATCACTCTTAATCCCTTACAAAATCTATTCTAGCATCTAGAAACTAAACCCACATATGTCCTCTACTTCTCAAAGGCATCCCGTCACACTTGATATAAAATCGTAACTTTACACAGTTACAAAGGGGCTGTATCCATCATTCTCAGTTTTGGCTGCTCAACAGAAACACAAAGAGGTTTTAAAAATACCTAAGTGCCATCCAGATTAAATCAAAGTCTCTGTAGGTAGACTCCAGCATTGGTTTGTTGTGGTGGTGTTGTGGTGGTTGTTTTTAAGTGTTCTTTTAGAGTAGAAGACTCCTGCTCTCTACGTCTTCCTCTCTGATTTCATCTCCTGCCTCTGTCCCCGCCATTCATTACTAGCCTCACTAGCCTCTCTGCTTTCTTCAAACTACAGTTTCTCTGCTTTACCTGGAAAGCTCTTCACTTCCACCTCCACCTCCCACCACTGACCATCTTCATCTCATGGTTCCTTCTCATCATTCAGGTTTCTACCCAAATGTATTACCTCTTTGGAGGTGTTCTGGGACCACCTAATGACATACGCCAGTAGTTCTCAATGTGTAGTCTCTGTAGCAGCAGCAGCAGCAGCAATACCTGACAACTTTTTAAAAATGTAAATTTCCAGCCCCACATCAGGCCCCTATTAAATCAGAAACTCTGAGGGAGAGAGCACAGCAATCTTAATGTTTTAATAAGTCCTACAGGTGATTCTGATGCACACTAAAGTTTGAGAAGCGCTATTGTGTGTGTGCGTGTGTAATGTGTGTACATATGTATACATTTATCTACCTCCACACTTCCACTCTTTTTTTAAGATTTATTGATTGATTTGACAGAGAGAGAGGAAAAGCAGGAGCAGGAGAGGGCAGGGAGAGAGAGAAGCAGACTCCCCACTCAGCAGGGAGCCCAATGTGGAGCTTGATCCCAGGACCCCAACCAGGACCCCTGCTAGGACCCTGGGATCATGACCCAAGCCGAAGGCAGACGTTTAACCCACTAGCCACCCAGGCACCCCCACCCTTCTACTCTTTGTTACCTGACTTTACCATCTTCACAGCAGCCATCTGAAATTTTTATTCAATTTTTTGAATTGTCTGTCCCTCCCCACTACCCAGAATAAGTTCCAAGGAAACGTATGTTCACTCTTATATGCCCAATGATTAGAGTAGTATCTGACACATAGTAAGTTATCAATAAATATTTATTGATTAAATGAACCCACAAACAAACCAATCTAGTCCCTTTCTCCCCCAGAAGCTCTAAGGGTTTGGTTTGGTTTGTTTTCCTCTAGAGTCAGGGCTCCTGAGGAAGATGTATACAAAGATCTACAGTAGTGGGTCTCAGAAAACAGTATCAAAATCAAACCAAATGGCCACACACCAGCCAACTCTAGCTCTTCCGAAGGGAGTTATTTTAAATGTTGAACATGCTTGGCTCATATGAATGTGAAGTAATTGCTATGTATGACTAATGCACAGCTGGAAGGCCTTGTTAAATCCCAGGTAACCTGCCAAGGCATTTTTCCAAGGAAACAAAAAGGCAAGGAAAGGCATTCAAGAAGGTATATTGAAAGCAGAGATAAGTGGGGGGAGCCGGACACTCAGGTCAGCAGCCAAAATAATCCCACCCCCAAAAGATAGTCTCCCTTGACTCAGGACCCTGGAAATGGTGGTTTCCTGTTCACACATGTGTCTCCTCCCACTCTACCCATCCCACCATTCCCAATAAATGAAAAATATCTTTTGTTTGATGTAAATTTCTTTAAATTTTAGTGAAGAACTTTCCAGATCGTTACATTTGTAACATCTTCTTCTTGAATGGCCTGTTCTTGTAGTTTTCTTTTAGGCTGTTTGCCATTTTCCAGTTAATTGGCAATTAAATTTACTTTTATGTATCATATGCATCATATATACTGACACTATTTTTCCTAGTTTGCATTTCACTGTTGGCTTTGTTTTGATGATTCCTCCCTCAGTCACAACTTAAATTTTAGTTTAGTAAAATGTACCCATCTTCTGTGTTAATGTTTCTGATTTTATGTCAATAAATAGAAAAGCTTCCTCTACATCAAATACATTGAAATATTCACCCATACCTCCTATTCATATTTCTGTGGCTCTATTTTCCTTTTTTAGGTTTAACTCTTTGATCCACCTGGAGTGTATTTGGTGTGAAGAATGAGGAAAGGTTCCGAGGCAGCTGGGTGGCTAAGTCAATGAAGCATCTGCCTTTGGCTCTGGTGATGATCTCAGTGTCCTGGAATCGAGCCCTAAGTCTGCTTCTCCCTCTCCCTTTGCTCTTCCTCATTGCTCATGCTCTCACTCTCTCTGTGTTGCAAATAAACGAAGTCTTTTTATAAATAAATAAATAAATAAAGTCTTTTAAAAAATTTAAAAATTTTAAAAAAGAATGAGGAAAAGTTTTAACATTTTTTTTGTCCAAATAATAAGTCCATTTGGGAAACTCTGTAAGCTCAGCATTTAGCACAGCAAAACTGTCCATAATTGGTGCTGAATTTCTGTCTGTTAAATTAGTGGGACGGTAATGAAGCTACAAAACAACTATGGATCACATGGAACAACAGATTCCGATAAAACGTGAGCATTATGACTTTAACATGACATTAATGTATATTGCTATATATTTTAATAAGTAGACAAGTACTAATAAATGCAAATTTGATTATTACTAATGCCAATTGCAAGAGTAACAATAACTACCGTTTATCAAACACTTAATATGCTTCACACACTGTAAGTGCCTTAAATATGTTAACCTACTTAATCCTCAAAATAGCCTATGAGGTGTTTCTATTCCTATCTTTACAGATGAGAATACTGAGGCACCAAGAGATGAAGACAGTTGCTCAAGTTCCATCGCTAGCATCTGGCCGATTCATAACCTGAGACTAAAGCACTGAGAATTCTATGCCTTAACCACTATGTTATCCTGTCTTATAGATCATTTTTGACCACAAAATAGGGAAAACAAAACAAAACAAAAAAACCCAGAATGTTTTTGCTATTAACATCTAAAAGGGGTACACATTTTATTAGGACATTCTATGTTTCTGGGGCGCCTGGGTGGCTCAGTCGTTAAGCATCTGCCTTTGGCTCAAGTCATGATCCCAGCGTCCTAGGGTCAAGCCCCACAGGGGGTTCCCTGCTCAGTGGGAAGCCTGCTTCTCCCTCTCTCACTCCCCCTGCTTGTGTTCCCTCCCTCACTGTGTGTCTCTCTGTCAAATAAATAAATAAAATCTTTTTTTTTAAAAAAAAAGGACATTCTATACTTCTAATTCTGTATTTCTAATCTGAAAATTGCATTGATATGTTCCAATCCCTACCCTCACCCAATTTCCCCCCAAAATTACCGTCCTCAGAATTCAATATTACCTTTGGCTACAATATCTGATAAAGGACCTATGAGGGTCCAAAACAAGGTAACTCAACACTTGATCTATATCTCCCCTAATCCACATTCCTTCACATCTTTTAAGTTCAAAATCCCACCACAAATTGCTGCAATTTCCAAGCATGCCCTGATCTGAACTGTATATACTACAGAGCTGCGCTGAATAATTTGGTCTACGTAGCAAAGTCAAAAATTCCTTCTCAGAAGCTCATGCTATAAGTTAGGTTTTTAAAGATTTAGACAAGATTATTCAAAATATTATTAACAACAACAGGTGTCATTTTGTAATTCTAGCTTTTTATTTAGAAAAATGAGTAGAATTTTTGGTTTCATGATGGCAATATAAAGGCATTTTTGCTCCCTTCTGCTCTCAAAATTCTGAAACCACAAAAACGACAGGAAACAAAAACACAAACTCCAACTTTAGTGAAATGAAGAAGTGACTATAATCCAACATTTGAAGATGGAAAGCAGATGGAGGGAACATTTTAGCAGAGAGGAGAAAAGTCAAGCCAATGACTACAAGAAGCAAGCCAATTTGCCCCTGGAAATGCTTACAAAATGGAGATGCTGGGTATTTCGGAAGATGAAAGTAAGGGCCCTTGCTAAAATGAAGGGATTTTTAGACTTGTTCAATCACGGGTGGGCTGCAGCTGGTTTGTACCAGCTTTCAAGAGTGAACTCTTCAGTGACCTCACACTGGTAGCTTGAAATCAACTATAGGATGAATATCTGGAGACGGTGGCAAATGCTACAAAACAGGGTTTTGTTTTGTTTTGATTTTTTTAGAGAGCTAGTTGTTAAACATTTACCAGCACACCACAGCTCCCAAGTCCTAACCTTCAGTACCCACTGGAAATCTGAGGTTTATTTTCCAGAGAAAGCAAATAACAGGGGTTTCAGACCAGGCGTGGCAGTCACGGAAGAGGGCAAGTGCTGAAAATGAGCGTAATATGTGAAAATCTGTGCAGTGATCACGGAGAATGCCTTCAGGTCGCATTCCCCTTGTCAAGAGATTGAGGATCCTTCTCTGGTGGAACTAAACTGCCCAAGAGAAAAGATTTATGTATAATGATATTTTGTGGGTGGGTAGGCCCCTCAACAAAAGATCTAGCTAGCTTAGCTTGTCTGATCATCCTGCAGTGAATTAGCCCATTTAGACATGCAAAGTCTAAAAAAAATTCATTTCCCAAACACAATTTTTCAAGGAGCCACTACAAGTTACACCTTACCCAAACCAAATAAACTAAAAAGGAAGAGGACATGGGTTTAGAAAACAAGGAGAAGCAGTGGGCCCTCCCAGACTGACAGCTGTGTCTCAGGTCCTTGAAGACAGTGCACACTGGGGCAGGAGGCAGAGGACGTGAGCATACAGAACACTGTACTGGAGATATTTTGCAAAACTGTTAGAGGATATCAGAAGACACAGCATCCCAAGAACATTAAAGGGGAAAAATTGAGGCAATTATTAACTCCAGCTAAAAATAACGACAAAAATAAGAAAAGAAATGCAGTCACATAGGAGAGATCACTAACGTAGTCATAAGAAGATACTGGGAAAAGATGTAACTAAAAATTTAGACATAATAAATTATAAGGAGGAAGTGAAGTTTGTTTGTTTTTTTTTACTTTACTACATAAACCAAATTATTTAGTGCTGTTTTGTAGTATACACTTTTCAAATCAGGGCATGCTTAGAAATAACAGCAATTTATGTGGGATTTTGAACTTAAAGAAGAGGTATAAGTAAGTAAAGATACTCATATAGCTTAATAAAAAGTAAAAATGATTAATTGAGAGGCATATTATTTTCAAATAAGGAAGTAAATGCCAGAACAAATAGCTAAAAATATTGAAGTGGTTCTTCTAGTAAGTGAAACAAGGCAGTAATAAAAGAGAAAAAAGAATATTGTTTTTTGTCATATGCTCTATAAAAATATTTGACTTAATAATTTTCATACCGTCACCATAATTTTTTAATTTAAATAACTAAGAAATAAAGGAATAAAGAAAAAAATAGTTTATAAATTATGGGCAACTCCAGAGAATGTGGCAACTATTCTGATATTCTAGTAACAATGGGATTCCTGCATTGTAACAAGACAAATCCAAATCAGGAGAGATCTGTTTAAAACACCTTGCAGTAGGGGCGCCTGGGTGGCTCAGTGGGTTAAAGCCTCTGCCTTCCGCTCAGTCATGATCTCAGGGTCCTGGGATCAAGCCCCACATCAGGCTCTCTGCACAGCGGGGAGCCTGCTTCCCCCTTTCTGCCTGCCTCTCTACCTACTTGTGATCTCTCTCTCTATGTCAAATAAATAAATAAATAAAATCTTTAAAAAAAAAAAAACACCTTGCAGTAAACTATCTGAGTATCCATCATCAGGTACTATAGTCAAAGCCTTAGTTATGGATCATCAGACAAGATTACTTGTGATGACTATGTCAAGGATAAATTAGGACAGATTTATCTTCCAACCTTATCTTTTGGAGGAAGCCAGAATCTTTATTGGAACAATTATACTTACTCATCAAATGTTCATAATACATAAAATTTATGTATCCTTTTTATATTTCCAATTTTGTTTTCTAAAGAGGATAGAAAAAATTTTTTCTTTATAGTTTACTTCATACTT
>CM053605.1:30997565-31016964 GCA_028646535.1 Procyon lotor
GTTTGATTTCAGCTCAGATCATGATCTCAAGCTCCTAGGATTGAGCCTGGCTTTTGGTTCCCTGCTCAACAGGGAGTCTACTTGTCCCTCTCCCTTTGCCCCTCCTCCTCCTCCTGCTCCTGTCCTCCTTCTCTCTCTCTCAAAAAAATAAATAAAATCTTTAGAAAAAAAATGATAATGGATAAACTGAAAAGGAGAGTTTACTTTTAGATCAAGAAATGCTTTTCTGTGAAATTCAAAGCAAGACGATAACTAGAGACGTGTTTCTGAGGTGAACAAAAGGGAACATGAGGGATAGTTTCAGAATAGCCTTACTTTCAAATGAAAGGAAGAACCCAGTCATCTTCTGAGGACGAAGTTAGGACTGGAAACTGAGAATAGTGGAAGGAATTGAGAATAGTCATTCTGCAAGAACAGAGCACTACAAGTCCCCAGAGACCATTCCTGGACCAGCGAAAAACTGGCCACACCAAGAATCACCCAGGAGAGGGTCAAACAAAAATTCCATATTCTCATCCTCAGAAACTCTGATTCAATAGGTCCAGGATGAAACTGAGGGATCAATTTTTAAAGGCTTCCCAAGACATCTTTATGAGTAGTTAAGTCTGAAGCCAATGGACGGTGATCCCCACGATACAGATAAAACAATATTGAAGGCATGAGGAAAGCCAAACTCCAAATGTTTGCCATGAGCCATATCTGTGAGGTTTTATTATTTCCTCCATCAGCAAAAGGCAGAGAGAGGGAAAAAAGAACCATCCCTCTTTTGGGGGATTGTTAGCATCCCCATTGCTAACAATCCACACAACAGCTGAGAATTATAGCAACGTTGAGTTGCTGACCAAATCTCACCTCCTGGTTTCATGGGAAAAATGATTAAAACTGAAACACAAAACTTCATTTCTCATTCTTTTTTATTCAATCAATTTTAACCAGAAATAATTCCTTTCACTGAGAAAAGCACTACCTCATTCTATGTGGACACTTGTGTTCCCGGTCAGGCCTTTGAATAAAAGAAAAACATGTTATTTGGTTCCTTAGTTTGGGATCTTTGCTAGTGAACTTCTGCACTCTTAAGTGTTCTTAACTGAGGTATCTGTGCTTATTGATATACTTAGGTCTCTTTTAATCTGAGCTCTTGGAATTCTTGCAGTTCCAACAAGACATGGGTACCCCACAACTTTAGGAAGTGACTATATAATGCACATTTGTAATAAAGTTGGGCTTTTTTCTTGTTTGTTTTGTTTTACTTAAAAGCTCACTTCCTGGAATGCCTGGGTGGCTCAGTCAGTTAAGCATCTGGCTTCAGCTCAGGTCATGATCCCAAGGGTCCTGGAATCGAGTCCTACATCGGAATCCTTGTCCGGTAGGGAGCCTGCTTCTCCCTCTGCATCTGCCTCTCTCCCCTGCTTGTGCTCTCTCTCTCCCTCTCTCTCTCCCTCAAATAAATAAATAAAATCCTTAATGGAAAAAAAAAAAAAGCTCACTTCCTCAGATCTTTGTGAGAAATCAACAGAGAAAGGACAAATAAAAATCAACTACACTACTGGAACAGTATATTTATATAGTTCAAACGATGTTTCTGTAATCTTAAATACTGCTTCTAAAGCTATATAATTCAGTCAAAATAGAAATGATAGTATTTAAAAACAACTTTCAAAAAAACTGAAACTGAAAAATATTATTAAGGTGCAATGGGAAAAACAGTGTAACATAGGATGATAGAAATGGTCTTTTATCAATGAAACAATAATACTGTTTCCTCATTCAAGTGCAGCCTTCTTTTAAGCTCAGAGAGTGAAGTAATGTACACATAATCAATTAAAGCAAGTTACAAAGGCAGCTGATCCATGACTTCATATGCACAGTACTGCATTCTGAGAAGTAGCCAGCTGTCGTCAAGCTGTTATGAAAAATGTCAGATAAGTGGCTTCACTTCAAAACACAGAAATTGTCCTGATTAAATCAATGAATTTCTGTCAGATTTTTATATCATCTGGAAAGGAAAATCTAGCCTCCTTCTGAAAGCCAAAAAAATCAAGAAATTTCCTCACTAGAAATAGGTAAAAGGGATTAAGAGGTACAAGCTTCTAGTTATAAAATAAATAAGTCACAGAGATGAAAAGTACAGCATTGGGAATCTAGTCAATAATATTTTAATAATGTATGGTGACAGATGGTGACTACACTTATTGTAGTGAGCAATGAGCAATGTACAGAATTGTCAAATCACCACATTGTACACTTAAAATTAATATAACATATGTCAATTATACTTCAATAATAAAAAAAATTTTTTTTTAAGATTTTATTTATTTATTTGACAGAGAGAGAGATCACAAGTAGGCAGAGAGGCAGGCAGAGAGAGAGGGGGAAGCAGGCTCCCTGCTGAGCAGAGAGCCCGATGCGGGGCTGGATCCCAGGACCCTGAGATCATGACCCGAGCCAAAGGCAGAGGCTTTAACCCACTGAGCCACCCAGGTGCCCCAATAAAAAAATTTTTAAATAAACTTTGCATTTGCAGAAAGGGAAATTCTGTGATCTAAAAAAGAATAAAGTAAAAAAAAGTTACATTTAAAAAACTTCCTCACTAAAAGTTATGACATTTTACTCAACTTAATCATTAAAGTGTCAGTTACCTAACTTCATTGGCTTTCTGAGTGATATGCCCAAGTTGCTTTGATTTATTTTCATGAAGCAGGAAAACACATTAAGCCTAATGCAGAATTACATTGCAAAACCCATGCCTGACATTTGAAACTCTACCACCTTAGAAGTATTTAGCTCTTTTTTTAGACCTGACTACTACTTTGTTGAATATACATCTTTCATAAAAAAGGAGCTGTGTTTCTTAATGAATTTTCTTTTTTTTATTTAAGATTTTATTTATTTATTTGACAGAGAGAGAGAGAGATCACAAGTAGGCAGAGAGGCAGGCAGAGAGAGGGGGGAAGCAGGCTCCCCGCTGAGCAGAGAGCCCAATGTGGGGCTCGATCCCAAGACCCTGAGATCATGACCTGAGCCGAAGGCAGAGGCTTTAACTCACTGAGCCACCCAGTCCCCCCTCTTAATGAATTTTCAAAGAAAAAATTTAGAGAAAGATAAGAAATATGCTTTCATTTACACAGTTAAGAAATATAACCATTAAGACGGTGGTGTTCAAAGCCTAGCCACATATTTAAGTTACTAGGAAGCTTTTAGAAACTAAGAATACCCCCTCTCACACAGATCAAATCAAACCTTTGGAGGTGATGTCTAAGTATTAGTGTTTTTACTTTTTTTTTTTAAGATTTTATTTATTTATTTTTTTAAAGATTTTATTTATTTGATAGAGAGAAACACAGCAAGAGAGGGAACACAAGCAGAGGGAATGGTAGCGAGAGAAGCAGGCTTCCCGCCGAGCAGGGAGCCCAATGTGGGGCTCGATGTGGGGCTCGATCCCAGGACCCTGGGATCATGACCTGAGCCGAAGGCAGATGCTTAACGACTGAGCCACCCAGGCGCCCCTAAGATTTTATTTATTTATTTATTTATTTGACAGACAGACACAGCGAGAGAGGGAACACAAGCAGGAAGAGTAGGAGAGGAAGAAGCAGCCTTCCCACCAAGAAGGGAGCCTGACCTGGGGCTCAATCCCCAGACCCTGGGACGGTTACCCAAGCCGTGCCCTGTTTTTCACGTTTTTAAAGCTACTCAAGTGATTCTAAGGGAGCTATGTTTGAGAATCCTACGCAGGACCACCTATGGGCAGGGGTTAAAAGCAATGATTCTTTGGTCTTAGTATGAGCAGAATTGTGTCCCTTCAAAATTCGTGTGTTGCAGCCCTATACCTAGTACCTCAGAGTATGACTGTACTTGAATTTGAAGATGGGTTCTTTAAAGAGGTAAAATGAGGTCACGGGGTGGGCCCTCACAGGGAAGAAAATGAAAAAGACGAGATTAAGTACAGACAGGTACAGAGGGAAGACCATGTGAAGGAACAGGAAGGAAAGGACTACCATCTACAAACCAAGAAGAGAGGCCTCAGGAAAAAAACAATCCTCAGACACCTTGATCTGACTTCTGGCCTCCAGAATCACGAAAAGATAAATCATAGAAAATAAAAAAATAACTGTGAGCCACCTAGACTGTGACGCCTTGTTATGGCAGTCCTAGTTAACTAATACAGGGCCCATCCCCAGAATTCTGAGTTCAGGCAGGGATGTAGTCAGGGATCAGCACCCAGGGTTAAGGCCATAGCTTTAGGTACACTGAAGTCTGACTTTCCGTGTTCTTTACTTGATGTTAACTTGAGAGAGGAGCCACTTACACTTTGTAACACTTCTCTACTGGAACTACTTACTGAATATAACCAAGAAATGGAATTGAAAATTAAGTTTTTCATTTTACTGAGGACTTTCCTCCATGCAGTTAAGAACTCCCACAAGAAAGACTCTCTTTCTCACCTCTGTTTCCAACACCAAGAGCAGAAGGGGAGTATTTTTTCCTTATGGTGGTGATATGTTTGTTTCCTATCATCCACAGATATACTTTTCAAAGACTCTTACTTCTATTTATCTTTTCACTCTTAATAGTGCCATACTCTAAATAACTGAAACTTTACATAATTATTTCAAAATATGAATTTTAATAGGTTCAATGTTAATTTGGAGTGCAACAGCTATAGATTTTCTATCCCTCTAAGAGTGGTCTCATGGCTTCAGAATCACACAGACCTCAGATACAATCAGCTCTGCCATCAAATAGTTGTGTGACCTTCAGGAAGTTATATAAATGCTCCAAGCTCCTAGGCAGTCTCCGAAAAGAACAAGATATGTGTTCCCTGGACCTCTCCCTCCTACCTGCTGCTGGAAGATAGTAACAAATGGAGTCTGTGGCCCAAAATAGAAACCATGTTTTGACAATAGTATAACAGACCATTAGCTGAAACTCCCACCTAGATTAAATATTACTTGAGAGAGAATTAAATGTCTATTTTGGTTGAAACACTCCATTTTGGGGATACCACATTACAGTGGTGTGGCTTATCCCACGTGGTTCTAGAACACATGGTTCTAACCATTGTGTGGAGAAGAGTTTGAAGAAAGAAAAACATGGAAGTTAGCTTTCTTTTTGTCTGACATCTTAGTGAGGTTGCAGGGGCGTGGCCACTGCTCTCTGAGCTTCACAATGTCACCCAAAGACAACAAGAAGAAGAAAGATGCTAGAATCAAAGCCAAAAAAGACAAAGACCCAGTGAACAAATCTGAGGGCAAGGTCAAAAGAAGAAGTGGTCCAAAGGCAAAGTTTGGGACAAGCTCGATAACCTGGTCTTGTTCAACAAAGCAACAAAACTCTGCATGGAAATTCCCAACCACAAGCTTATAACCTAGCTTTGTTTCTGAGAGACTACAGATTCAAGGTCCTCTGGCCAGGGCAGACCTTCAGGAGTTCCTTAGTAAAGGACTTATTAAGCTGGTTTCAAAGCACAGAGCTCAAGTAATGTATACCAGAAACACCAAGGGTGGAGAGGCCTCAGGTGCTGGGGAAGATGCATGAACAGATCCCACCAACTGTACATTTTAAAAGATAAAACTTCATTAAATAAAAAAAAGTAAAAGATGGAAGTTATAAAATCAGTTAGGAGGTTACTACAGAAGTCCAGGCTCAGAAGGTGGGGTTGGGAAGTCGGGGGAGTAAAGGTACACTTTGGGTGATGGGTTAAACAGTGGTGAGGATAAAGGAGGGCACTTGTGATGGGCACCAGACGTTATACAGAAATGTTGAATCACTATATTGTACACCTGAAACTAATATTACACGGCATGTTAACTAAGTGGAATTTAAATAAAAACTTTTTTTAAAAAGGTACACTTCAGAAGTGCAATCAAGGTGAATTGATGATGTGCTAAATGTGGAGGAAGTCGTCAAACATGGCTCCCAAGTTTCCAAGAAGATAGAGGCATTATTTACTTATGAAGACCGGAAGAGAAGCATATTTCTAGGGGAAGATCAAAAAATTTAAACATGTAAAATTTGAGATACATTTGAGACATAAACGTAGAACGTCACATCAGAAATGGAGGAATGAGTTTGAAATTCAAACAAGTTTGTTCCAGAGGTAATTTGAAAGAAACTTCTCTATCCAATCATCACCCTTGGAATCATTGCCCAACACATCCTCAGTACAAAGTACAAAACCAGCACAGCCATCCAAATACCACCCTAAATTCTTAGGGAACAGTATGGGGTGCCAAGTCAGTCATTCCTCCACAAGGAAAAATCGTGATTCTTTTGGCCTTTCTATTGGTTTTATTTTATAGCCCTTTCCCTTTGGGGTTAATTGACTTTAATAAATTCTTTAATCCTTATGTCAAACATTCAGAGATTTCTATTTAATCTTTTATAGTAATTGTGTATATTTCATGTGTGTTTTCAAAATTCTATGTCTAAAGTTTATTTCTAAAACGTCTTCATCCAAACACTCTCTGTGATATTTAGATGCCAAAATGGCAGAGAACATCTTAGGGTGCTTGGTGACTGCAATCTATACAAGGAGCTAGTAAAGGAGGTAAGACAAGAGAAAGGGGCTTTATAAAATTTTATCCAGAGGTTAGAATTTTAACGTATGTCTCTCTCATCTGAAAGTACTCATTCAAATTATACAGTGTTTTGGTAGTGTTTTTGAATATAAGAAAGAGAGAGAAACTTCTGACTTGATTGCTATGTTTCTGGGAAAGGTGTTGTGGCTATGCTGCCTTCCCAAAGTCAAAAGCATGCACAGTAACCTTCTTGGCTCTAAAGAACACTCCCTAGCTGCACATTTGTAAACTTCCATGAACTCATTGAAAGTGGGTTCAGGGAGGGACACCTGGGAGGCTCAGTTGGTTAAGCATCTGCCTTCAGCTCAGGCCGTGATCCCAGAGTCTTTGCATCCAGCCCCATGTCAGGCTCCCTGCTCAGTGGGGAGCCTGCCTCTCCTCTCCTTGTGCCTCCTGATCTGCCTTCTTGTGACTTGCTCTCTCTCTTTCTCTCAAATAAATAAAATCTTTAAAAAAAAAAAAGTGAGTTCAGGGATCCATTAGGTATTTTATCTTATCGTCCCTTGCTAACACTACTTTTTAAAAGAGGGGCACCTGGGTGGCTCAGTCGTTAAGCGTCTGCCTTCGGCTCAGGTCATGATCCCAGGTTCCTGGGATCAAGCCCCATATCGGGCTCTCTGCTTGGCGGGAAGCCTGCTTCTCCCTCTCCCACTCCCCCTGCTTGTGTTCCCTCTCTCACTGTGTTTCTCTCTATCAAATAAATAAATAAATAAAATCTTTAAAAGATCTGAAAAAAGAAATCTCTTAGAAGACCACTTCCTGTCCATTGATATCCTAGAAGGGATCCTAACAAAAACCACCTGCTGGCAAGCCAAACCAGGTGTCTCAAGATAAGAGAACAAACTATAAACATGTTCATTTTAAAGTATTCATCTTTTAACTACAGGCCACTAATATTAAATGACAGCTGCCATAAACTCTAGTTGGCTAAGGTGCATTAAACCAAAATACTCTTATATTTTACTTAGAGATTTCTGGAAGCATCTCACAGCATGTATCCTTGAAGCTATAACCATTTTAACCCAGCTTATTTATTTTAGACTCTGAAATTTAAATACCATACTCAAAAAAAAAGCATAAAGACTTTACAAAATCATTATATGATGTAGGCTATTGGCACAATGTATAAAACAAAGAAAAAGTATGAACATTAAGAACTTCCCTCCTGCATCTTGATTTTAGGTCACCCAGCAGGCCCAGTTCCATTGGTTTCCATCAATTGTTATCTATGATGATAATGAACCAGAACAAATAGGCAATTTGCCAATTATTCTCATTTTGCCCAAACATCAGAGCCTTTTCCTAACCAATCTACCTAAAAGTTTGCAATTAATCTTTTTATTCTCCTTCCTACCAGCTATGGAGGAATTAATATATAAAAAGGACACAAAGATCAGATGAGAGGCAAAAATAAAAGGAGGAGAAAAAGAAGGCAACCTAGATAACTTTCCAACTGGATAATGAGCTCCTGAATAATTAAGAATCAGCTAAGAAATGGTGCCCATTTTTTGAAAGTGCTCTTTTAAGTCAAGGGTAAGCCCTTTAAAGAGCTAGTAACTGCTCCACTCATATGGGCTTTGTTCCTAGGAGCAGGTACTTTAAAATACTTCCTTTATTAATTTTTCACCTTTTATAGACTGATCCTAAGCCTCACCAAAGAAGAAGGAGAAAACAAAACAAAACCAGCAGACCTGAGTAAATCAGGATCCCTTCCCTAGTGGATGGGATCTTCCTTTCTTTTAATACAGCAAAATGCTTAAAATGCTGTCTTCTATGTCTTCATAATTCTGAACCCCATCTCCTCACCCCCACTTTAATATTAACTCAAGGCCACGGTCTCTGTGCCTCACTCCGAATTCCTGCAGTGCCTGAAACAGTGTCTTAATCACAGTAGGAATTAGAATTAGACCAAGGAATAATTCTTGAATTAAACTATATTAAAAACACCTTTCTACACACACACACACACACACACACACACACACACACACACACACACACAGACTAGTGAGTTATCAAGAAAGCCAAAAGTATCTAGAAAGGGAGAATAACTATCTGGTGTGGCAGAGAGATGTCTCAGGATAGCAATTCCTAAACCATCACAGGCCAAATACCCAAGTTCTCAGCACAATCCCCTTTCACAGGACCAGAGCACTGAAACTAGCCACATATCATCAGATTGTGACTCTGTGTAATGAGTTACTATTGAAGGGCCCTGCAGTCAACATGAGCAGCAATGGTCAAACAGAGAAAGTACAGGGAGGCTCCCAGAAGCCTAAAACAAAGAAACTTGGAAATATTTTGGATCCCTAAGTCACACAAGTCTTACTCATTCACCATTCAAGAGAATTTACTCTAAAGTAGCCCAATTTTGCTCCATGAAGGATATTTAACAGTCTAGCCCTAAACAAAATTGGGAATATACACGTGAAGTGACCAGAGCACTGTGGTTTCAGTAACTTCCCTAAACATCGTTAATATCTCCATTTCCCCTGCCTTATTCAACTGACCTTGTAGTAATAAAAACATTCAAGAAAGAATTTTATCATAGTCATTTATACATTACAGTGGCTTTAAAACTGGGTAGAAAGATGGTAAAAAGATCCCAGGGTAAAAAGATCGGTTGGTGAGTCAGTTTGTTAGCTGGTTGGTAGGTAGGTTAGTTGGAGGAGGGCAAGAAGACCATTCTAATACTCTGGAAATCATACTCAATGAGACCATCTCTAAACAGGAAGACAAACTTCACCAGGACCCTTTGTGTAAAGGTACTGGTAGCCTCTACCATGAAATAGAAAAAAATAAGTGGAATTTGGGTGGAGAGATTAGCAACATCATTAAGGACCAGCCTTATAAGTTGCTGAGCCTTATAAGCAACACCTGAGCCCCCTGTAATTCTAGTCCAGGTTAATGACTTTAATCCTCTTTTAAAAAAATAAAATATCCGGGGCGCCTGGGTGGCTCAGTGGATTAAGCCTCTGCCTTCGGCTCAGGTCATGATCTCAGGGTCCTGGGATCGAGCCCCGCATCCCAGGCTCTCTGCTCAGCAGGGAGCCTGCTTCCCCGTCTCTCTCTGCCTACTTGTGATCTCTCTCTCTCTCTCTCTGTCAAATAAATAAAATCTTTAAAAATAATAATAATAAAATATCCTCTGAGTAGTATAAATAATAGTAACAACTCCAGACTGCTGCTCTGCAGTGAGTGGGGCAATAGCGAAGAACAGAATGAGAATGACTTCCACAGGCCTGATCTAAACACTTTTATAGGGACAAAAAGAGCCTGGGCTTGGCAGCTGGCAATAGACACTGCCTAGTCTGTAACTCCCCTTCTGAGACGCCACCTACTTTCAATACAGTCAGAATCTCTCCATGTGAAATTTAAGAGAGACAGAATGGGACTTAGCCCTAACCCCTCACTTACCTTCCCTGCCAATTTCCAACCAACCTGTCACCCGTAACTCTGATGTCCATAGCATCTGCTGTCTCAGAGCTTTGATACGGACTAAAGCGTGAATATCATAAAGACTAGCTTTCTACATTATTCAGCAGACTGTCTCTATAGACAAAGAGATAATAGAAGATACAATAAACCAAATAAACCCTCTCCAGATAGAATAAAAAAAACTTTGAAGAACTTTACCATCCTTCTCCTTATGTAAGAATTTCTGTAAGTTACAAATGCCATTAATAAAACTGCAAACGCCCCTCAAAATGTGTCTGGGTGGTGCAAAAATGGTTCTCTAAAAATTATGGAAGCAAATGACCTACTGGATTACGGAATTCAGAAATTTCAATGTCTGTACTTTGTTGCTCGGCAGGCCTGGCCACTCATATAAGCAGCTGTTTGATACAAATTGATAAACTACAGATCTATGAACATACATCACTTTGCTTAAGCTTGCAAGGAGATGAAAAGTATCAAAGGATAAAGCATAGTAGGAAAAGAAAGTCTCTTTACACAATGAACTATTACTGAGGAAGATAAAAGACTTCATTTTACTTCATTTTATTTTTAATCTCTTAATTTTTCACACAAAGTCATTAAACGTAAAAGAATCCAAACACCTTTTTCCCAAGATACTGTACCCAATAGCTCAAGTGCAAAACATGTGAGATTTAGTTCACAGAGTGTGCATATATTCTAATTTATTAAAAACACGTCTGTTGGAGTTGTGTTTCTAACAACCAAAATTGTATGGTTTCTTGAAGCCATGTAGTAACTGAAGATTCTCCTTGACTAATATTTTCAAAAGCATCTCTTTAAAATGGGAGGTTGGGATATGTGGTAAGTCTTATATGCTAAAAGGCCACTATCTTCTCTTTAGAAAGGCATGATCTGGTTAAAAGCACCCAAGTGGCACATATTCCATTTCAAACTACTTTCAATTACTATTACTGCTTTTACCTAAAGCAGTAGTAATGAATTTTTCTTTATTCCAGAAGTTCTTGACTAGTAGTCATTTGCACAAATTACTACACACTCTTCCATGCAGATTCACCCGGTGGGGATGACTTCTCTCTTACTCAATGAGACATGTTTATTACAGGACAAAAATAGCCACAGAACAACTTTAGGCAATAAGTTTGATTCAGTAAATGCACTGGCATTAGGCATATTGTTTTCCCTTATTTCCATTATTCTATTGCTTCACATGATTTACTAGAGAAAGCATGAAAGATGATACAAGTCAAAGAGTGAGAAACAAAGATGGAAAAAAATACACAGCAGAAGTATTTTGTATCATTTATTTTGCTAGTTACCTAGGCACTGTTTTTGCCTTTTCCATGGTTTTTCATGAGAATTTCCATCTGCCCAGAATCCAAATGCATAGCTTTCCCATCCTCTATTCCAGAATCAAAACGTATAAAGCACTCGGCCTTTGATTATTCCTACAAAATATCCTTCAATCACTCACATCCCTTCTACCTAAACTTCTGAGGCTCCTGAAAGCTGACAAGATTAAGAGAAGGAATTTTTGCTGAGGATCCCAATGAGTCACGGTGAGTGACATAAATGGCCCAGGCCACTCTTGCTGGTCTGCAAATAACAGAGGTGCATCATTTCCAGGTGAAAAACGGGGGCTTTCCTGGTCACAGAACCAAGAATAAAAGATGGGAAGCATCTCCATTCACCAGTAGAGAAACACACTGCTTCGTCACCTGGAAGATGGAGCTGTGTCCCCCTGCAGTGTTTATAAGACCACTAACACAAATGCATAAAATTGAAAGGAGGGAAGTGTGTATAATAAATGTCACTATGGCACAAATGAAGCCAGAAAATAACTGACCTAGAAACTTTTTCTTTGTTTATTCATGAGCCTAATTTTAAAACTAACAATTAAGATGAAGAATAAACATTAGCGATTACAGTATCTAATTATTTGACACATGCCCATGCTGCATATATGTTCTCATTCCAAAAAAGTTAAAATTAAAGAAAAGTATAAAGTAAAAACATCATCAAAGGGAAAAGATATCATCTAAATATATTAAGACAATGACCACGAACATGTTGGTATATTTTCCCCAGATATTTTTCTAGGTCTCTTTATTTTTACGTTATTGTGCCCAGACATGTACATAATTGTGGATCCTTTATTTCATTTACTGTTGTAACACCTAAGCTATTAACAATCTTTATAAAATATCATGTTCATGAATGAATTTAATATTGAAATTAAGCAAAAGTACAGTGACTCATTAGTGATTTAGCGTACATGCAAAAAGAAGAAAATTCAAAGATACATTTCCATAATTAACATTTCATCATATTGTGTCCATCAATATTTTTTAAACTGTAGGATCTAGTGTAATTTAGGAGAGAAAAAGAGAGTTCCCTATCAATGCTTAGCAACTTTCAAAAAATAATCCATTTCAGAAATCTTGAGAGCTAAAAACCATACCAGTGACAATAATGTTAGCCTGGATTCCACTCAGAACATCTCAAATATTTATCTAAAACATATCTGAAGCATCAACTAGTATCTATCTTGCTTCTTTAAAAATCTAATGGGGTCAAGAGAATTTTTATATCAGAAACTGCCTGAACACTCCTAACACCTCTTTATAGTTAAGGCTTACTACCAAATAAACAACATTTACTTGCTTAATGTCATTGACTACAGAGCCAGGAAGATTTAACCTTGACAGTTAAGCCATTTGTACTGAATAATAATGTAAATTAGAAAAAAATTGCTTGTTCAAAATGAACTAATATATCATTCAGCATGTTTATTGAGCAATGTTAAAGGAAAAACTGACGCTTGTATGAAAGGAAGGTTCTGAATCTGTATATCTTTAGCTGAAATATATGCACATAATAACTAGATGCAGATATAGAGCAATACATCAATTCAAAAAAAATCTCATACCATCAGTTGGTATGAATGACCTTTGGTTCCAAATTTAAGCTTAATAGTTTGTGCATTTCTCAAAAAAAAAAAAAATAGGTCCTTTTATGTGCTTTTCTAAAAAGAGAAAAAAATTTCACGTTATTTATTAATTGTCACAAGAGCTTGCCTTCACTTCACTAATGCTGATTATAAGTATCGGTTTGGGTTATTATTCCCAACAAACTGCACAACCTTAAAATTTTCCATAATACACATAGATGGGTGTTACTCAAATTATTTTGTCTTCGAAACAGAACCATGCCACCTATCCTCTGGGAAAAAAATTATTATTTCACCTACACACATTTGAATCAGAAGTCTTACCCAAGAAGAAACATGTCTACTGAGAATCCTCCTCTCAAATAGTCCTTCTAAATGAGCCAGAGAAATTTATAAATCTAGAAACCAGTGTAGCTGTTTCTCCAGAAATTTCGTAAAGACGATCTCCAAGTTGACTTATGTAATATCTGGATGTTTGCTTTGAAAAAGCTAATCTGGCCTTCTACCTTTCTTCTTTGTATTACTAGCATTAGCAAAAGGCAGAAGCTTACCCTCAGAATGAGAATGGCAGGACACACCAGCAAACTAATACTAAAACTTGAACTAATTTCAAGCAAACTTGAAATATCCAAGACAAGAGACACACAGAAGAAGATAAATAGCCTGGGGAGGGGATCCCTGCCCCTGGCAGCACCGAGATGAGTTTAGGTGATAAATGGAGTCAGAATTAAATAACATTGAATTATATAGGGAGAAAGCCTTTTGATTCATTTTCAATCCTGATTACATCACGGAGAGCATCTAAGCTTGCTGCCAGTTTTTAACACCACTCTAACAGTAGCTGTGATAAATTAAAGATGATTTGCCATTTTTCGCCTTGAATCTGGACTGTCCTTAGTGACTTCTTAACCAATAGAAAGTGACAAAAGTGTTATGCAACTTCAGAGGCTAGGTCAAAAGAAGCCCCAGAGTGTCCACCTAGACCTCTTTGGACACTTACTCTTGGAATCCAGCTGCCATGTGTGAGAAGGACACACCACATAAAGAAGCAATGGGTAGGTGCTGAATTAAACAGTTCCAGAAGTTTCAGGAAACAGGCAACATCTATTGCCCAGCTGAATGAGAGAGCCATCCTGACATCCAACCCAATCAAACCTCCAGATGACTCTTCCCCCAGCTGCTGATGGAAACCGCATGAGAGACCACTAAGTGAGAACAATCAGATGACCCAAGCTGACCCACAAAACCATGAGAGGTAGTAATAAAATGTTACTTTAAGCCACTAAATTTGGGGTGGCTGTTGGGCAGCAACGGGTAGCCAGGACACTTTCTGCTCTCCCTTTTCGGTAAAAAGAGAATAAGCTCAGGTTTAGCAACTGCACAGGCCAATAGTAGAATATATAAAAAGACTGTTTTTTTTTAACCTCATTTACATTTATGGCAATTGATAGTGAGGTTTTTTTATTTATGGTAATGATCAGAGAGGTAAACTTCATATGAATATATTTAGGTTAGACAAACTTTTAAAACATCAAGTTAATTATAATTTGAGTTTGAAAACCTGTAACAAAACACGTGACTGTGAATGGCTGACATTTGGGAAACATTACACAAAGAGGTGAAGAATGTTAACATGGGGAGGTCCTTAAAGAAGAAACTAGAATCAGAAAACAGAATCTGGCATTTTGTTTAGGAAAGATAAAATGGCAGCACAAGATCCAGAAGTGGGTTCAGCCTATGCTGGATGTTGTCTGAATCTCTCTATTCAGATGTCACCACATATTCCTGAGTTCTTGTCTCAGGATCCGACGGCAACTCTGACCTCTCCCACAGGGGTTGTTTGGGGGCTCCGTTTTGGGGGGCCCCTGATACTTTTTCTTCCATGTAAGGTTCTAGAGGTTAAAAAAAAAAATCACAAAATGCCCACAGAAGTTTGACAAGTTATTTGCTGACACGCTGCAAACGGGAAATTCACACGTGCTGTAAAGCAGCAAATAAGGATCCTTAAAGATGAAAGAGAAAACAAGATTCATGAAGGTGAAAGAGAAAGCAAAGGCAAACCAAAAGCCGTAACAGGCAGACAACATACCTTGGATACAATGAAAGATGACCTTCAAAATAAGATTGACTTTGATTCAGAACGTGCTTGGAATACAGAAGAAAAGAAAATGGATGTGCTATGAAAGAAACAACTTTAAGGATTACACTTAAGAGCATTTGAGACTGAGCAGAAAAGTCAGGTCATTGGTTAGAAGAGAAATCAAAATGACAGGAGACTAATGGCAAAGGTGTTTTGCAGGAACACCTTTAGGAGACTAATGGCAAAGGTGTTTGGCAGGAAGTTTTTCAGGCACAGAGGAGGTCTCAGAGAGCAGATGAGTGAGAGAATGAATGACAGAGGGAGTGAATGGAAAAAAATGTAACTTAAGTAGAACTTGTAGACATTACCATTAGTGATGGATGTCCTTGGGCTTTTGTAGTTACCAAAATAGACTATGATTTCCTCTATAAAATACACACTTGAGGAGCTCCTGGGTGGCTCAGTCAATTAAGAGGCTCAGGTCATGCATGGTCTCATGGTCTCCTGGGATCAAGCCCTGAATCAGGCTCCCTCCTCAGCAGAGAATCTGCTTCTCCCTCTCCCTCCCCACCCCCACTTGTCTCTCCCCCTCTCTCTCTCTCAAATAAATAAAATCTTTAAAAAAAAATACACACTTGAAAGATGTGGGTACAGACTCTCTTTGGTTGTGAATGGCTCCAACACACCAGCCTTGCATTCTCAATGTCATATTTACAATTTGACAGAATTATAAATCAACACATTGCAGAACCTAAGGTCCATTCCCAAATACTGGAAACTGAAAATTTAAATCTGGGAAAGCCAAGAGTCTACTGTATTCACTTGGGAAGAAGTTTCTTCCCAGAAGCTGAACACTAATGACTGATTAAGCAATCCACTGGCTAGAATTTAGCCACCCCACCCAAAATTCAAGCTAACTGATTTTTTTATCCAATTGAGTTTTAAAACTTCCCCCAACATACTTTTACAGCATATAAACAAATCCTTCACAACTCTGAAAAATTTATTTTATATTTTTTACTTTATCACTAAAACACGTGAAGTTTTTTTCTAAATGCTTAAATGTTTTCAGTGTGAGAAACTGCATGTGTTGTTCATAATTAGCTAGAAAGTACATTCATACATTCATTTTTATGAATTATTAAGATTATTAAGAATTACATCACTATTCACAAAAGTCTATCAGGAAAAATCAAGACAGACTCTTAATCTTCTTATTTATAAGCCACTTCTCCATCTTAAAAATAGCTGTTTTATGCCATATCTCAGGATAGTCTACTGCTGTAATTTATTCAACAAATTGGTGGGAAAACCAGAGCTAGTTTATATTCCCTTCACTTTATTCTATGTTCAATACTAGATCATCCCTAATTATTATGGATACCCTAAATGTTTAATCTCTAAGCACTCAGAATTTTCAGTCAACCTCTAAGGTCCTCAGAATATGAGTATTTTTCTACTCATGACCCACAAAATGACAAGCATATTTAACTGAGCTGCGACTGCCCTGTGGTGACAGGCAGACCAGATCAGCACAGTACTTGACAGTGCAGCTCTGGAATCAGTCTCAGCTCTGTGGGACCTGCAGTAAAGAGCATAAGCCCTTTGTGCTTCAGTTTCCTTGTCTATAAAGTGTTGACGATGCTCACGGGGTTGTTGTAAGAACTAAATAGAGTGACGTGTGTCACATACTTCACATAATGCATGGCCAGGTAAGCACTACATGCATTTTAGCTGCTACTCTTATTGCTGCTGTTATTAGAATTTACCATGACCAAAATTAACTCAAATCTGTAAGATGAATATATCAGAGCTCCCTTCACTGTCATAACAATGAAGATTCACCTGAAAAGATCTTTGTAATATAACTGCTTTTAATCCTGAGCAATTAAGAATTTATCCATCATCGTACACCTGATATCTCTATCAGTGCCCAGAATTCTGTATAGAAGGTACTTTCCTTAAGGGAAAAAATATAGAAACATGAAGTATAGAGATAATAATGGAAGATTGCATAACTGTTAAATTATAAAATAACAACTTCAACATCTATAGAAATTCTAAGATCAGTGTGGGCCAGAGAAGTCAATTGATATTTTAGAAAAGATACACAACTTCTATTAGACCTTAAGCTCCAAGAAGTTCATTTCATATGGAGAGATAGTATGATCAAAAGTACACAAGTAGAAACAAGAGTGGAGCATGTATAAAAATTAAGTAACAAAAATGGAGACATCTTGGTTGGTAAGAAGAACCAAGCATAAACTAAAGGAATATTTGTTTAACAAATTAAAATTCTATTTATATTTTTATTTTCAACTTCTACCTGTTTAATTAAATTGCCTTATTAGAAGCTTACATCTGTACAAATTTTTTTTTAAAGATTTTATTTATTTATTTGACAGAGAGAAAGACAGTGAGAGAGAGAGAACACAAGCAGGGGGAGTGGGAGGAAGAAGCAGGCTTCCTGCCGAGCAGGGAGCCCGATGCGATGCGGGGCTCCATCCCAGGACCCTGGGATCAGGGCCTGAGCTGAAGGCAGCTGCTTAATGACTGAGCCACCCAGGTGCCCCACATCTGTTAAGAATTAAATGAGTATGTTTTCTGCATGCAATATTGATAATCAAGGCATTCTCACCACATCTAAAAGCTTTTTGCCCCCCTCTCCGGACTTAAAAAGGACCCCAATTACTAAGGGTGCCTCTTATTTTTGTATTTCATAGGTTCCATGCCATTATAACACTCAACAAATGATAGATGCCTAACACAATCTGAGTGTGCCCCTAAAATTCATATGTTGATACTTAACACCCAGTGTGATGGTATTTGTAGGTGGTACCTTTGAGGCACAGTTAAGTCCTGAGGACGAAGTCCTCATGAATGGGATTATTGTCCTTATAAAAAAAAGGCCCCAAAAAGCTCCCTCACCCCTTTGCCCTGTGAGGTTATAGCAAGAAGACAGCTTTCTATGAACCAGGAAGCTGCCTTTCACCAGGCATCAAACCTGCCCACACCTTGATCTTGGACTTCTAGCTCCAGAACTGTGAGAATAAATTACTGTTGTTTGTCAGCTGCCTAGTTGATGGTATTCTCTTATAGCCACCCAAATGGACTAAGACACTTGCTATTGTTCAATATAAACCAACTTTTCAGAAGAAATAAAATCACTAGATACCAAAGGCACAAATAAACCTTCAATTTCATTTCTATATCCTTTTTCATTAAGCTGGGAAATTAAACTACTCATAAATCAAAACACAAAGGGCTTAACATGCTTTGGTTTGCAATGAACATTAAATTGGTTTGCAAATAATGCTGGATATTCTTCCATTTTTGGAAAATGGCTGCAAGAAATTTATAGAAAATATCCCAACTCATTCCACTCAGAGATATATATTTTTCTAGAGGGCACAAGATGATAGCAGGTATATCTTTTTATACCAAATATGTCCATAATAACTACAATAATTTGAATACGCCTGACGTATGTGTGCAACCCTACTTTATCTTATTTTATTGTATACTTATTGTTTTATAATCATTTCATTAATTTCAATTACTTCACTTAGCAGAAATGTTACAAGAAAGTGAAGCAGTCATTTGATTAATAATAATTTTTCAAAAGATAAGGATACTATTTCAGGAGCTAGAAAAAGAATAATAATTTCCCATTCCAAGAAAGAAATCTCAGTTTTCCTCGGGTGATCTGTCCTCTGTCTGTCACTGATGTAGCATCTCATGCTTGAGTGTGGTATCCAATTTCCTCATGTTTCACAAACCACTCAACATCAAAAGTACTAGCAGGAAAGATGATACAAGTGAGTCTCCCAGGGAGCATTCTGAGACAGTCAGTGGAAAAGTTGTAGCTACAACACTGCCCTATAGGAATAGCTGTACTATTCTCAACAACATTGTACTAATATATTAGATTCAAAAAGTATAATTTGAGAGGCCAATAACAAATTTTGAGTTACAGAACCAAAATACCAAAGGATAAACAAGAACCCCATTGTTATTAACTTTGTGTCAAAGGATAACATATATTATCTTAATTAATCATCACAATGATCTTACATCATAGACATTATTATCCTCATTTTACACATGAGGAAATTAAAACACAGAGAGGCTAAGGGGCTTCCCTCAGATCATTAAACTAGTAAATGGAGTGGCCAAGATTCAAACCTAAGCAATCTAACTTAAAGACATAATTTTTCTTTTAGTGACTTAACATAATGACAGTCTGTTTCTCATTCATGCTACAAGTCTAATACAGGTCATCAAAGAGGCTCCACTCTTCACAGTCACTCAGAGAATTAGGCCTATAGAAGATATAAAGAAGGGCAGGGC
>CM053605.1:31017464-31033818 GCA_028646535.1 Procyon lotor
GGTGGGGTAGGGATAGGGTGGCTGGGTTGTGGACAATGGGGAGGGTAAGTGCTATTAAGTGCTGTGAAATGTGTAAGCCCGAAGATTCACAGACATGTACTCTGGGGCAAATAATACATTATATGTTAATAAAAATTAATAAAAAAAAAAAAAGTAAAAGCATTGCCATAGATAACCTTTTTCAGAACAAAAAAATGCTTAATTTCCAACAACCAGCAAAACCTAAGTGCTGAAGGATGCTTTGGAAAGAGCAAGAGAAAGGTGATTGAAGTGGTTATCCTGTCCCTACACTCAACATCTACAGTGTTTTTTCCACATTTTTTCCACAATTTCCACATCTACAGTGATTTTTCTCCAAAAATTATAAACATTCTTTTTTAGCCCTCCATTGCCAACCTTTCTTTTATTCCACTTTATCGGCTGGGATTTTGAAAAAAATTCTCTAAACTAGAGAAATGGAAAAATGGGTTAGGTGCATACACATTCAGATGTGATGTCTTTGGGCATTAAATATGACTGACAGGTAATTTATCCAATAAAGATACATGTTTCTAAAGTGTACGCCATCCATGGCAGGGAATGCAGACAGTAGTAATTAAGCTTTTACTATCAGAATCTAGAAACGGTACGTGAGGAAATTTACAATCTATATAACTCATCATTACTCAGTCGATATAGGTTGAATGCTCATTACGTGTTAGATGTTAATAAGGTATACAAAGTTGAGTAAGAAATAAGTTTATAATCTAGCAGAAAGGGGGCGCCTGGGTGGCTCAGTCATTAAGCGTCTGCCTTCAGCTCAGGTCATGATCCCAGAGTCCTGGGATCGAGCCCTGCATTGGGCTCCTTGCTTGGCAGGAAGCCTGCTTCTCCCGCTACCATTCCCTCTGCTTGTGTTCCCTCTCTTGCTGTATTTCTCTCTGTCAAATAAATAAAATCTTTAAAAAAAAATAATCTAGCAGAAAGGATAAAGCAAATATACAATTCATTCAGGCTAAAATAAAGGAATAAAATAGAAGTTGATGAGGTGCACAAGACAAAGGGATTTCTCCTAGTCAAGATTTAGAAAAGACAAGAGGCAGGAAGTGATGTTCTGGATCTTGAGTAAGATTTTCTGATGATTGGTGGCAATCCGTATGAGCAGAGGCATGGAAGTGGAAAATTATGGGTCATGTCAGGCAACAGTAATGTTCCAGAAGAGGCAGAAGGGGATGCAGTTGAGAGCCAAGGTGGACAATTTATCTGTGATAAGAAAGAAGGGTTCTTCTAATTTAGAGAGAGAAGCAAAGACCTAAGAGCAATTTGAGGTAGAGAAGTAGAGGAGATCTTTTCATAGCTTTGACATCATCAGATTAGGGGGCAAGGTCATCTGTTGAGAAGGAGACAGATGAAAGTTATCTTCAGATCCATTTATTCTAAGAACTTTACTTCAGAGACATGTTTTGAGAGGTTATGGCCTTGTCCAAGGAAAGAGTTTATACAGGAAACTAGAGTCCAGGTTTTATGATTTCAACTCCAAGTGTTCTTTCTTGGTAAAGGTCAAAATCCCCCAAAGACCTATATACCGAAAATAATTTTCTAAGTTAAGCATTTCTCATCCAACAAGTAACTTTGATCTGAGAATGTGATAATTCAGACTATAAAAGAAATCAGATGAACCCTTATAAATAATCTCTTTTTAGAGGAAAACAAAGGAGATTTATTACTCTCAACTGAAAGACCACAACAGAAGCACTGTGTGCTAAATAAAGACAGCTTCTGGCTATGGCTCAAGAGACTACTGGGGTCCACTAAGTAGCCCCATTTCTTTATTATCACACTGTTTTTGTAGGCTTGTATCTAGCTATCCTGGTACAACCAAGAAAGAGAACTCAGTCTGTGGATCTGTGAACCTTGAAATCGATAGTTTCAAACAATGTCTTAGTTTTGATTACTTTTAAGGATTTTGCATAGTTGGAAGTTAGAGAGGCAAAATGGTTTCTAGTCATTCATGCTACTTGATAATCCAAGGATGAGCTGATAACATCAATAGTTCTTGGACTTTAGGCAGCATGGCAAGTTTGGGGTTGGCAACTGTTGGTTTCTTTTTTTTTTATATATAACTTTTTAAAAAAGATTTTATTTATGAGAGAGAGAGAGAGAGAGAGAGAGAGAATGTATCCCTCTTCTTTATCTCAGGCAGAGACAGTTCTGCAATGGTTTTGTAGGTTGAAGGATTATTTGCACAGATACAAAAATGAACTTACTGGGATGAAGAGCAGGTTGGACTTACCACCCTTGTCCTTTAAAAATAGCAAATGCCAAGCTTCGGTGTGCATGCATGTGTGTGCTAAGAGATTGAGAGTCTCCTTGAGCTATTCCTTGGGCTAGCAAATGGGGAAACATTTGACTGAATCCCAGGGAAGGAACCATTCTTAGTCTAATGAGCTGAGACTCTGCAAGAGTGATGTTTTAGGTTCTGAAATTTCCCAACCAGGATTTCAGTTATGAGATTTAGTTTCAGAGACAGACCTTAGCATCCAGGGCAGGAGATTGCTGATTCGGCCATTGTTACTATTGACCTAGAGAAAACTATATTTTGCACAGATTTTGTGTCTAAAATCTATTAATATGGTTCATGAGATTTTACAGGCTGTGGGACAGTTAATCTAAACAAACCATTTCTGGAAAGTACCCAAAAGAAATTTTGGTTGATTAGTGGGCCAACTGATATTAGCATGTTTTGGTACCATTTTTTCTCCTTAATATCCGTCTTTATTAGTCAGGAGAAGTCATAATAATTCTCTAACTCATGCTTGGGAGTCTTTAAGGACCAGATCACAAATATTTTATGACTTATAGGCCTTATGGTCTCTATTACAAGTACTTAATACTAGCTGCTATTTTAATGCAAAAGCAATCACAGACAATATGCAAACAAATGGGCTTAGTTATGTTCTAATAAATCTTTATTTATCAAAGCAGGTGTTGGGCCATAGTTTGGTGACTGTTACTCTAGTCCAATGATTTTTTTTTTTTACTAAATCCCAGAAGTGTCTGCCTACAGGTTACATAATGGCAGAATTGGAGCAGAAATCTAGACAGCTTCTTTTCTACTCCATTAAAAATTTAAAAATTGGTTTTAATTTTTTTAATAATTTCAAAATAATATCCACTGGATATCTAGAAGATGTAAAGAATAGCAATGAAATGAACATCTGTGTTACTGTCAAAAAGTCAGTTTAAAAAAGAGGACTTTACTACTTCCTTTGACGCTCCATGTGTGCCCCTCCCCAGCCCCTTCCCTTTTTCTCTCCACCCTGGAGGTATTCACCTGCCATAATTTGGTGTTTCTTATTCACTTGTTTTTCTTCATGGTTTTACTAGCCATGTATTTATATCCTTCTTGTAGTGTTTAAAAGTCATTCCTAGATGGTTTTATGTCATTTCTCTTGTGTTCTGAAGTTTAGAAAAAGATAGCCAAATTTTGCTTAGTGAATAGTTGCACATTTCTGTTTTGGTTTATTCTTGGCAATATGCTGAGAAGGTATAGGAAGCCAGAGTAGAGTACCTAGATTATTTGATTTTAATTCACTTCATGACCAAATCTTGGGTTTCTTGTGCCAGAGTGGAGAACGTCACAGGCTGATAGACAAGTGTAGGAGTTTAGTGGCTGTCTACTCCTACCCCTCTTCCTGAGGAAATTGCTGTGGTAAATCAGGGCTGTTACTAGGAATGGCAAGGTCTATTTAGTCTGTCAGTGATTTTATCTTTGAACTAAATGCATACAATAGTACCATAACTTTTCCAAATTATAGTATGTGGAGACATTTTTTTAAAAAATATTTTATTTATTTATTTGACAGAGAGAGGTCACAAGTAGGCAGAGAGGCAGGCAGAGACAGAGGAGGAAGCAGGCTTCCCGCTGAGCAGAGAGCCTGATGCGGGGCTCGATCCCAGGACCCCGAGATCATGACCTGAGCCGAAGGCAGAGGGTTTAACCCACTGAGCCACCCAGGTGCCCCTGTGGAGACATTTTTTATGAAAAAATTGTTTTTGGCATTTAATAAAAAAGGTCAATCTCAAGCATAATACTTGGTCAACAATCAAAAACATAACTAGTGCTATTTATGCATATTAGATATGTAAATATTAGCTGTTAGAATATGATTTAGATGGATAAATTTCCTTGCTTTCTAAGTACCCAAAGCATGCCTTTGGTGACTCTGTATGAAAGCATTTTGTGATCGACTTTTACAAATCTTCCTTCCTTCCTTCCTTCCTTCCTTCCTTCCTTCCTTCCTTCCTTCCTTCCTTCCTTCCTTCCTTCCTTCCTCTCTTTCTCTCTTTTCCTTCCTTCCTTTCTCTCTTTCTCTCTTTTCCTTCCTTCCTTCCTTCCTTCCTTCCTTCCTTCCTTCCTTCCTTCCTTCCTTCCTTCCTTCCTTCCTTCCTCTCTCTCTCTCTCTTTCTTTCACATCTGTAGATAACTTATCTGGCTTACTGTAGTTTATTCTCAATGACAGTGAAAAATTGGAACTAATCTATCCACACAGCTCTGCCTGGTCCCCCCTGCAAGATGACTTGTGTGTGGGTTATATCTCTGACCATGGCATGAGACAAAAAGAGCTGGGCTTTTGCTGTGAGAGGTTGGCACCATTCTCCAATGTCTCTCTCAGTTACCTCAAAATATTTTTTCAGATTACCATCCAAGTTGCTACTTCCCTAGACTATCATTTCATATTTCAATTACTCTAATACCTTTCTGTCTGGCCTGCTTTCTTCTTTATCAGTGGTTCTCAGTTCTGGCTGCATATTGGAATCACCTGAAGTTTAAAAAAATACTAATGTCTCGTCCATCCCACAATGATTTTGATTTAATTGGTCTGGGGTACAGTCAGGCCAAATTAAATTCATATTACATTAAAAAAATAAAATCATATTACATTTTTAAAAGGTCTCTAGATGAGTTTAATGATCAGCTAAGGATGAGAATCACTGCTCTAGTATCAGAGGGTCATCTGTTTTAACCTATCATCTGATGTGAGAGATTTTTGAGAAGGAGAATGGATAGAACTCGGGGAGTGATAACATATTTGGGATTAGGAAGTGGGATGTGCATAGGATGTTGTTTAGGTTTTGGGCTAGTTCAGTGGATGAATGATGCTACTATTTACTGAGATAGCAAAAATAGGCATCGTGCTTGGGAGAGAAAATGATGATTCAGTTTTGGTTTGAGAATTTGAGCAACCCATGAGACATCCATTTGGAGATAAGAAAGAACATCCAAAATATTAGAGCTGACCAAAATTGGAATAGGGGTTTATTCTTTATTGCTAAATATATTAAAGACTCCCTGCCAGATGCTTATCGACTTTTGCTCAAATACTTCTGGCAATAGAGAATGAATTACCAATTCTGTCTTTGAACAGCTAAAGTAATTTGGAAGTCCTTCCTTACACTGACCACAAATCTGCCTTGCTTCTGAACCCCTATCCAGTAATCCTCTCTTTCTTTTGGAGCTATTCATAACAAGTCCACTTTCTCTTCCATGCCTCAGAAGAAATTTATTCTCAAATGTTCTTTTCCTTGGGCTCCAGGTTACCAGTTTCTCACTTAACATGCTTGAAATAGTCATACTCTCTAGCATATCCTCTTACCAAGCCAGCTAAAACATGAATGTTAGTTAAATACCTTAAACTTGATTAGTAAAGGGAATAAGCATTTCTCAATCAGTTTTCCTCTAGTGACTTTAAATATCATAACTCTTTAAAAAACCTCTATATATGCTTGAGAGTGTAGAGGAGGTGATATCCTCTGAAATACATGTTTTTCTTTGTTTCTATACCCCATTACATCTAGAAAAATAATTAGATTTAAAGATAGGAAACTTATGGAAAATGTGTTATACTTTGTTGAATAAAAAATCACTTAGAACTATCTTAAGAATTTATCTCAGTGTGGAAAAATACTTGACCTCTTTGTTTCAAGAGTGAACATAGTGGTCACTTCAAGGCCTGTAAATTTATAGAAAAGTATAATTGCTTTAAAAAAAAAAAAGGCCAAACATGAGACTTTTCCTATTCCTCTTGTGGAAGATTTAATCTTCAAGGATTAATGTGGCATACAGTTTCCCACTGCTTCTATTCTAGAAGGTATGCACACATTTGGATAAGTGATCTCCCTTTTCTTCCCTTGGAAACTGTTTTGAGCTTGGAATTTGCTGTTTAGATCATGATTCATACGTCAGAAAAGAATTAGAGAGTCTCCTTTAGGTACTTGGCAGAGCCAGGACATGTTTCCATATATAGCTGAAAAAAACCTTTGTCGCCCATTCTGGCTTGAGAGAATGTTATTAAAAGTTCATTCCTGAGTGCTTTTTTGCCAAGGAACAGCAATGGGCACTGAAAATTTTGTGCCTGGAAGAACTAAGGTTTACTCCAACATAGAGGCCTTGCTGTGTGTTCTGAGAACCTTTCCTAGGTGTCCTCGGTCACTCTCCTCAGAGCACTTAGATGCACATCTGTGGGTGGCAATTGTTGATTCTTTCCTGGCCCACTTCTTACTCATAGCTCCGGGGAAGCCCCATGAGCAGGCTTTACAGAGATGAATCAAGGCACTGCCTAATCTCCTGAGTCATGGCCAGAGGCTCCTCACTTACTCTGAGGATAGAATCTGTTTACCTCAGAGTTGCCTCTCTGAGAGGATATTTGGAATTTTGGATGGTGGCCTGGAATTTTGGAGCGTGGAGTTCTCTAGGGAAAAGTTGTGCTGGTAGCAGTCAGCTTATAAAGTTTATACTGTCTGCCCTTTGATAAGGGTCATATGATGTAGTAAGTGTTCTTTGGGAAAATGAGAAATCCAGGAGATCTTCAATTCTGGCTCTGCACATTCTGTGACCTGCAGGCATCAGTACGGGGAAGTGGACCTTTCCTTCCAGCTCCACCCACTGTGGTTCTACCAGCCTTCGGCTCATCTTCAAGTCAGAATGAAACGGACCTGTGTTTGAGTCTTGGTCCTCACTCAAAGTAGGGCTTCGGTCAAGTCAGTTTGCTTCTTCAGACGTGTTTTCCTCATCTGTAAAAGGGGCTTAACAATGCTTATTGCCCAGGGTTTTAGGGGAGAATTAAATGATGTTAGGTGGGTTAGGAAATCTTCTCAGGGAAGCATTTTTTTTGTCAAAAGAATATGAACCTTGGAGCCATTCACATTCAGGTTCTATCCTGTTCTCTTCTGCCCTAGCTGCATGATCTCTAACTAAAGACACCCAAGCATGTACATTCTGTGATTCCCAACTTCATTCTGTGCAAAACTGTATCGTACTCAGAAGGCCGTTTCAAGGTCTAAGTGGACCATCCTGCCCGTCTTACTTGGGCAGCACTCAGAAGGCGCTCAGCAAGCATCAGCTCCATTGCTTACTCCCTCTGCCCCACCACTATTCCTTGTCTTGCCCTTTCAGTTTTTTGTTTTTGTTTTGGTTAATAATCTTACTTCATAACTTCTTTTATTCTGTTTTTATTTTGCAAGTCTGTCTCTTCTCTACTTGGTGGCTATTACTTGGAAATGGAGCCTTCATCTCTTTGTTTCAATAGGCCTTAGATATTGAACCACATTTCTTTCTTCCCAGCAACTGGAAAAATCCCCTTAAATTCTCTTAAACTTGAATTCCAGCTTAATTCAGAGTTAATTTCTAAATCTTTTCTGCCAAATCAAATACCTGCAATAAATTACTAGAAAAGTAAATAGCTTTGTGTTCAATGTAATATGTATTACATTTGGTATTTACCTCTAAGTCCAGCAACTTTGTATCTTCATTGTTGCTATGCAAACTTGTAAGAGAGAGGTTAGAATAAAGACTATTAAGAAATAAAAGCTTTACATTTTGATGTAAAATCAGTGGACATGGTGTTCATTTAAAACAAACTAAGCTTGCACACATTGTAAAATAAATCGTAATCCAGAATGTTGATGTCTTGGGTACAATGCGTCTTATTTGAAAGCCCCAAGAACACATATTTGTGATACTGATTCACTGATCTTATTAATAATAGCTTAGCAATTTGGAAAAGAGAAACTTCTGAGAGAATACACAAAAATCAAATTTTTGTCAAGAATGGAAAAAGCTTAAATCAAGCTTAAATACAATTTGGAACCGCATGACACAATATATGTTATTTGCCTTTTGAAGGCCATCCAGTGCTTGCAGGCATCCTGAGTACTAGGTAGGTGAAATCTGGGAGTTCCTGATACTGTTAATCATGCCCCCCTTCCCCCTTTTCTCTCTCTAACATTCTACTTAATTTGTGTGGAATGCCAAATATCCTGAGTTTGGTATCTGAACACTTTTAGAATATAATATTGATTGGAACAAGAATAGTTTTCAGTAAAACATTGGGCATTTGCTCAATGACCTGTAACACTGCCTGTGCCTTTGTCCCAGGCTCCAGTATCCACTGCCCCTGAGTCCCTGCCAGAACACACAGAGTAGCATTCCAGACCCCCCTAGAATGCATTCCTTGCATGCATAGCAATCTCTGGAAAGTTATGCTTTTGAAGAAAATAGAAGGAGGTGTTATGACTTCATGCATCCTAACAATTCTAGGGTTATTTCCTACTACTAGAGCCTTCAGGGGCCTCACTGAAAATAAACATGAGTTGTACCATTGGACACTGCTACAGGGGATGTTGAAGATATATTCATTCCCTTGCTATCTCATGCAGTGATATTGAAGAAGTTATGGTCTGTGAACAATCAGGTTGGTTTCTGGCTAGACAAGGAATAGTAAAACCTTTCTTTTTCCCTGGACCTTCAGATTTTGGTTTGGGAAAGGTCCTTTGACTTCAGCAATGTTAGCTTAAATACGTTGAAGTGGAATGTTGGGAGCAAAGCTAAAACTGTGTATGTTAGCATAAAGGATAGGAAGTGAACAGCTTTCCCTGTGGTGTGACTCCATGGGTCTTCCTCACTCTTTTCTTCTGGAGGCAGAGATTACTTTTACTAGGCAAAAAATGCCTGTGTGAAGACTGGGAAGGTTTTCATGTATGTGTTAATCATATTTGGTACTCTTATTGCTACTTTGCCAAGTTGGAGTCCCATATCCTAATGTGGCTGCTAATTATGTTCTCTACCAATGACATTCAGCTGTAGAAAAGACTGCTGCATAGTTAAAGCTTTCTTAGCATAAAATGCAAATGAAATAAAGGCAGCAACAAACAGTAACTGGTTTACAGGAGTGTTGCAAACTTACCTAAGCCAATGTGTTATGGAGAACTTCTAGGTTCTTTTTGATAGATAGCGGCTACAGTAGTTAGGGACTGGCATTCTCCATGACACTCCCTTACCAGGTAACAGTGAAAGTAAGACTTGAACCAATTCCATCATACACAGAAACAGGTTTTAGATAAACATTTATTACACAATTTGTTCAACTTGTTGATGGAGTTGCAAGTAATCCGGGAAGAAATGCTTTGTCTACATATTGCATGATAGCTTTACTCAAGGCAAAAAAGACAATATTCTAAGGGCAGGAGGTAGTTATTGCTTTCCCAGAATCCTCCAAACTTATAGCTGGATACAGGATTGTTTAGGGATCAGCCTTCAATGCCACCTTGGAGGGTGGAGATGAAGAGTCTTCCAGGTTCCTATGCCCTTCCTGTGCAAGGGTGCAGAATAACTCTTAATATTTTTAACCCATTCATATATCTTGAGTGTCATGAATTTTGCCAATGACAATTCCATTTTAACACCCATTACACTAAATAATAAGCCATTTTTTTCTTATGAACACTTATTTCTAACATTCGTTATGTTAAGTAGTAAACCCTCTAGTTATGACTAGATATAAAGAGATTGGAAGATATGAAGAGATTGGAAGTATTTGTGGTAGCCATTGTGTAGCCTTTGTAATTAAATGTTAGCTAACTTTCCCAGGAGTGTCTGTCACTGATTAAGGTAACTGAAACACTTTAGCTTAAGTTAGTTTGCACATTCATAATGTTAAAGCATTTGAGAGTAATTTACAACCCTTGTGAAATGAGGTATAAAGAAAAAAGGAAAAGTGAATGAAAGTAAATATCTGATTTACATTTTTGTGCAAATGCGTAGGTCCTAAATGCAGTGGTATCATATTTTTTTTTTTAAGATTTTTTAATTTATTTGACAGAGAGAAACACAGCGAGAGAGGGAACACAAGCAGTGGGAGTGGTAGCGGGAGAAGCAGGCTTCCTGCAGAGCAAGGAGCCCGATGTGGGGCTCGATCCCAGGACCCCGGGATCACGACCTGGGCCGAAGGCAGACGCTTAACGACTGAGCCACCCAGGTGCCCCAGTGGTATCATATTTTTATGTTGACACATATCCTCAGCACATGAAAGGGATATTGTGAAACAGATTTATCAGATAAGAACTCTGTATGTGTCTGGGTGACTTATTAAGTCACTTAGTTCAATAAATATTTATTGAGTACCTACTCTGTGCAGGGGATAGAGTTGAAAGGGGCAGTTCTTGCTCTCAGCCCAATTTTACTGGTACAGGTAAGGTCATGATGTAAGGCAGTTGCTGCACAATTCCAGGAGGCACCACTTGTTATTTATTTATTTTTAAAGATTTTATTTATTTATTTGAGAGAGAAAGAGACAGAGCTTGAGTGCAGGGGAAAGGCAGAGGGAGAGGGAGAGGGACAAGCAGACTCCCTCCCAAGCCGGGAGCCCAATGGTGGCTGGATCCCAGGACCCTGAGATCAAGACCTGAGCCAAAGTCAGATGCTTAACTGGCTGAGTCACCCAGGTTCCCCAGGGAGACACCACCTGTTATAAATGAACAATAGGCCCTGATGCAGTATCTGGGAGGAACAGCACAGTGGCTGAGCAGAGCTTGCTGTTTCCTCTCAAAGTAACCTAGAACATGACTCATCTTGTTGGAAGTAAGAGTTGGATAAAGGAGCATTTATTTAAAACATTGTCAGGACATGGAACTCTTCCCAAGGAGCCAAAATACCAGAGATCTTGGATTCTTGTTTTGGCTGCACACTAAAGAGCTTGCAGCTTGGAGCTAGCAGCTCAGGTAGGAACAATTCCATCTTCTTAATGAGATTGAAGTGATTAATATACTTGGAGCTCAGAAGGAGTTTAATCTCTAACTAATCTGCTAACTTTCTTTTTAATGTTTGGAAACAATAATGATTCACATGCTTAAAGCTGATCTGAAGGATCATCCAGTAAAAAAAAAGTCATAGCAGCTTCAGCAATGCAATATAAAGTAGCAGGATTTGTATGTGTACAGTCCTATTTTACAGAAAGCCAAGAAGTCTGACTCTTACTTCCTGACCATATTTAAATGGAAAATGAGTTCAGGAGGGATTTCAAGTGCCAAGTGTGAAATAAAGAGGAGAAATAGCCTGAAGATGCTCTTTCCAGGAACTCTGTGGGTATGGGGACATTTTTGCTTAAACTCAAAATTTTACTTTCTAGAAGATTAAAAAGAAAAAAGTCTTAGTGATGGCAGGATATGAAGTGCTAGTTGAGTGGTGCTGAAGAGCTAAGTAGAGATGTGTAGAGCATCTTTCTTCTTACCAGTATGGGCTCCTTTCATGGAAGTGACTGGCTAATCCTCAGTGAGGATTTCAGACAGCCTAATATTGATTTCCAGCCCAACAGCATTCACTGCTGTGAGGTGCTGACACCCTCCTTGTGTCTGATAAGGGAGTGATTTCTCCTTCAACTCAAAGCTCCAACTCACATGGCTGGAGGGGCTTGATAGTGGGGAGGCTGGGAAGTCTTGAGGGGTTGTTCTTTTGCCGGGGACAGTTCCTGAGGTATCTCAGTTGCTGTAATTTTTAGAATTGGCATATGATTTTTTTCAGAGGACAATGGAGAAATGGCTAAATTAGTATTAAACAATATAGTTGTTAGTTGCTGTAGCTGAGGAACCTTGTAGGCATAAGTCTGTGCTGCTTGTGGTTATGTAAGTGCTGTGACTTGGAAATGTTGAAACCTGCCTTTGTGCCAAGCATGACATCTTTGAGGCATGGACTGTGCTTCTCTGTACCTCACTCAGTAGCAGTACATTTCCAGGATTAAGATACATTGACTATTCATCAGTTGTTTGTGGAGATGAGTGGTTGTTTCATTCCTGTTTCACAGGTAGTGATGATTTTAAAAATAGTTTTCAGAAATAACTGATTTGGTGTCTCAAATGAAATCTTTTAAGAACTGGGAACAAATAGAAATTGTTTCTAGCTTTTTAGCCTTGAGTTTTTAGGCAGTGTGGCTATTCCATAGCAGTTAAGATCACAGACTTTGGACTCAACCTCCCTGGATTCAAATAGTGGCTCAGTTGCTTATGAACTATAAACGTGGGCAAGTTTTTTAATGTTCCTTATCCTCAGTTTCCTAATTTATGGGACAGGGATACTGATAGTACCTACCTTTTAAGGTTGTTGTGAAGGATAAATGAAATAATCCACGCACTGTACTCAGAGTATCTGGCACAGAGCTAGCACTCAAAACATATTAACATCATCATCATCATTATCATCATCACCAGCTGAAATAGCTTAAACGGGATGAAGTAATAATTAACAATGTAGGAGTGAAGGCCAATTGAAATTGCATATTAGATGCTGCCCAAAACTAGAGTGAAGGGATAATTGAGGGTGGACTCTGATATCCAGTGTCTAGGAAAATAATTTATGCTGAAGCGTTATCGCTGAACAGATACTTCACTAGAGAAGATATACAGATAAGTTAGCATACGAGAAGATGCTCAAAATCATTTGTCATAGGGAATTGCACGTTAAAACAATAGTATGATACCACATCTTTTAGAATGGCAAAAATCCCCCCAAAACCTGATAATACTAATTGCTGGCAAGGATATGGAACAGCAGTAACTCTCGTTCCTTGCTGATGGGAGACAGTCTGGCAGTGTCTTACAAAGCTGAAAATGGCCTTGTCATGCAATCCAGCAACTTGCACTCCTGGGCATTTACCAAACTGATTTGAAGACTTACGTCTACATAAAATGTAGATTTTATTTACATTACCATATGAATAGTTTTATGGTATTCATGGTATCTGTGTGTTAGTTTTGGTACAACAACATGGTACCAAATTGGTGCCATGATAGTTTTACTAATAATCACCAAAAACTGGAGTCAACCAAGATGTCCTCCAGTTGGTGAATGGATAAGTAAACTGTGGTGTATCTATGCAATGAAATATTATTCAGTGATAAAAAAATGAGCTATCAAGCCACAAAAAGACATGGATCAATTCTTAAAACATGTTGGTAGGTGAAAGGCTACACACTGTATGACTCCAATTATACAACATTCTGGAAAAGGTAAAACTGTAGTGACAGTAAAGCTATCAGTGATTGCCAGGAGGGAACGTCTCAGGATCGAGTAGGTGAAGCACAGGGGATTTTTTTAGGCTAGTGAAACTATTTTGTATGGTACTGTAACTGTGGATACATGATACTATGCATTTGTTAAAACTTATAGAACTTTATAGCACAAAGAGTGAAACTTAATACGTGAAAAAAATCATTTAGGAGGTCAGGGGATCCCAGGATTGAATGCTGATTGTGACAAAACAATCTCTCTGTATTAAAAATATATAAAACAGCTTCACTGAAGGGAGCAATGGAAAAGGGTGCTGATCTAAGTAACTTTGGAAATGAGTGTGTAAGACTAAAGGCAAAAGAACTTGTGCATAAGCACTGTACTAGAGTTGAAAAAAAAGTTGTTTTCCTGGGGATATGGGAGAACAATTCTGATACTGTTATGTATGTATACTGGAATTGAACAATTAAATGAATGAGTTGTAGATGGTGGGAGCTGGGCTTCTCATTGTTGGAGTAGGACTTTACAAAGAAGCCGGGAAAGGAGGCTAAAATAATTCATGTGCTTATGGATGAAAGTTGGAGACATCAGTATGATCTCATGTGTAGCTTAGTGTAGATAAAGAGGATACATATAGTAATATTTATAGCCATGTATGTATTCATGTGGGTTGGTTTTTGCACATGTATCTCCTTACTCTGACAGTTGAGAGTACCTAAAAACAATGACCTCTGGTGGGACCTAGCATACCTACTGCCAGATCTTGGTTTCTAATACCACTCTCTAATAAAAGGAACTGGGGTTCCTTAGAGAGATAGATGATTCCAGAATTGGGCAGGATGTATACAAGTGGGGCCTATAAGCATCTTACAGTGCCAGAAAGTAAGGAAGTGCTCAAAACAAAACAAAACAAAGCAAAACAAAATGACAGTAACAAAAACAAATGGCAAAAAAAAAAAAAAAAATCCCCAAACAACAACAAAAGCCCACAATAAGGGGTTATATATATCGAAGAGCCACAGGAGGCAACTGAAAGACTCCCAATTGCCGAAGTGAAAGTATTTGAGTTATAAAATAAAATAAAAGAGTATAGGGTTATAATCCATAATATCAAAATATATGAGTTCATACAGATATTAAGAGGAGAGTATAGGAAGGAGTGTAAAAGTGACTTTACAGTGGAGAGACCTGGAGAATATCAGCCAATATGATCAAGGTCAATATCAAAGTGATAAGTCATTTGATAGCATGATCTATTTTTTATATAATGTGATAAAAATGGTACTTTGCCTCTATAATCTTCCTCCTCAAAACCTATAACTCTCGTCTGATCATGAGAAAAATATTAGACAAATACCAAAGGACAGTTTACAAAATGCTTGACTAGTACTCCTCAAAACTATCAATGCCATCAAAAACAAGGATTTCTGAGAAAGTATCATGGCCAAGAGGAACCTGAGGAGACATGATATTAAATGTAATGTGGCATTCTAGATGGGATCCTGAAACAGAAAAGAAGCATTAGGTAAAAACAAAGGAAGTATGAATGAAGTATGGACTTTAATTAATAATAATGTTTCATTAATGAGTCATTAACTATAAAAAATATACCATTCTAATGTAAGGTGTTAATAGAGGAAATTGAATGTGAGGGTATATGGGAACTCCATACTAGGCTGCATAATTTTTCTATAAAATGATTTTGAAAATTAAAGCTTATTATAAAAATAATTGGTTTAGTTAAAAGAATTTTATTTTTTTATTTTATTGTTTCAGTGTTCCAAAATTCATTGTTTATGTACCACATCCAGTGCTCCATGTAATATGTGCCCTCCTTAATACCCACCAAAAAAAAAAAGAATTTTAAAAGGTAAAATCATGACTTTTATGTGGATATAAAAATTAGAGTGTTGAAAATTTTGTTTAACTGATTATGAAGGAACCATGGAGATGCTATAACCATTTAAAGAAGAATCTAAATATCAGACACATTTATAGATAAAGAATATTGAAACAATTGTGCAGGTAGAGGCAAAACTAGCTTTTTTCAGCATGAAGGAGTTAAGTCAACTTTTAAAAAAAATATTTACTTATTTTTAGAGAGAGAGAGAAAGATAGCGAGTGGTGAGGAGGGGCAGAGGGAGAGGAACAGAGAGAATCCCAGGTAGATGCTCCACTGAGTGCAGAGCCCCATGTGGGGCTCAGTCCCACCACCAATGGACCAAAATCATGAGTCCAGTGCTCAACCTACTGAGCCACCCAGGCACTCTGACATAAGTCAATTTAACCTCTACTGGACAACACAGAATTTACAAATCTATTGACAAGAATTTGTTTTCCATTGCTGTTATCTGAAATTTACAGAATTGTAAAATAACACCCATAAAATCAGCATTAGATAACCTAGAGGGGTATTTACTAGACAATGCATAGTTTTCTACTGTAACACGGTTTTTTTCCCCCATGTGCATTTATCCTGTTTACCATTTACCATAGTGATATTTCAACATAACTCAAAAATATTGAGGTTATTCTTGGAGGTTCCACTTTCTTGCCACTTCTAATGTTTTTCCCTTTGTCTTTGAAACCTTTATTCATTGACTTCCTTTATGGTTGTCATTAGTTCTATTCCAGAATATTTTGGCTCTCTTCCTTTTTGGCATAAGGTCATATTAAATTTCCCATTCCTTTTGAAGTTTGGCATAGCCACATGACTTATGATGACCAATGGAATGAGAGAGGAAATGACTTATGTTCCTTCCTGGAAGAAATTTTAAGAACTAGGTTTGTACATTTCCTTTTCCTGCTTTTCATGAGTGAGGAAATATGTATCTATTTTCCGTGTACCTTTTTTTTTTTAGAGAGAGAGAGTGAATGCCTGCAGGGGGTGGGAGGGGCAGAGGGAGAAGGAGAGAGAATCTTAAGCAGGCTCTACACCCTGTGACGAGCCTGATGCAGGGCTCTTTCTTGTGCTATGAAATTATGACCTGAGCCAAAAATCAAGAGTCAGACACTTAACCAACTGAGCCACTCAGG
>CM053605.1:31034318-31051456 GCA_028646535.1 Procyon lotor
CCCCCCCCCGGCCACCCTTAGTTCATTTCTTGAGTCTAGGAGTCTCTTATGGTTTGTCTCCCTCCCCATCCCTTCCTGTTTCATTTCTCTCCCCCACCCCCCCAAACTCCTGCCTTGCCTATCAAGTTCTTCATATCAGAGAGATCATGTGATACTTGTCTTTCTCTGACTGACTTATTTCGCTTCAATGCTTTTACTTTGTAAGCAACCAATACATATTAGTTGGGTGAGAAATAAAAACTTACCAATAAGAGCACAGGAGACTAAGAGTAGTAACAAAAACTGAAATGAGACACCAACTACTCAATTTATCTTGCCCGGATTCTTCAGAGATTTCGTATCAGGGCTAAGTTAGACAATGATCCCAAGATCCAAGGACTGTTTGTTCTTACACGTACTCATAAGAGCCATAGCATCTTTGACACTAAAATGTTTCTGAATATTTGTACTCTCGAACAACATATTCAAATGAATAACACTAAATTGCCTGCCCCATTCCTTTTTCTCATTTTTTCTTAATTTCCCCAAATAAGATTTACTTTATTTCTTCCAACGGTCCATTCCATTTCATGTTAATCAATTATTTGCCTTACACCTCTTATGAAAGCAATCATTAGCTCCATTTCACTTAAACTTAGAATTTAATCTGTCATACTCAATACATTCTAAAATATTTCCTCTGCGAAGTCAGAAAACTCTTTTGCATTGATTTATTCACATAGTGCATATTTATTGACCACTTACTATATGCCATTCACTACTCTTGGTACTAGGAATATAGTAATGATCAAAACACAGTTCTTGCTCTCAGTGAGCTTACATTTTAGTGGGGGAGACAGATAACAGACATACGTGTACCGGGAGCTGCTTGATACTGTAAAGAAAAATGAAGCAGGGTAAGAAACTAGAAAGTGCTATTTTAGGTAGGCTGATGAAAAGTAAAGTGAGGAAGCAAAGCTTACAAAAACCTAGATGAACATTCCTGGGAGAAAGTACTTAAATGCCACGACCCTGAAGCAGAAGCCTGCTTGATCTGTCAAGGAATATCAACAGATAACCAGGAAACTCTGTAGTTCATCTGATTACATCAGATTAAGATGTAATCTTCTTTAATTAAAGCTCATAAGCTTTCTACTATTTTTTAAATTACTTTCCCAGTGGAAATGGTCACATAATATGAAAAATAATCTAAACTACACTATGCTCTTAAATTAATTATTGCTGAATACTAGCAGTCATTCAGATAGTTCCAGATGGACAGAACAAGATCTTGGATTTAGAGCATCCTATATGTGACATATGACTTTGTGAGAGAGGAATTCAGTCCTTCCACAATCTTGTCTTTATTCCTGGCCTTAGTGTGTCTAAGTAAATAAAATTACAAACTAAATGTATATAAATTACTGAACAGGTATCTAAAAATTCTTAATTATACTTATCATTACTCACATTATACTCACTTATGTATTGTCTTTCTCTTCCACGAGAATGTGAGCTCCATGAAAGCAGAGGATCTGTTTTGTTCGGTCTGTTTTGTTCAAACCCCTAGTGCTAGAAAAAGTACCTGCCTTGTTTATTCGGCACTCAACAAATTTTGTTGAGATAATAAATGATTCTTAAAGGAATCAAATTCAAGTTAAAATTACTAATGTGATAAACATACCACATACGTTATATTTAAAATAAGAAGCATGTCAGAGAACTAGAGATCTGTCTACCAGGGTGAATCCCATGGTACAAGATAGGGGATAGAGGTAATGAGAAGACTCTGGGAGCCATGGACAGCAAGGGGTAGTGGGAAGGTCATCCAAGTTCAGTAAGGTAGGTCCTACCACAGACTTCTCACTCATCAGGTCCTGGTTTGAATGCCTCAGTAAATAGCACTCTATCAATCAGACTAGAAAAGACAAAATAAAATATATAATGAATTCAATTCTGAACAGATTGAGTCTGATGCCTATAGAACATCAGGTATAAGGAAAAATACTTTGGCCTCTTAACGTGTAAATAGTAGTAGGAGCTATTGGGGAGGAAATGAGCTGTATTTTCTTCAAAAGCAAGTGAATTTAAATTTTTCAAAATTCAAATTGTTATATGAAATCTCTCAATTTTTGTAAGTTAACAACTCATTAAAAATTTTTTTTGAAATTCTGTTCAGACCAAAAAAGCACAAAAGCATACCAGATTTGTGAAGAGCACACAAGTTTATAATCTCTGAGAAGAAAAAGGAAGAAGAAAATAAATCAGGAACAGAAACCTAGGGAATATTTTAAAGAGCAGGTGAAGAAAATAGATCCAGGGTCAAAGAGAAGAGTCAGAAAGTTAGAAAGAGAATCAGAAGAAAGTAGGGTATAGGGGCACCTTGGTGCTCAGTCATTTAAGCGCCTGCCTTCAGCTCAGGTCATGATCTCTGGGTCCTGGGATTGAGCCCCACATCAGGCTTCCTGCTCAGCAGGGAATCTGTTTCTCTCTCTCTCTCTCTCTCTCTCACTCTCTCTTTCTCTCTCCCTCTGCTCCTCCCCACTGCTCATTCTCTCCCTCTCAAATAAATAAAATCTTTGAAAGAAAGAAAGAAGAAAGGAAGGATGGAAGGAAGGAAGGGAGACAGAGAAAGAGAGGAAGGAAGGAAGGAAGGAAGGAAGGAAGGAAGGAAGGAAGGAAGGAAGGAAGGAAGGAAGGAAGGAAGGAAGGAAGGAAGGGAGGGAGGAAGGAAGGGAGGGAGGGAGGGAGGAAGGAAAGAAGGAAGGAAGGAAGGGAGGAAGGCAGGAAGAAGGAAGGGTATTAAAGCATTCAGGGAAGAGAGAATTTAAAGAAGGGAATAATTAACAGTTTCAAATATTAGAACACATAAAATAAAAGCAGGATCAAAGAATCCTGCAGATTTGGGGGGAAAAAACCAAAAGACTCACTAGTGATGTTAGTTGATGCAATTTTACCAAAGTAGTGAAAGCAAAAGCTTGACCTCAGTGGAGATTCTGTTTTGCTCAGCATTATTCTCAGTGCTAAATAAATAGTTCCTGAGCTGTCCACTAGACACTCAGTAAATACTGAAGAATAAATTGGAATAAAACAAAAAGGAGATATAAATTTGCTGTGTTATTTTGGTCAAAAAGAGGCTATGTTGGTGTGGTAATGACTATAACAAAACTTGTAATATTTTTGTGAGTTCATAAGGGATGGCAGGCACCGTGCTGAACACTTTGCCGTGCAGGGTGTGATATGAACAATTTCACGAAATAGGAACTTTTATTATCTTTATGTTATGGTTGAGGAAACATAAGCTGAGAGAGGTAAATGTGACCAATTTTAAGTGCCAGAGCTCAGATTTAAACCCAGGATGTTTGAATCAAAGCACAAGGAAACACACACACACACACAAATCTTATCTTAATAAATTATAGATATATGGAAAGTGTTCTATCAGGAACATGAAACAGGGACAGAGCATAATGTTCAGGATGAACAGGTACTTCTCAGATGGAAGAAGGCACAACACGAGGGTTCTCGGAGTGATGCCAAGACCAGCCTCGCTGTACATTTTATAAATGGACTAGAAGAGACTGAGTAATCTGATGTTTCAAATTTTGCAAATGACACAGTAAGCATCTCTGGGGTGTGAAATGCCAACCTGACAAAAATAAAACAAAGTATACTTAGAGAGTGACGAACTATAAGTTCACAAGGACCCAAGAATTGGATCTGGCAACTCCACGAAGCAGGTAGGTATCTCTCCAATTTCTACTTCAGTACTGCTTCCCTGTTTCAGTGTGTTCTTCCATTCTCTGACCTATTGAAGCCCTTGGGGCTGGTAACCTAGCCCACGGCAAAGCTACGGCTAAAGATCCCAAGGACCCACAAGCCAGCCAAGAACTGAAATTCTACTTAACTAAGGCTTGGGGTTCAGAGGTATCAGAGTAGGATATCAAGCCCTATTCCCAAGGGAGCAAATGCCAGACTACTGCAGCCAAACTGTACGTCCTCAAAGTGGACAGAAACCTTTATAGCTGAAGAGGCTGGCCATTCTGCAGACAGATGGTAAACCTGTTGAACTCATCACTAAAACACATGGCACAAACCGAAAATATAAACATGTTTAAGAGCTTCTCAAATGAATTTAAATGAGATTTAAGGCAAACTAGGGCCACTTCTAAGATGACAAAGATCAGCTTCAGCTCCCATGACACGTTTCTGAAGATGACATTGTATATGCAGTACCAGAGCTGAAGGAATCACAGATGTGAAGTATACAGAACTTCTCATATAAAATATTCAGTAGCTAGCAGACCTCAGAATAACATATTTGCCTCTTACTAGTTTGGTTTTTTTAAGATTTTATTTAGTTAGAGAGAGTGAAGGGGAGGGGGAGGGAGAAGGCAGTGGGAGAAAGAGAGAGAAGAGAATCCCAAGCAGACTCCAAGCTGAGCCAAGCTAGAGCCTGGATTGCCACACAGCTCAATCCCTGGACCCTGAGGTCGTGACCTGTGCCAAAACCAAGAATCAGATGCTCAACCAACAGAGCCACCCAGGTGTTCCTGCCTCTTACCACTTTCAAACTTACAATGCACATTCACCTGACATCTAGAAACCGATAATCCTTGTGCTTTATGTCTTTATGTTTTTGGTCTTTCAACAAATAATTACAACATTAAAAAAAGTTAGTAACAAATATCTCTACTGAATTTAAGCCAAATTAATTATATTTTTAGTTTATTTTTATCTTATTCAAATCATATGCAAAAAATATATAATAGGTAAGTATTTTTATTATCTCGATATTACAGAGTAGGAAATTGAGACTTTGAGAAGTCATGTGACTGAGGCAAGTCCACATGGCTATTAGTTGGTGAAGCAGATATTCAGACTCTGGGCAATTGGACACCAGAAACCACAATCTGAAACACAAACACACAATAGTGCCTCCATTCTTCTCTACAAAAATAAAATGTCATTATAATGTGTGTCCTTACATGATAATCTGCAAATCCATCCATGTTAAATCAAATCCTCTAATCCAACACAACTACGTACTGCACATAACAGAATTAACCCCCCCAAAAAAAGAGGGTCATAATCCTGTCCCCAAAATTGTTATTATGAAAATGTTCAACTATTCTTTGTAGTTTGATCAGAAAATTCTGAAAATAATATACAGTTCTCCAAATGAAAATAGCACGTCTGTCTTAAATCCCAACCTTAAATTTCGGAGTTTTTATCTCCTTTCCATTGGCTCTCAAATGCAGGAGGTGGTTTCAAGACAGAACAGCACTGTTGGAGAGTAATCAGAGGTCATGTGGAACCATTCTCAGAGATAATATTTCCATATAAAACATGATCAACTACTCAGCAGAGACAAAAATTTCCATCTGGAAAACAGTCACCAGTGAAAGGGAAAAAACTGAAAGCTGTTTTAACATTTTAACTAAATGATATCTACACAAAGACCACCAAACATTAAGCAGCAAAAGCGGTAGTTTGCAGAAAATAAGCTTGGACACAGATGCATGAATACCATGTGGATGTGAAATTTAATAGGCTTGATGTCAAGTGTCATTCTCATGTTTTACACTTCTGTCATATGAAAAGGCCATTTTAAAGTGTTTAATATTAGGAATAGTCTTTATCTGTTGCAGCCACATACTGAAATATCTATGGATGAAATGATAGGATTTGCTTCAAAATAATCTGTATTGGGAAAGGGGGGAGTGGAAAGAGGAGTCGATGAAACAAGGTAGGTCATGAGTTGGCTGTAAATTGTTGAACCTGGGAGATGGATGCATGGTGTTCACTATAGGGTTCTCTATGTTTTACTTATACTATTCTACTTATTTACACATATATCTAACATGGCCCATAACAAAGGGTTTTTTTTTTTTTTTAACAGGATTAGGAGTTTTAAAGTATATATTACACTTGGGTTAATTTTAGTATGTATTTGAACACCAGATAAAATAATATCTGCCAACAATTTAAAATTCAGAGTTTGAGCAGAATACAAATGCCTCCACTAAACCGTGAACAGTTTATAATCTCCTCAATTCATTCAGTGAAAACCTAGACAACTAGAGCAAAGTCATAGGTTCAAATTTTTTGAGAGCTATTTTGATTTCTTCTACTCCTCAAATTTATCATTCTAATCTCAGCTAGCTATTTCAAAAATGCATTTTGGCCTGTAAAACAAAGAGTGATATACAATCCTTGATAAAGAACAGCAATTGCTGAAAAAAGGACTTTATTACTTATAGTAGTATCACCAAAAGTTGACCAAGTCAATAGGAATTGCAGGCTATGGTTCCAACAAGCTTTAAGCTACCACCCCTTACGGCTCACTGACGTGTTTCATTTTTCCTTATCCATTCTCACTCACTGTCCGTATTTCACAAGTTGTTCTCATGATCATTCTATGACACTAAACTACAAAGTCTCACACTTTGATTCTGCTAAACACAAGTGACCTTTGTATCGTGCAATCCATCTTATTACTGAAGTGTTTACTGGCTATTTACCAAAGTTATGTGAAAAAAATGTTTGCAAAGTATACTATTCAAATATAATGAACTTTGCCAAAATGCTCATTGGAAATAGCAAACCAAAGTGATGGGAGTATTTAATTACATTTTAATTTACATTTACTTTAATTTTAATTACATTTTATAACTTGCTTTATAAATATCACAAAATCACTATCTCAGAAAGTAGCCCCCCATTGACTTCATTAAGAATTAGATGAATTTCTATTTATGAAAATTTGGTTACACATATATAAAAAATACACAAAAAGAAGAATAATTGAAATGATCTTTGATTTACCTATATTCTTCCTTCAGAGTCACACATCCAAATTAGTGGTTTCCTTTTAAAAGGATCTAAGCGTGGCACGTTGTACTTTCTCTGACTCAAGATAACTTATAGTGTGGGATGAAGGGAAAGAAGGGTATTCTTTCAGCATGGATTCCAGTTTGAGGGCACACTTGTGTCCAGGCTAGAGAGTATCCTTTCACCAACGTGATAACTTTGTAATTAACTTGGGTACTTGCCTTTCTTTCATTAGACAGGATTGCGGCATATTGAATCAGAAGGGAAGTCTACTGGGCCAAAATTTCTAAATTACTTCCCCTTTCTGTAAGAAAAACAACACTAAACCTTTTTATCAAGGGAAATAGATAAACTGCTTCCAAGTTGTATGTATTTATTTATTTATTTATTTATTTATTTATTTATTTAATTTCTTCTTTTTTTAGAAAGGAAGAAAGTTGTGAGGGGAGGGGCCGAGGGAGAGAGAGGCTCTTAAGCAGGCCCATCACAGAGCCCGACTCAGGGCTCTACCTCACAACCGTGAGATCATGACCTGAGCCAAAATTGAGAGTCAGATGCTGAACCAACTGAGCCCCCCAGGCTCCCCAAACTGCTCTATGTTGTATGCAGGATGTTGTAGGGAACATAAGGAACTAGAAAGAGAAAGAAAACCTAGAATGCCACGAACACCTGCTCTCACCCAGTGCCGCGGTGCTACTGGTCACATAATGTGTCATGCCACAAGTCCTCATAGCTCTGAGTGAACAGCATTACCCTCACTTGAAAGTGAGAACACTGTGGTTCCAGAGGTGACTGGGATTATAATGTGAGTCCATCTGATTCCAAACCTTCTCCTTCTACTCCACAAACCTGGGAAAAGTAAACTTGCCATCACTTTGCTACAACTTAAGGTAGCTTCATCAACAGGCCTGTGTTTCTTCATAAACATAGTCCTGGGCAAACACCACAGTCCAAGGCCTGCTGATCCTACACAACCATTCTTAGAGATGGCAAAAACATTTTAATTCCTATTTTTTATTAATTTACAAACATGTAGAAAACCAGTGTTTACAAAGGATGATAAAGCAGATGGGTACCTATCTCATAAGTAATCTCATGAAATACATATGCTAGCAAAGAACTGCAGGGCAGAAACAGCATAACCTCTCACCCACAACCCCACCCAATGTAATTACACCAAAAAAAAGAAAAAAATGAAGTGGATGTTATTTAAATTTGACTTTCTTGGGGTGTCTGGGTGGCTTAGATGCTTAAGAATCTGCCTTTAGATCCAGTCATGATCCCAGGATTCTGGTATCAAGTCCTGCATTGGACTCCTTGCTCAGCAGGGAGACTGTTTCTCCCTCTCCTACTCTCTCTGCTTGTACACACTCTCTCTCTGACAAATAAATAAATAAAATCTTTTTTAAAAATAAATAAATAAATTTTTCATTCTTGGGAGGTGATCAGGAAAAAGTTGCCTAGCCCCCAGAAGTAAACATCACAAAATTCATGCAATGGCAGGAATGTATAGGAATGAACACTCAATCCTCTTTGCTCCAAATGGAATTACAGTTAAGACTGTATTGGACACTGTAGGCTGACTCACTCAACACCTATTGCCAACTACTTTTCTCCTTTGTCTGTCTCTACTCTTAAGGTTGACAAAGCTAAAGGCTGACTTTTAGGGGACTCAGGGTCCCTATCCCCAGATAGGGAACTCAGGGTCATGGGCCAACTCTCTGGTCAACTTAAATAGAAGTAAACTGGTAGAATTTCTGGGCAACTTTTTGTTTTCCTAAAAAGAGGAATAGATGAAGCTAGCGTCCACCCCAATACCACCCACACCTACTGCACACGCACTCCAACTCCTTTCTGCCCAAAGTTAGAACAACCATCTTGCAACTCTGAGACAAGCATGAGAACAAAAGTCAATGAAAACAAGAACAGCAGAGCAAAAAGTCAGAAAGAGTGGATTGTTGAAAAGCAGAAGCAGCACCAGTAACTGCCTACCTCCAGCCTTCTTGTTATATGAAAACATTGAATGCCTATTTGTTTAAGCTACCTTAAGATAAGCTTTCTGTTGCTGTAAGCTGAACATTTCTCTAACAGATACAAACAAGGTCAATGGTAAGTACCCACTTTAAGCACTGCTAACCTAGAGTATTTAAGCATTTAACTTACTTTGAGGAGTGCCTGGGTGGCTCAGTCATTAAGCGTCCACCTTCGGCTCAGGTTGTGATCCTAGGGTCCTGGGATCAAGCCCCACAGGGTCCTGGGATCAAGCCCCACATCGAGGTCCCTGCTCAGCTGGAAGCCTGCTTGTCCCTCTCACACTCCCCCTGCTTGTGTTCCCTCTCTCACTATCTCTCTCTGTCTGTCAAATAAATAAATAAAAGCTTTAAAAAAAAAAAAACAAACTTACTTTGAGTTTGTGTTTTGCATGCTAAGATAATAAGATAATACACTAAGATAATATTATCTTATTAATAATAAGATAACAATACACTAAGATAATAATACACTGAACTCTAAACCAGGCATTGGCAATGGCTTGCTTTTGACCTTAGGCAAATCACTTCACCTCTCTGAGCCCCAGTCTTCTTATGTTTGTAAAATGGGGATAGTGATACCTGCCCTGCCAATCGCATATGATTGTTATGGGGATCAAATGAAGGACTTGACTCTGAATAAATCCCTAAAGTACTATGTGAATGTAAAAGTTGTATGATCCCTGTGTATATCTAGTTGTCACCTCCCCTACCCTCAAATCCTACAGGAAATATACTATGGCACTGAGTTTACTGAACACTAAACAAGACACTGCTTAATAGGTTTCTTAATTTTTCTTCCCTAGAAGATATTTATGGTACCTCTCTAGCCAACACAGAATCTGTATACCAGAAGGGGTTCAAATCCAATGACAGAGAGGATAAGAGTCATCAAGGCAAACAAAAGAGGTATTTTTAAGTTACAGATATTCTAAATCCTACCGTTTAATTCATCTGTTGGTTGAATTTGATTAAGGAACCACTATGTCAAGAAATAAGCAACAAAGGCTTTGTGCCTCAATACAATTAACCAGCTTCAAACCACTGGCTCTGTGAAAAAACTCAATAGTATTTTCCAGTTATTTGAAAGGCTTAAGATTTATCTCAAAAACTGATTTAAATATATATATATTGGTTGGCTCTATACTGAAGCTTTATTGCAATAAATCGTGAGTAAACAGTAAGTTACTTGCATTGATAAAGGAGTTCAATTGAAATATAACTGTTGACATTATTCCCATGACAGACTGCAAAATGAACTTACTGAATTCCTAAGATCATAGGGTACATGGACATGTAAAGATTAAAACGGATTTTGATCACTTGATTAAAAACTCTCAATGAACATATCTTCTACACTAATGTAGCCCACAGATCATGGCCATCAACATCACCTGGGAGCTTGTTAGAAAAGCAAAATATCAGTGCACTTCCCTATTCAACCTACTGATTAGGAATCTACATTTTAACAAGATTCCAGGTGACTCATAGGCACATTAAAGTTTGAGAAACTGATCCCTGCCCAGCCAGCATTTAGTTCTGATTTATTATTGATAAAAATAACCAGGAAACCAAGAAGAATTCATTTCTTCCACACAAAAAGCTTGGAAAACACTTCCATTATATTCTGTCTGTCAGATTAGTTTACCTAAGACACAGTTCTAAAAATGACATTCAAAACCTTCAATGACTTCCCATAACCTACCAAATAGTCTAAAGCCCTTAGTTCTATAGTCAAGGTCCTCTGTCATTTTCCAACCCTGTGTTTCACCTTTGCCCCTTCACATGCTTTACGCCCATTTCATAACATGTAGAAACACTTGCAATAGAACCACCTGGGGGTTTCACCCTTGACCTTCCGGATCACATTCTCTAGGGAATAAAACTGGGAAGGAGAAATCTTAACCACTTCTCCAAGGTGATTCTTGGGAAACACTTGCCCATCCTGTCAGCCTAAGTCTTTCATCCTTGGTCAAGTTTCTCCTGATACAACTCCATCTTTAACATCAACATTGGCCCCATACATAGCTTTTTTTGTTCACCTTACGAAGTATTGTGATTACATGTTTTCATGGCTGTTTCCCCTTTGAGTAGGAATGTAGGAAATGTGTACCATGTATCCTTGTATCCCCAACTTCCAGCACATTGTTTGACAGAGTATTTAGTATTTGCTGATTTACTGCAGCATTATTTATACTAGGAAAAAAGAAACTGAAACAATCTTAAGCTCCATCATTTGGAAACTACCTAAATTAATTATAGTACAATCATGCAGTAGAATGCTACATATTCATTAAAAATGATGACACTAATCATTTATTGTTTGGAAGTATATCCAGGATATATACAGCAAAAAAAAAAAGGCAAATTGTAAACATCAATATTACATGATCTGGAAAAATCTACACCAAAATATTAATAATGGTTATCTCTGAATGGTGGGATTATGAAAGACATTAGTCCCTTCTTTATATCTATTATTTGGACTTTTTACAATTAGCATGTATACTTTTTTTACATTTCTTAAAATTATTCCCATTTTAAGTACTTATGGAATGAATGTTGTTATAGTAAATGATAGCTTGACTTATCCAGTTTCCAAGGACAGAGATTTCCAAAGGTTGGCAATGATCCAAAGTTTGGCAACAATCCAAAGGTTGGCGATGTTGTTGCTAAAAAGGAGAAAGTAGGAAATAGGTAGTCCTTAGCAACTGGTTCTCACCAATGTTCCTCCTTTTATCTAGGATTTAGGAAAAGATTTAATACTTTATTACATAATGCTTTCCTAATAAAAACCGTGCTTTCCAATGGAAACAATTTTGATGATATCAATTAGTCTCAGCATAAAGAAACTAGCTGTTGCCAATTTTTTCAGTTGTGAAAATCAGCTTCCAACCCCATCTCACTTCCCCCTTGGCTCTTTCTCACTTTTCAGAATGTTCACTGTCCAAGATGTATTTGTTAAATACTATGTTTTACTCAATTTAGCATGATACCAAAACTGGATGTGCTAGCTAATGTCAACGACTTTCAGTTACTATCACTAAATTGCTTCTGCTTGAGAAGGGTGGGTAAGCGGAGTGGAAGGATGTCTCCAGCCTTTTCTCCACTACTATAAGGAAAGCCTATAAACAAAATTCATTTCAATTAATATTTTACCTGAAATGAAGATGATTTAAAGAAAAAATATCTAAAATAAATTAAAGTCACACCTCCAACAACAGGAAGAACATGTCATTCTGGTGTGTGTGTGTTTTCATTAATTTCAACAATTAACCTAAAACAAAAGCAAAGCAAAGATTTGCAAAGAAAAAAAATAAAATAATTTTATTAGTCACTACTAGGATTTTATTAGTTTGATTTAATTTTAAATGCTTTAAATATATATTCTGTTTGAATAATATCAACAGAAAATATGTATTGTTATAGTTTAATAACAAACACATTTCCTATTTGGGTTCAACCTAAAATGTCCTTACTACATGAAACATAAACTAAACGGAGAAAAAAATCTTTCAGAGGCTTGTTGGAATATTAAAATTCCGTGTAAATTGAAATATAAGAAATGTTTAAAGCCAGCTTTTTTTTAAACCTAGTTCAAAGTGATCTCTCCAAAAAGGCAAAATATACCTATAACTTATAACCCATCCAGGTTCAAGAAACATGGCTGGCTGCTCTTTTGACAAGTTTAGAAGTACAACTATTGTTATAAGCCCAAACATGCAGATATGCAACCAATGTGTCCAAAATATCATAAGATAGTGAAAGAGTCTGAGTGGGGAGAGAGGAGACAGGATGAGTTCTTCCCTTTTGTTCTGCAGTGACCACATGACTCGTTAGTTGGCTTCTCAGAATTTCTGATTTTCTCATCTATACAAATAGTCATGGGCCTAGATGATGTCTAAGTTCTTTCCAGATCAAAACGTTTTAAGCTTTAATTCTATACATTCTCTCCATACCTATCTAACCTGAAAACACTATATTTTTATGTGAAAGCTACAAATGAAAGAACTATATTTTAGCAGATTTTTTCCACTAAAATTTTAAAAAAGGAAAGAAGTTACAATTCTACCATTTTAACCTAATTATTTCACCTTTCATTATTAGTATCATCCTTTATTACTCGCTAGTATTATTAAAATGTATTTTTTTCTAGTCCCATAGCTAGAGAAAAAAAAATTGCCTTTCCAACTACTGAATCAACAGGAATCATGAGATGACCTAAGACAGAAAAATATCTGAGATATAATACTAATTAGTCTTGTTTTAAAAAAAAAATAACAGAAGGCAGAAATTCCACTTTCCCCAAATATCATATTCCAATGTATAAAACAGTCTAGTTATCAAATCAGTAATAAAAGCTAATATTCTCTTAGTATATTTAAAGAGTACTTGCACGTGCATGACCAAGTCTCCATGACTCTGTGATTATTATAATCATCCCCACTCTATAGTTGAGGAAACTGAGACTCACTGACATTAATTAATTGTCCAAGGTCATAAGGCTAGAAAGCACCAGATTCATGACTCAACCTCCCAACCTTTTCTTCTAAATCTCTTGCTCTCTCTGTAACATTCTGCCAGTTCATAAATCTGTAATATTTCAAATGAAGCACAATTTTCATCTAATTTGAAGTAGATGGTTGCTCATAAACACCACAGTTAAAACCTATATGACAGAAAAGCATTAATTTCCTATCCGTAATATATGTTGTGACCTCTAAAATTAAGAAAAGAAAAAGACCAACAACTTATTAGAAAATTAGGGTAGAAGATAAAGATAACCAGAGAGTTTAGGAAAAAAAATTCAAGTAACTTTGAAATACATTAAGTAAAAAGGCTCAATCTCAGTCAATTAAATAAGGGCAAGTAAATTAAACTTTTTTTCTCACTTTCTTATTAATAAACTTTAAAAATCAGTCATGTGCTAAAATAATCATGGTGTAGGGGAAAAGTTGTTCTTCTATACCACCATCAGTGGGAAATGCACTGGTTAAAACCTCTTTGAAGGGCAACTTTACAGTATTTAGCAGATCTAAAAATATACATTCTTGGACACAACAATTCTACTCCTAGAAATTTACTTGTTATTTATTTTATTTATGTGGGCAAAGGAAAAAAATGTTCATCCTATAAAGGATTCCTTGAAAAATTGGCTCTTGCAGCAACATACTAAAGACAACCCAAATATCCATCCACCAGACGTAAACATTGTGTGTATCTCATACAGTAGAACACTACAGTTCAATGTAAAACCCTACACTTAAAGAAAAAGCAGAATAATGTTGTACACTCATTTGTGTATGAAAAAAGAACGAGAGGAGATCATACCCTGAGACATCGGTGTGAGTGCTTAAAATATTTCTGGAAAGATACCTAAGAAATTCCCTATAGACAAGTGTTTAATCCTTTGCATGCCTGCCGGTTACTTGTGGGCTCCAGGCGGCTTCCGTGCTTATACTCAACTTGGCTGAGGTAAAAAATGCAATGAGATAAAATAATGTATGTTAAAGCATTTTGCCAACTGGAGGGGAAATACAAATGTACAGTTCAGGAAGCCTTTTTATTGCGCAGCACCTACTGCTAGACCCAGTAAGCATAATTCCCTAATAGACACTTCATGATGCATTAAAAAATAATCTCTTAAAATGCAAACATCCACTCAAGGGCTAAGACCTTAAGCACTGCTTCTTGCACTTCTCCACCAAATTGCCGCTAATGCCAAGGATCCTAAGCTCCCTGGCCACCTGGAAGGCCCTCCGCTATTAATGTTTATGCTTTCTTTTGATAGAAAAATATTGTTTTCCCATAATCCTTCGAATAAAATGGATATTCCAGAAAGATGCACTAGGTTAAGCCTGAGGCCTTGTTCTAGAAACTGAAGGGCATAAAGAAAAAAAGGAAAGGAATAAAAACTGGAATCAGATGCGTTGTAATTTAATCCTCAGAACTGATTTGCCCTCGTGAGGCTACAGTTTTTAGTTCTAATAGAAACTGCTCTTGAAACAGGTTTTAACCAATACACTCTCCACTGATGGTGTGTGAGAGCGCTTCTTTCCCCACACCATGGCCAATTCAGCACACAACCACATTTTTTTTTTTTAAAGAATTTATTTATTTATTTGACAGAGAAGAGAGAGATCACAAGTAGGCAGAGAGGCAGGCAGAGAGAGGCGGGGAAGCAGGCTCCCTGCCGAGCAGAGAGCCCGATGTGGGGCTTGATCCCAGGACCCTGAGATCATGACCTGAGCCGAAGGCAGAGGCTTTAACCCACTGAGCCACCCAGACGCCCCAGCACACAACCACATTTTTTTGTCTAGCTAGCTGAGCAGGGCCAAGGTACATGTCAAGGACTGAATTAAATATAATTAGATAGTGAGACAGAGGATGATCAAAATGGGCTAGAAAGAACTGCTTTAGCTGAGTAGTCAGTGAGGGCCTACTTGAGGGAGAGATATTTGAGCTGAGACCCAAACTGTGGAAAGGGGTCGGCCATACAAAAATGGGGAAGAATGTCTTGGGGCAAAAGTCTGAGATAGCACATACTTGATACATTCAAGGGAAAGAAAGGGGGCTACTATAATTGGAGTGGCCAGAGATAGGCAGTCCAGCACTGGTGTGTCTGCTCCCTGAAGTCACCAGCTCCCTGGAGCTGGTCACCGCTCCCCAGAGTTCCCCAGGGTCGAGGGGTAACAATGAGCTTAGAGAGGCAGAGGCCAAACTGCATAAGGCCTTGTAGGACAGGGTAAAAAAGTAACATTTAGCTTTATTGCGATGGGAAGCTATTAAGAGGGCTTTAGGCAGGAGGATGATATGATCTCACTTAGTTTTTGAGAAAAGTATTCGGTTTACTATGCAGGCAATGTTCTGTGAAGAGGCAAGACAAGAAGCAAAAAGACCAAAAAAAAAAAAAAGAAAAGAAATTAAATTTAAAAAAAAAGAAGCAAAAAGACCAGTCAGGAATCAACTGAAAGAATCCAGATGAGAAATAATGGTGACTTGAATTTGTTTTATAGTGGAAATAGAGAGAAATTTCCAATTTCAGGATATATTTCAGAGCTGTGGGAACTGGTGATAATTAGGATATGGGGAATAAATTGAATTAATCCCAGATTCTCAGACTGAGCTATCTGGTGGACAGTGGATATTTACAAAGATAGGGAGAGGAGAGGAGGTGTGTTCTAAGGTGAACATTGTGGCTGAGACCCTTAAATACCACCCATAATTCACTTTCTACTTCTTCCTGAGAAACAAAACCCCAATTTTATTTCAGCCAAAAAACTACATTTCCCATCTTCTTTCTACTGTTAAGTAAGGTTATGTAGCTAAATTCTGGCCAATAAGAAATAAGTAGATTTATAGGATTTCTAGGACAACTGCAAGAGAGCTAACTCAGCTGGAAATTGTACCTTTTTTGCCCTAGCTCCATGTTCCTTCTTGCTGCCTATAATGAGGAAAATGGCTGGAGCTCAAGCAGCCATCTGAGTCATGAGGCAACCTTCAGAATGGAATTCACATGTTAAGTATAGCAGATTAAAGAGTTTAAATGGAGCATAGGTTACTGGTGACTTCAGGGAGCAGACACACCAATGCTGGACTGCCTATCTTTGGGCTTCTTTTAAGTGGAATTAAATTCTTGTGTGCTTACAATTATTTTGAGTTTTCTTATCATGCAGCCAAACAAAATCCTAAATGATATGGAGATTTAAAGATAGATAGGATATGCCTATTAAATAACCCAGTTAGGTAGAGTGCTAACATATCTGGATTATATTATAACATAATATAACATGACATAATAATAATATAATATAATATAATATAATATAATATAATATAATATAATATAATATAATATATAGCACAATCATATCTGGGATCAGTTGTGCACATGGTACCCCAAAATAGCCTTGCTCAGTCTGATATAAGTAAGAAATATTTCCTATATAAAAGTGTTACCATGTATATGATGTCAGTATTGTATCACGCTTGCTTTACTCTTTTAAAGGCGATATATTTTTAACTATATTCACCTGATCCTTAGCTCTAGATAGCTTAGCTCTAGATCGCTTAGCTCTAGATCGCTTAGCTCTAGATGTATTTATATTGTATTAAAATGCTACTCTATATTTATGGTAAGTGCTACATATATATAAGCACTGTCTTGCAATTAAATATCAGCTGAACTTCATTCTGAATTTCTCTCACCATACTAAGGTAATTCTGCATTTTAATCCATACTTCAACACTGAGCCAGGACTTTCTGTTACATGACCCATTAATAATGCCCCTTGT
>CM053605.1:31051956-31062251 GCA_028646535.1 Procyon lotor
AATAATGCCCCTTGTAAGATAGCAGTGATAAGGTCTCCAAAGCTCCCAACACCAACAGATCTGACTTGCAGTTCACCTTGACCACAGTCTCAAAATTTATTGATGATGATCTTGTGAAGCAGAGAAACAAATGTTTTGTACAGTAAAAACATTATGCATCTATCACTTCTTCCTCAATCTCAAGCTACCAGTTCTGTTCTATAGAAGAGAGAAAATCAGATTAGTGAGGCAAATCTCGTTTCTTATAATGTCAGGTAGATGACTGGCTTAGACCTTAAGTGTTCCTAAGTAGTCAAAAGAAAAGGTTTTTTCTTTTACTTTTTCACTGAAGTATAATATGACGACTGTAAAGATCCTTAACCGATCTTCAATGGACAGCTTGATGAAATTTTACCAAGTGAGCACACTTGTGTGACCACCACCCAGACAGGTTCCAGGACATTTCCAGTACTCAGAATCTTCCCCATGGCCTTCCAGTCATCACTCATCCTCCTATAAAGTTAACCACTATCCTGACTTCTGATTCCACAGGTTCATTTTGCCTGGTTATAAATGGAACAACACAATATATAGTCTTTCCCTTAACTTTATGTCTGTAAAAACCGTCCACACTGTTCCAGAGAGCCATAGTTTATTCTTTTTTGTTATTGCATAATATTCCATTTATCCATTCTATCAATGGACATTTGAATTATGTGCAGTTTTAAATATTATAAGTAATACTGCCATTAACATTCTTGTCAAGTCTTTTAGTGTATACTAAAGGGAGATTTTTCACTTTGACTTTTTTATTCTTGCTTTTGTTTTATTCATGGTGTTACACAAACTACATTGCCTACACATTTGGGAGTAATACATCCAAAGGAAACGCACACACTTTGGCTAAAGTGTATTGTGCCTAATTCAATGCTCTCAGAAAAACTTCCATGGGGACTTGAGCACTGTTAGAAAAATAATGAAAAGAAAGGGGGTTAGGATACAGAGACTGCTATAAAGGAAACAGAGAGAGCATAGAAAACAGGTAATAGGAAACGTAAAATACAGAGAAGTAGCTCGGTCAAGAACTTCCTATGAATTTTAAAGTCCCTGATGAATTAGATAATCACAGTCTGGCCTTTAGGTTGTACCATCTACTACAGCCAAGACAGTCCCTCAGGATGCACCCATAAAGTTGGGTGGCATTTACTGATCTTTGGCATGATCTCTTGGAGCATGGAGGGCTCCCTATTGAAGGGTAATGGGGAATAGGTAAAGAGACGATTTAATATTCTAACCACATAAGGACTTCCAAACTGGAAGCCATGGCTTCTCCTCCTCCTCTACTCTGAGAAATTCAAAGTTAACAAATTTTATTAAATGTTTAAAATACATAAAATTTTGGGTGTTGGTTGGGGAGCCTAACTCCTTCCCCTTTCCCAGGCCACTCTCATTCATTTATTCAAAACTTATCATCTTGTTGTCTAATGTATACAAGGTTCTGTATTAGATGCCTGAAAGGTAAAACACACAAATATGAAATATTTACAGATTAAATTACATATATCTAAGATTTGCTTCCAAATAAAGGAGAGTAAGAGGATGGGGTATGACGGAGCAGGATTGGCCATAAATTGATGGATAGATTATTGGAGCTGGGTGATGAATCCTAAGGGGTTCATTAAGCTGATCTGTCTGTTTCTGTGTGTGTTCAAGATTCTTTATAATAAAAAAAATTTTTTTAATACACACCAAAAAGTGTAAACAGCCTCTGACCTCCAGGAGCATGCAGACTAATAGAAACGTGAATTTATGCACTCAAATAATCAACTGAAATTTCAAAGGCCATAGCAGTTATGAATCTGAAGCTTGGCATTTTAAAATCAAGACTTTACCCAAAGAGGAGTAACTCTGAAGCCTAAAGGTTAAGTGATTTGCCAAGATCACATGGTTGGTGGCAGAGTGATACTGAAAACTAAGTTTCATACACACATACACATGCACACACGCACACACAAGAGGCACTACTCTTTCTTCTAGTCAGACTGCTGCAGTGCAGTGGTATACAGCAAAAGCCATGAAGCTAGTCCAAACTAGATGCATAAGAATTAAAAGAGAGAGAGAGAGACAGAGACAGAGACAGAGAGAGAACCAGTGCTGAAAATCATGGGCTATTTCACAAATTGTGCTCTGCTCAAAAAAAACAAGAGGGCTGTCTCTCTTATAAAAGAGAACAAATCCAATTAGTAAGGCAAGAATTTTATATTTATTTGCATAATTGTTGAGTTAACCTCTGTCTCTCCTAAAGTCACACAGTTCTTCTCAGGGTGCAGAGACCTACAGCAACAGAAACTCTAGCAGCTGATTACCCAATCACTTGTCAGGCAGAAAAAGACACAGCAAGCACTTTCTATACTCCAAGAAATGTGTTAGGAGGTGGAGGTTCTGCAGAGATAAGCACAGTCCCTGCCCTTGGGGAGCTCACAGACTGGAAGAGAACTGTTAATCCAATCATTCTGGAAAAGAACCACAGGGTCTCTAAAAATCTAAATTCCCTATTATAGCTCTGCATTCAGATTGACTTACCTCTAAAAGGTACACTTCTGCACATTTAGGCATTTTCAGATGTGCATAATTTTAAAGAAATAAACCAGCATAAATAAACAAACCAGACAGGGTTCTACTCCAACCTACAAGTCATCAGGCACTAATAATGGTTGCTTTTGACCATGATACCTAGCCTTTAAGTATATTCCCAGGTGACAGTCCCTTTATAGCCTTTAAGTATATTCCCAGGTGACAGGAGCAATATGAGTGACTTTCAAGGAGCTTTAAGCTCTCTGAGGACACAGTCCATGTTTTAGTCCTTATAGGACAAACGAGAACAAGATTATAAATGTACTTAATTAACATTTCATGAGTGAAGGAACAAAACAAAACTAAATTGCATACACTATAAATGTTCCGTTTTCTTTCTATGTGTAAATGTTTTTTCATGATAAACCCCAGAAGCGTTAGATAAAACCTTAACCAGGCACAGTCTCACCTCTAGTTCTTTTGGAGTAGACTGTCTTTCTCCTAATAGCCTAGGAGAGGAAATCAATGTTTTTCTTCTGCTTCTGACTATATATTGGAACATTTGAAGACAACTGAAACAATAATACGAATTTAAAGAGTGAAAAAGCAGTAAAAATAATTCAACTCTCTTAAGGTATCTTGTTTTTACTTTGCACGTAAAAATAGATGTGTCCTCTGGTTAGTCTAAAAAAAATCACAGAAATAGGGGTGCCCAGGTGGCTCAGTCAGTTAAGTGTCTGCCTTAGGCTCAGGGTCATGATCCCAGGGACCTAAGATCAAGCCCTGCCCGGGACTCCCTGATCAGTGGGAGCCTGCTTCTCCCTCTCCTGCTCCCACTGCTCATGCTTTCTCTCTCTCTCTCTCAAATAAATAAAATCTTTTTAAAAATCACAGAAATAGCATAAATTACACTCAGAACATTCTACCACATATCCAAAATTTTCACTATTGAGGGAAATTTAGCAAGTTAAAGTGGTTTGCTCAAGGTCCCTTGGCTGTCTGTATTAGAAATAAAAGAAAGAAAGAGGAAAAAAACTCAAGACACCTAATTTCATAATCATTAAATCACTTCTGTGTTCATAAATAAGTATTGCCAAAGTGATTTATAGATCTAAAAAATGTTATTGATTTGGGCATTCATAGTTCTGTGGAACTTTTATTCCTGAAGTCGGACAATAATATTTTCTCTCATTATAAAACATTTGCCCATACCCACATTCAAATCCTGGGTATTTATGCTATTATGCTTCTACTGCATTGCTAGTCTAGCAGTATATAAAAACCAAATTGTTTTGAAGGAGATACAACTGTTCCGAGTTACTATACTTAGAAAGTTCTTAATTTTTCTTTTAAAAATGAAATACTAATTACCTTTACATTCATGACCTTATAAACACTTCATGTTTCAGCCCCTTTATCTTAACTAAACTTCAGAATATACTGAGATTTTTAAATTTTTTAAATGGTTTACATAGACCTTTGATAAAAAGCTAAAGGCTAGCCTTCCAACAAGCTGAATATGAGTTTTGGCAAGATTTCTCTGTCTTCATCAGAAAGGGTTATTTGGAAGAATTGGAAAGAAAGGCTGCCTGAATTCGCCTACCCCTTCATTTTGACCAAAATAATTGAAAGTTTAGGAGAAATTTGCAGCCTCATGAATTGAAGAGACAAACCAAAATCAACTAAATTTTCCTCAGGATTTTGTTCATTGTACTTCAAAACATAAAGAAATTATAATGTCCTAGGAATCTACATGCTTCGAGGCCTTTCAAATGATTCAACTGTTTTTCCTAATGCCCCCAAAAAATAAATAAAATAAAATATATCACGATGAAATTCCAAAACCAACAAGCACAATTTTAGTTATAGTATCACTAAAATTACAGCTTCCGACCCATTTTGGTAGACAACAACCACCGAAAGTGGGTGTTTGTTAGGGAAGACAATCATTTTAGGCATTTATGTTCTCTTTATCTGTATTTATTACCCATCCTAGACCCAAATTAGGAACTCTAAATCCTTTGAACCTGAAAATTATTAAATTTGATGGCCAGATGCCAAGGTTACAATAAATAATAAGGGTCTCGAGGATGAAGAAGATAGCTGTCATCTAAAACCTGGTTATTACCTGAAAACTAAGGTGGTCTCAAAGCAGCCCAAGATCAGTCTCAAATTCAGATGCTTCCAGCAGTCCGGCAGGCAAATAACTGCACAAGTGCATTGTCAGGCAGAGTAGGGGTGCTTGAAAGAGCTACAGAAGGAGACTGTGGCCCAGGGGGTAGGGGGCCAGCTGCCCCTCAGCTCTAGCCAATTGTTCCCTTATCTCCTGATTTCTCAAGACAAGCCAGAAATGCAGATTATTATGTGAAACCTTCCTATTAAAATGTTGGCAAAAAATTTTTAAAAGCACTGCATGGGCCAAATAAAACAAGTCTGTGGGCAGATTCAGCCAGCTGGCTGCCAGTTTGAGATCTCAGGAAAACTATGGAGAAGGAAACAAGTAAAATATTTCCTTGACTCTCCCTCCGCCAAGTTGGTAATGCACAGTCTTGGAGATCACTGTGGGAGTCTAGTCAAAGGAGGATTAAAGATGCTTTGGAGACTTTAATTGGATCCTAAGGGGGACACTACTTTTCTACCATACCTTTTTCAACAAATTTTTTATACACGCAAACAATTTTTTTCATAGATCCAGGATTATAAGTCATTTCTGAAGTGCTTCCGTCACTGAATTAAAAGATATCATGCTTGCCTGTACCGAAGAAAATGGAAATCCATTAAAACACATTTATATCCCAAAAGATAGGCTGACCTTAATTACAGTTGTCTTTGCTCTTAACAAAAAGCAAAATGTACTTAACAGCTGCAAATTGTTCTCAGAGGTATGAAGTAACCCATTCAAAATCTAATAAGCTCATTCTCCCTGACAAGTAAAATGCTTGCCGCTACCAGGTCGCCCTTGGTTTATTCATCATTCAGTCTATGATGCGGTACAAGCAAAGTGTGGTAACAGGAGAAGAATAAACAAAAAAAAGTCCAAACTTCAATTTATACACAGCTCTGATAATGAACAATGTTATTTCTCACTGTTTACAGAACAAGACAATATGGCACAGAGGAAAATAAAATTTTGCATCTCAACCAAGAGAAGGAAGTAATCTATGCAAATATTTGAATAACACAGGCATCGTTTTATTGCATTCCCAGAAATCTAAGTACCTTTCATCTTTGTTGCCGTATACATGGGTATATTTTACAGACTTGTTATATTTTCAAACTATGTACCCTCTATTTCTAATAAACACACACTGCTCACATGGGTTTAATCAATGGTTCTTAACTCTTTCAAGAACCTGATAAAAGTGAAGGACTCACCCTGGCCCTGAAAAAAATGCTTTGATTTTCCACATTTTGCACAAAATTTCAAGATATTCAAGGACTCCTCAAAGAAGTCCATCCAAGGGCCCTCATTTAAGAACTCCACTGCAAAACCACTATAATTTTATTTTTGTTTAATTTACGCCAGCCTCCGAAGAACATTTGTTTCAGGATATGCTCTAAGAAATTAAGGCAGTGTATTTCCATGCACTTTCTCTCTTGTTTTTATATATTTTGTGTTTGAGAATTACAATCATTTTTAAACAAGTCAGTCCTGAGCACATAAATTAGGCTATTGTATTGGCTAAGAATAGGTTACCATTCACTTGCCAAAATGTATGCTTTTTTTTTTATTTGCAGACTCAAGAATTAAAGAGACAACCCCAAATCTATTAAATCATAAGTGCTTTTCCTTTCCATTATTAGATTGTTACAAATATATAAGGGATGTGAAAAGTGTAAAGTGTCAGAGTATCACTGTCAAAAGATATTTCCCTCATCTACAATGTAAGATGGGTCAATATTTTCCATTTTATTTTTTTAAATGGTATAATCAACTTTCAAAATCCATGAATAATCACAGAGCCCTCAAGAGGCTTCTTCTGCTTTATCACAAATGCCCTCCTCTCTCCCACCAGAACTTTCAAGGCACTGTACTAAAACAGAGACAGGATTTAAAAAACTTAAAAAATTTAATCACCTTAAAAAACTTTATCACCTAACTACTCTAGCAATAATTATAAAATACTTTAGAAAGCCCCCTTAATTAATGGCATTAGAGATATAAGGATATGTCTATTAGGAAATGCAAAATAATGCTTCTGATTAAAAGTTTTGATGCTATTACATTCTCCTGCTGTAAATGAATCTCATTGCTGAGATTTGGTTTGGTCTGTCCTCAGTTTACAAACAAGAGATCATGTACTGAACCTAATAAAAAGAATAAGATGACGCAAACATCAGATCTGAAAAACAAAAATGTCAACCTTGCCTGATTTGGCAATATGTTATATACATGAATTTTTTTCCCCTGGGAACTTTAAGCTCATTTAAATGCCTATAAATGAAATTCATGGCATAGCCTATTTTTAAAAATTATTACCATCAAAGGCACTATGCAGCTCAACTGAATTTATTTGCACTTGAATTTTAATATGTATGATTTGATGGTATTAGAATTTGGCTGAAATAAAACTTCCGAATAACATTGAACCTAACAGCTCAGCACTTTAGATTTGCTGACAAATAGGGCAAATATGATATCAAACTAAAGAAATTATGCTACCAAAAATAGCCCCTCTCAGAACACAGAGAATTTTTAAGGCAGTGAAAACATATGACACTATAATGATGGATACATGTCATTACATTTGTACAAATCCATAAAATTTACAACACCAAGAGTGAAGAATGAACCCTAATGTTAACAATGCATAAACTTTGGGTGATTATGATGTGTCAATATAGGTTCATCAATTTAAACAAATGTACTACTCTGGTGGAGGATTTTGATCACAGGGAGGCTATGTAGGTATTGGGGAAGGGAAATTTCTGTATCTTCCTCTCAATTGGGCTGTGAATCTAAAACTATTTTTAAAAATTAAGTCTTTAAGAAATCAGTTCCACAAGGGTCTTAATGTTGCTGGATCCTCTGAGAAAAACAAAGTGTTAATAAGGAGTTGACCTTCCAGCAGCCATTTTTGAAAATTCAATCTGGCGTTTCAAATTCAGAAATATGTATGTACTCTGAGAATCTAAAGTTTCCTAAAATTGGGAAATGAAAATATCACAAGGGAGAAATGTAGGAAATCGAATTGATCTATCCAGTTTTAACACACTGAGCCACCCAGGTGCCCTTATCTATCCAGTTTTAAATACAACTTCATATATTTAAGATTGGTTCAAGCATCCCCTCCTTCAGAAGACTTCCCAGATACTCTCTTCATATGAAGCTGGTTACTGGCCCTTCCTCGTTGCCCTCAAAGTCTCGTGCAAGCCTTCATCATGTCACTTATCACAATGTATTATGGTCACACTCCTGGGTCTCTTCCCCTGAGAGGTGGGCACAATCCCCTGTGCTCAGAAATGTTCGTGGAATCCATCAGTACCTTCTCCACCCTTGCAGTGTGCTTATGCATTATTCTTAGATACAAATGTAAATTTAATCCACAAAAATATTTTTATAGTTTGTGTCTGTATGTGCTCATGGAAATCTTTTTTCCCGGAGAGTCCAAGGTTTTTTGAAATTCTGAGCTATCTATGACTGTAGCAGAGCTCTATAATCAGACAGCACAGAGAAATGTCAAAAGAACTGCATTCCAGATCCAGGCTTGGCCAAACATTCACCCTCCCTGTGTCTACTTTCCTTATCTGAACAATGGAGACAGCAATACCAGCCTATCTCACACATCTGTTGTACACAAGAATTAATAAATTTTATCAACTATCTAGAAAATATTTAAGTAACTTGGAAATTTTATCGCAATAGGGAAAAAACAAATGGTAGCAGTCCAACATATTTTTCTTAACCACAATGCATTCTTGGAAACCATGAATGAATAACAGTAAAGTAGATAAGTTTCCCTGAGGAGATGATATGCAGACTGAATGTTACAAAGCCAGCAAAGAGTAGATATCAAATAAATATGATTTCTTTAATATTTATTTATATTTTTATACTGAAGTATATCATACATATAGCAATGTACACAAAATGTAAATGAAGTTCAATGAATCATTTTTTTAAATTTTTTTCTTAACATATAATGTATTGTTTACCCCAGGGTACATGTCTGTGAATCGTCAGGCTTACACATTTCACAGCACTTACCATAGCACATACCCTCCCAAAGTCCACAACCCAGCCACCCTATCCCTACCCCCCGACCTCCCAGCCACCCTTAGTTTGTTTTTTGAGTTTAGGAGTCTCTTATGGTTTGTCTCCTTCCTCATCCCATCCTGTTCAATTAGTTATTCTTAAAAGTTGACTATACCTAGGGGTGCCTGGGTGTTTCAGTTGTTTGAGCCTCTGCCTTTGGCTCAGGTCATGATCTCAGGGTCCTGGGATCAAGCCCAGAGTCAAGCCTTCTGCTAAGAGGGAAGCCTGCTTTTCCCTCTGCCTGCTACTTCCCCCTGCTTGTGTGCTCTCCCTCTATCTCTCAAATAAATAGAATCTTAAAAAAATTTTTTTTAAATTAAAAAAGTGAATATACCATGTAAGCACCACTCAGATCAACAAATTAATCATTTTGATGTTCCCCTCTCCCTCTTCCAAGCACTAACCTTTGCTATCTCTCCAGAAGTAACAAATATCCTGATTTCCTAACTATACTTGACTTCCTAACTATCCTGACTATCCCAAATTTAGTTTAGTTATACCTTTTTTTGAACTTTACATATATATAATCACACAGTACATCTGGCTTCTTTCAGACAACATTGTATTTGTGAGATTTATCCGTGTTGTTCTACGTGGCTGTAGTTGACTTATTTTCATTGCTGCATAGTATTCAATATAATAATGCAAGCCATTATTTATCTATTCCACTGTTAGAGACTACTATTTTGACTATTATAAATTTCAATTAAAAAAATTATATTCCAAATTTTAGAAAGCAGGCACAAATATATATATACTATAAGTGTATAGGAAACCCCAGTGTATTATATGCAAATTACATCCCAACAAAAAATTATGCTACATAACATAAAAATATTATTGAATCATTAATTTAAATTTCAATAGTCTGTAAGAAACATATAATATTTAATTTGCTTTGTTTTTGCTTTTTAACATTTCAGATGAGATTTTTCTTAAATTTTTTTAGTGTTTTGTAGGACTCCTATCTCTTTTGGAAAATTTATCATAGTTAGTCTAAACAGATAATCTCCTTTTCTGTTAACACATTTTCTTGTAATAAATAGTAATTTTTAATAATTATTTAATTTTATTTCTTTTTTTTAAGATTTTATTTATTTGACAGGGAGAGACACAGCGAGAGAGGGAACACAAGCAGAGGGAGTGAGAGAGGGAGAAGCAGGCTTCCTGCCACAGAGCAGGGAGCCCAATGAGGAGCTCAATCCCAGGATCCTGGGATCATGACCTAAGCCGAAGGCAAACGCTCTAGGACTGAGACACCCAGGTGCCCCAAAAATCATTTCATCTTTATTTTTTTTTTTTTTTTAAAGATTTTATTTATTTGACAGAGAGAAACACAGCGAGAGAGGGAACACAGCAGAGGGAATGGTAGCGGGAGAAGCAGGCTCCCTGCCGCGCAGAGAGCCCGATGCGGGGCTCGATCCCAGGACCCTGGGATCTGACCTGGGCCGAAGGCAGACGCTTAACGACTGAGCCACCCAGGCGC
>CM053605.1:31062351-31101288 GCA_028646535.1 Procyon lotor
TCATTTCATCTTTAAAAACAAGTGCAACAATGGTTTTTCTGGGTGAAGAGAGTATTATTTTATTTTTTTCTTTTGCTTATCTATATATTCTAAAAATTTTAAACTTTATTATAATGTTACTTTTTTCTTTAATGTATTTTCATAAGTTATTTTATCAGTCTTCAAACTGCAATATTCAGAAACCTAGTTTCCTTTCCCCATTGAATGAAGTATAAATGTTTGGATAAATGAACAAATAAATGACTTACCCATTTATTTCTACCTTTGAAAGGAGCAAAAAAAAAGTATAAGTAAAATTTCAAAAGCTTGCTTTGAAATCATGCTTACATTTTGGTTAGACATTCCAGATGCTATTAATCATATTGTGTTACTCATGTCAATGCTAGCAAATACAAAAATTATTTCCTGTAAGAAGAAAGTGTCATCAGTTAATAATTGAGTATGAAAATGAAATGAACTACAGTGGGAGATCAACAAGAAACAAACAAGTAAACAACTAGAAATTCTAAGAACTTCAAAGGTTTGTTTTTACTATTTTCAATCTATTGTCCAGAATGTCTTGTATCACAACTTAAGCCCTAATTGTGGTGTGCCAAGAACCTGGCAAAGATTTAAACACCAGGTTCAGGCCTTTTATTTTTTTTTTTTAAGATTCTCCTATTCAAGGAAGGTAGCCTGATACGTGGTGAGGTGAGGGTTAGGGCTAGGGTTGGGGTAAGGCACAGAGATAATGAAGACCGACTGCCTGAATCTGAGTGCTCTACTCCCCCATCCCCACCCCTGGCTGTGTGACACTGTGGACCATATGGATGCATGAGTTGTGACTCATAAGTCCCAGGGATAGCCACAAATAAGGGTTCCATTATTTGCATATGCGTAAAACTCACAGCCAGATGGGTGGGGGGTAGCAGAGCCCACATGCTTGCTACTTTGCAGAGGCCAATTATAGCCTGGTTGTGAGCAGCAACAGCCCAAAAGAGCCTCTCAGAGCAATGGAGTTCTCCCCCACAGAGTTTAGGAACTTGACCACCATCGCTTGATGACACAGTCTTACTACAGGGTCTGTGCTGTCCCTTTGCCATAGGCACATGGAATTCATGGTGTTTATGTGCCCTTGGCAGCCACCAGAGAGAAAAGATCATTCTGTGTGTGTAGGTTCCCACCTAGAGGTTAGGACACTAACCTTCCCCCAAAGGACATGTATCTGTGATGTGTGTATTAGCAAGAAAGTTTTTTTAATACTTGTAGTAAGCAATTTTTATTGAATAAACATAAGCTCCATGTTGAACAATTCTATAATAAAAATAAGTAATTTGGAAGTGCCCCCTTTATTATTCTGTTGAAACTAGTGGAGTTACTGTTACATGGTACATTGTAGAAGTTTTGAACAAGTTATACAATTTCTCTGTGCTTGTTTCCTCATCAGGAAAAAGGAGTAATAGTAGCAGTTCTTACTGTACTACAATGATTAAATGAGCTTATTCATGTGAGGTCCACTGGAATGATGCTGCCACCTATTAAGAGCCTATTCATTATTTTCCAAATAATTGTACTCAGTCTATCATCCTGTAGTCATTGGCTTCTTTTCTATCATAAGAAATTTTTTTTAAGTTCTTTTTATATATATTTTAAATAGAATAGAGAAAGCAGAGTTTGGACAACAGCAAAAATAAAATAATTATTATAATAATCATCATTACAAAAATACCCAGCACTTACTGAAAGTTTATTATGTCCCAAGCACTTTGTAAGGATTACCTCATCTAATCTTTTCAATCATCCTGTGAGGTAGGTATTAACATTATCACCATCATCATCCTTGTCCCCATTTCTCAAATGGAAAAGCTGAAGTTTAAAGAGGTTAAATAGCCTGTCCAAGGTCATAAGCTAGTAAATGGTAGAGCTAGAATACAAATCTGGATTTGTGCCTAGCCCTTACCATTAGGGTGCAAAACTTCCCAATAATGGGTGCCAATCATGTTTGGTATAAACGTATGGTTGGCATTGATGTCTACAATTTAAAGAGGTAAAACAGAGAGACAGAGACAGAGAGAGAATATAAATGGGGAAGGAAAGAGGAAACAGGCAGGCAAAGAGATTCTAAATGCCTTCCAAATTTACCATAAAGGAATTAATTAGGTGATTAGTAGTATGTTGATTTTGCTGTATTTAACTCAAAGAACTTCCTCTATTTGCATAGAGCAGGAAATCTGCTACCTAAACTAAACTAAAGTCACTAAAGAACTTGATGAACTAAGCAGAAAGCTCTTGGATTGGGCCAGGGGAAAAAACCTAACAAACTATTTCAGGTCAACTGACATTTTTTTTTATGCCTTCCTGCATTGTAAATATTAGTTAGAGTTGTTCACAAAATGTTTTTAACCCAGACTGGAATTTAGTACTGACAACAATAAAGCTGCAGCACAGCTAAGCAAATGAGAAGTCAGAGGAGCTAAGTATCCGTCCCAGCTTGTCACCTAATGAAGGCAAGTGCTTAGAAAGGTCACAGGGTTGATTGGCTAAAGAGCTTCCCAAGGCCTTGGTAGGGTGGCAGATGATGTTGTACAGAGGGGAAAGCACAGATTTCCTTGTCAGACACATCTGCATTGCAGTCCCAGTTGTCTTATCAGCTGAGTGGTTACAACCAAATTGATCAGAGCCTTCTGCAGAACACAGGAGGAGGAGGCCCCTAAGGAGACCACCTAACTTAATTTCCGCTGTAGATTTTGTTGTTTTTGTTTTATGTTGTTTGGGGTGGCGGGGTAGGGAGAGTGCAAAGATTTCCTGGGGAGGTTTTGCTTAAAATGAATAAATTGTTTAGAAATTGCATAGCAAAGAGGTTCAGTGTTCTGGCTTAGCTATCAGAAAAAACTGGGTTCAAATCCCCACACTGTCACTTAAGTGACTGGTGGTTCCTTAACCATTTGAAATGAGACCATAATATCTCTCTCTTAGAGTATTGTGAATATTAAACAAAATCATGTACATTAAAGCATTTAACAGTGCTTGGTAATTGGCACCTACAGGAGCGCCTGGGTGGCTCAGTCGGTTGAGCAGCCAACTCTTGGTTTTAGTTCAGGTCATGATCTCCTGGGATCTAGCCCCACATTGGGCTCTGTGGTCAGCCAGGAGTCTGCTTGTGGATTCTCTCTCTCCCTCTCCCTCCGCCCCTTCCCCAGCACTCATATTTTCTCTCTCTCTCTCTCTCTCAAATAAATAAACAAACAAACAAATATTTTAATGATAATTGGCAGCTACTATCATAGAAAATTCTAACAACAATTTGCTATTTCAAGTGTTTATGGTGCAAAAGAATACATCCTGGGCAACCCCAGAGACTGACATATCCATTCCATTTTTTCTCAAAATGTAGTCCTCATTTTGTCCTCAATGTAGTCCTCAAACCATCTGTATCAAAATCACTAGGAAATTTGTTTAAATGCAAGTCCCTAGAAACTACCTATAGTGGGTTGAATAATGACCCCCAAAAGATATGTCTACGTAGAAGGTAGGAGTGTGACCTTAATTGGGAAAAAGGTATTTACAGAAATAATTAATTAAGGATCTCAAAATGAAATTACCCTTGCTTTGGGGAAGAAGTAGATATAAATCCAAAGACTGTGGTCCTTAGAAGAGAAGGGCAGAACACACACAGCAGAGAATGGAATGTGAAGTTGGAGGCAGAGACTGGAATGATGTATCTAGAAGCTAAGAAACACAACAGATTGCCAGGTGCCACCAGAAGCTAAGAGAGAGGCATGGGATGGATTCTCTCAAAGCCTTCAGAAGGAGTCAACCCTGCTAACACCTTGATTTTAGCCTCCCAAACTGGAATAAACTTCTATTTTAAGCCACCAAGTTTGTGGCTAATATGTTATGGCAGCCATGGGAAACTAACATACATAACATGTTAGAACATAGATTCTAAAATCTTAGAAGATCCAGGTTGGTGTCTGGGAATCCATTTCACCAAGCTCCCCAGGTGATTCTAGTGCCCATAAGCCCAGGAGAACCTCTGCCCTATCCTATTCCTCTGGCCTCAGGAGGCTACACTGCCCCCACACTTTTTATGACCATCATCCTAAGAATGGGTCCAAGAGACATCTGAAGTTAGGGCTATGGAGAAGGCAGGGATTTTTTTCCCAGCCTCAACATAAGATCTGCTTGGGGTCAAGCCAATGAGTTTGCAGCTCCACAGGCCATTCACATCCCTCAACTAAATCTCCAGAATAAGTCTAAAGTAGGATCCAGAAATTTAAATGCATCTCCTCATTCCTATTTGAGGGTAAGTGTCAAGCCTCTTTGTTTCATGGAAGATCCAAGAAAGTACCCCCAACTCTAGCACAAGCCCAAACATGGATTTTTTTCAATATTTATTTATTTATTTATTTATTTGGGGGTGGGAAGCAGAGGAAAAGAATCTCAAGCAGACTCCCAGCTAAGCACAGAGCCCCAGCTGGGGCACGATCTCATGACCCTGTGATCATGACCTGAGCCAAAATCAAGAGTCAGATGCTTAACCAACTGAGCCACCCAAGAGCCTCCTCAAACATGGAACATTACAATATATTCACTCTTGGTCACACACTCCAATCTCTAGAAAAATAGCTCTACTAAGGACTGAAAGTTTGCACTCCCCACAAATTCATACATTGAAAGCCTACCCACCAATGTGATGGTATCAAGAGATGGGACCTTTGGGATGTAATTAAGATTATAAGATCATAATTATTATTATGATCATAAAGGGGATTAAGATCATAAAGGGGAATCCTTCACAAATGGGATTAGTGCCCTTAAAAAAAGGACCCCAGAGAACTCTCTTGTTTTCTATCTGCCACGTGAAGGTACTGAGAGAAGATGGCCAACTGAAAACCAGGAAAAGGGTTTTTCAACCTGGAAAAATGTTTATGGTGCTAGCAAGCATAAACATGCCCAGAATCTGCCAGCAACTTGACCTTGGGCTTCTAAGCCTCCAGAACTGTGAGAAATAAATTTCTGTTGTTTATAAGTCAGTCTATGGTACTTTGTTACAGTGGCTCAAACAGACTAAGACACATCTTACCCAGGGCAAGCATTTGAATCAGTTACTAGATATAGTGAATCAGAATGATCAGAATGAGAGAGGAAGGGTATAGGAGTAGCTGGTCTTTTTCTTTTTTTTAATATTGTTTAAGAATCTCTGTTCTAGGAAGCGTCATTCCCATCCACCCCACCTCAATCCCATACCTGAGGAGAAAAGTACTCTATTACAGCACAAGGAAAATATGAATCTTAAAGAAACACAATTAGGCCAAGGCAGTTGGGCTTGAAATATTTGGAAATATTCTATTTGGAAATAAAATAAAAAGGTTCTAAGTGCTCCATGTTTCAGGCTGACACTTTTCTCTCATTCCTCTCCTCCAACAAACAGAGTGACATTCTCTGAAGCTTACAAATGCCACATACTTGGGAGGTGCTATCACACTTATGATGCCTATGCTATAGTTCTCAGACATTCATGAGATTCACCTGGGAATTATATTTAAAATGGGCATAAACAATGAATCTTGGAACACTGAAAAAAATAAAATTAAGATGTTTAAAAAAATGGACATTTCTAGACAGTAAACCAAGAGATTCTGATTCAACAGGTCAAAAGATGGGGCTGTAATTCTCAAAAAAGGGAACTACCAGATAAATAACCAAAATAGAACTCTAGCCTACCTTATATGCTAAAATCAAAACACAACATCAACCTGGCTCACAATAGAGGTTTGGAACCTGTCTGTGCTTGACTGCTTCTTGCATGGAATCCTTCTGGAATCAAATGGATTGATAGTAGTAAGTGACCACATCAGAATTCACAACAGACCAAAGATCCCAGAAACAGGAAGACATGCCCTCAGAGTTTATTCCAATTTCTTCATGCTTTGCTGATTCTCAATCTGGCATAAACAAACTCTTAAGTTTTTTTTTTTTTAACTCATTTTTAGCTAAAGTTCACTAGAAGTGCTAAAACCAGTTAACTCCAGAATGAAACAAAACAAAAACTCCATTGCTTGGCCTCCCAGCCACACAGTAATTGTTATAACCTTTCATGTTTGACAAAATTTGGTTTCTATCACTTAGATTTCTAACAAATAACATCATGAAAAAGATGTATGTTTGCAATCTTTTTACCAAATCAGACAAGAGCTAGAAAATAACATGGTTTTCTTTCATGTGATTTCTTAATTATGTAAGTCATAATGAAACTTACTCTTGCAGCATACATTGTACCATAGGTTGTCGCCACTGTTTTCACAGGACGGATAAAAATCAATAGTGTTAAGAGCTGGGGAAAGATTAAAACAAACAGTAGGGTAACATCAAAACTTCTATCAGTCACGCCTGTCTCTGTTATTTTGCTCTCTGCATCAGTGATGGCTCAGCAAATAAATTACGTTTATATCACTATCAGTTCTCTTTAATCACCATACCACCAGTCGCCATGGCCACAATTATCCTGAAAGGGGATCTGTTGCTTTTCTGTATGCTCCTTCTTTCACATGATCCCTCACCACAAACATTCAAAGAGCAAGTATATGCCTCCATGAGTCAAAAAGCATCAGGTCTCAGCCAGAAACAGTATTATTAAAGTCACTAATTGAATCTATACAAACTAGAATGGTTGTTTATACAAATATAAATGAAAATAATCAAGATTTCTATACATCCATTCAGGGGCAAAAAAGACAAGATATAAATTCAGGAGGGCCACAGGAGGTTACCATTAATTCTCTCTAAGGAGTGTATTTTTCTTAAAACAATAATTCCACTAAGTTCATCAGGGAAATGTTCCATATGGAGGCAACTTGGTATGACAGAAACAATTGAAGATTTTAAATCAGACAGTTCTGGTTCAGTCAATGACTACTTGGCTCTGAACAAACCATTTCACTCATGTGAGTCTCAGTTTTCTTATTTTTTTAAATGGCAATAGTAATGTCTATCTCAAAGACAAAGAGAATAAATTCATAAAGAGCGCATGGCATTGCTTGGCATGTTAACAGGCATTCAATAAATGGTCAGTTAGAAGCCTTCTAACACAACTGTTACCAGTTTTATAATTATATTCGACTAAAACTCATTCTTCCACAAAATTTAACAACCTAGCTTAATATTAAAAAGTATTACTTCTTAGTGTTTTTCTCTGGTAGTCTATTCTCCTTCTTCTCATTTGCTATCAACCAGAAAATTACATGACTAAACCACACCTGTTCAAATCATATGTAAGATACAAAATAACACTTTTGCACACCATACACAAAAATAAACTCGAAATGGATCTAGGACCTAAATGTAAGACCTGAAACCATAAACATCCTCAAAGATAGCACATGCAGTAATTTCTCTGACATTGGCCATAACATTTTTCTAGACATGTCTCCTCAGGTAAGTGAAACAAAAGCAAAGTTCAATGTAGTAGAACTACATCAAAATAAAAAGCTTCTGCACAGCAAAGGAAACAATCAACAAAACTAAGAGTCAACCAACTGAATGCGAGAAGATATTTTCAAATGATGTATCTGATAAAGCATTAGTGTCCAAAACATAAAGAATTTATACAGCTCAACACCCAAAAAACAAATAATCCAATTTAAAAATGGGCAGAAGACACAGACATTTCTCCAAAGAAGACATACAGAAGACCAGCTAACACATGAATGGATGCTCAACATCACTCATCATCAGGGACATGCAAATCAAAACCACAATGAGCTATCACCTCACACCTGTCAGAATAGCTAAAACCAAAAACTCAAGAAACAACAAGTATCGATAAGGATGTAGAGAAAAAAGAACCCTTGTGTCTTGCTGGTGGGAATGCAAACTGGTGCAGCCATTATGAAAAACAGTAGGGAGGTTCCTCAAAAAGTTAAAAATAGAACTAACCTATGATCCAGTAATTCCACTACTGGGCATTCACTCAAAGAAAATGAAAAATACTAATTTGAAAAAATACATGCACCCCTATATTTATTGCAGCATTTATTTACAATAGCCAAATTATGGAAGCAATCCATGTGTCCATCGATAGATCAATGGATAAAGAATATGTGATGTAAACATACAACAAAATATCACTCAGCCATCAAAAAGAATGAAATCTTGCCATTTGCAACAACATGGATGGATCTAGAGGGTATTATACTAAGTGAAATAAGTCACTCAAAGAAAGACAAGCACCATATGATTTCATCCATAGGTAGAATTTAAGAAACAAAACAAATGAACAAAGGAAAAAAGAGACAAACCAACTACAGAGAACAAACTATTGTTTACCAGAAGCGAGATAGGTAAGGGAGATGGGCGAAGAGGAGAAGGGGATTAAGAGTCCACTTATCTTAATGAGTTTTGTATACCTAAAACTAATATAACACAGCATGTTAACTCTACCGGACTTAAAATTTAAAAATTAAAAGTAAATAAAATAAAAATAATTCTATTTAATACAATTATTGTTATATTTATTATAAAATGATAAAATTAAATTAAATTTTAAAAGAACAGATTTTGCACGGAGGTTTTCAAGGGGCTCTTTAGTGCATAAAGTATGTAAGAATAGGTATTGCATAGACACCGGAATATCTCCTAGGTCATCTCACAAGGTAAGTTCAGCTTCTTATTTGTTTCTTGGCTAGATTCCGCCTAGCTGAGGTTGCCAGATAAACAACAGCTGATAAGAAAGATGCTGCCTTGGGGTACCTGGGTGGCTCAGTGGGTTAAAGTCTCTGCTTTCAGCTCAGGTCATGATCTCAGGGTCCTGGGATGGAGCCCCGCATTGGGCTCTCTGCTCAGCAGGGAGCCTGCTTCCCCCTCACTCTGCCTGCCTCTCTGCCCACTTGTGATCTCTCTCTGTGTCAAATAAATAAATAAAATCTGAAAGAAAATAAGAAAGGAAGAAAGGAAGAAAGAAAGATGCTGCTTTAATCAGTTTACCTGCCAATGAATGCCTAACAATGTATTTAAATGGAAAAATATATATACAAACACTGTTTAGCTTGAAGCAATATTCATAAGCATATGCAGAATATAGAGTTTTGACTGGACACAAAAGGTTCACAGAACTTCCAGAAGGAGTTATAATAGCTAAGACCATACCCATTTCTAACAAATAATGCAGTGGTAATGGGATGGAGAGACTTTTCAATTATAAAATTCCTTGTCCCTTTTTTCAACTCTCATTTGGTATTTTACTTAGACGATCAATCACTGTCATTTTAGAGTACACAATATACTCATACTTTTTGTCCCTAAAATGATTAAGAGCAGTTAAAAAGATATGATTCCAAATTAAGAGAAGCAATTCATGGCAATTCTCAAATGCTTCATGAGCATTTCTGGGAGATCAGTGTGACAGCGGCATCTCAAAAGAATTGGTGATAAGGATGTCCGGTTGAGGATGGTAAGCCATGCTGGAAATCCTTGAGCAGAGCAGGGGAGGGGATGCTAACTTTCACTTAACTACTGCCTTGGGCACTCTAGCAAACCACAGCCAGAATAGCAAGGTGCAAACTGGGGTGTGACAGGAATAGCTGGCCAGGCTGCTGCCACTGAAAGTTGCAAGATTTCCTTAGCATATATAGGTTCCCGCTCAAAAAACTGCATAGAATTAATGAGAGTTCAAACAAAGGGTCAGAAGTCATACTTATTTCACTACTATTTTATCTCTAGTTTTCAAAAATGAGTAATCAGAGGCTAATCTTGACAATATTTGACAATGTTCTATAATGTAATAGCAACAAAGACCAGCAGGTTTATAATCCAAAAGAGAACCACAGATGCTAAGAGTAACTGACATAACAAAATTCGATGTAGTTCCTGACAGCACAATGTTCAGCCCATAGCAGCCCATTAATCAATAAGTATTCACTATCTATGTATGTAACACTGGGGAGGTTTTAGGAATAAATAATAATATGAAATCATTGCCAACATCAGTCAAGCAAGGAGGGAAACGCAAGAGTAAAAAGAAGTAATTGCAAAAATCCTTCTCCCTGGACTACTAGCTCCACAGCAAATGCAAACCAATGTTGACATAGCAGAAGGAAGTTTCATCCTTCAAACTGGAGTCTTACTCTTCAGGCTCAGGTCAGAGGCTTCTTCCAAAGGTCAGATTTCCTGTGTTTGCTAATGCATTTTGGGTCATGCTAGGTAACTCCTGCAATCCATTAGTGTGAGATATTGATCTTGCAAGGCCTTCTTTTGCTTTAAAAACACTTGAGAACTCCTGAACCATGCACTCCACAGTGTTAATCTAGAAGGTGCTTGGAAGTGTAATCACAATAATGTGTAATGTCGTGATTAAGTTTGGGTTCTCCAGACATAGACTGCAAGACAAGGATACAAATGCAAATTGTTTATTTGGGAGGTGAGGGGACAATGATGTAAATGGGGAAGAGAGAAAAGGAAGGGAAGGCACTAAATAAAAGGTGAGCTTTCAAATGAGCTACTTTCAAATGAGTGCCTGGAGGTGAATTCCCTGGGGAAACCTTGAGAAATGGAGCAAAACAGTCTCAGGATTCTCTCATCTGACGGCATCTCAAGAGCCAGAGTATTTTCTATGCCAGCCCTAGAGAGTTAGAGGATGAGGCCTACTGAGGAAGAAGGAATGTTAATTCCCCAGAATCAACCTGCTGACTATGGACAAAGTGGCCTTTGGGGGGCAACTCTCAGGAACAGAGAAGCAGATCTTGACAGCCGGAAGCTCACCAGAACAGGGTGAAAGGTCCCAGAGAAAAAAGGATGGGGGCTAGCAGCATCTGCCACAACAACATTCCCGTAAATTAGCTATTTATGTCCATGAGAATGAGTGACAAATTAATTCAATGTGTAAGGACTGGGAAATATAACTAATTCTCTTTTTAAAAAAAATAATGAAAACTGAGGCCTTTTTCAGAACATTTTCAGCCAACGCAAATGTTCAAGATATTTTTAGTGTTGAATCTAAGAAAAGCTATCATAAATTTCTGCCCAGCTATTCAATTTTGCTCATGTTAATCTATAATAAATATTTAAAATATTAAAATAAATCACTTGAAGCATGACGTTTGGTTCCATCGATATGTTTCATTTCTTTTAATGTGTTCATTAGGGTTTTCCATCTATCTTTGGGTTTTTTTAAGTCAAAATTGTTTTTGAAGATTTAAGTAGGGTAAACTCAAGAAGTGTGCACTGATCATAAGCTTCTATCTAGAATATCAAATAATGTGTCCAATGTATTCCCAAAACTATGTCAAACATTTAAAGAGGGACACAGAAAAAGTATTAGACTTCCCCTAATTCACAGTGTCCTCCATGTTTTTCCTTATGCTCCACAGGTAAGTGAGACTATAAGATAACTGACTCTCTCCGCTTCGGGGGAGATGAACCATGAGAGACTGTGGACAAATAAAAGTATTTGGGGGAAAAAAAAGAAAAAGAAATATTAGACTACCCTCTCAACCCTCAAAAAGATCACAGTTTAGCAAGTGGGGTGGGGTGAGGGAAGCAGGGGAAAACCACACATAAAACTATGAATACAAAAAAAAAAAAAAAAAAAAAAACTATGAAAACAGCCAAAAGAGCAACAGGAACTCAAGAGAAAGAGGCCAATTGGGCTACATTCATTCAAAACGAGAGAAGATGAGCCCTAAGCCAAGCTTTGAAGAACAGATTAGAGTTTGGAAACACAGAAAGGAGAGAAGAAAACATTTCAGTTAAAAGGAAAGCAACATAAGCAAAGGCCTCTAGGGGGCATGATAGGGTAGAGGTCTGTGAGAAGATGGTCTGAAATTGGCCTCAGATACACACTGGGAAGTTACATGATCTAGCCCCTGTTTGTCTTTATGAGTCTCATCTCCTATGTTTTGTTTTGTTGTGTCTCCATCACTCTCTCTGCTCCAGACCCTCTGGACTGATTTCTATTCCTGCATCAGTCCTTTGTGCCTGCTGTTTGCACTGTCTAGACTACTCCTCTGGATCTTGGCATGGCTCCGTCCCCCTTCTCTTCCTTGAGATCTTAGCTCAGATGTCAACCACTCCAAGCATAAAATCTTGTTTGGTTTTCCTATGGTATTTAGCCCAACTGGAGATAGTCTTAATTAATTTAATCTAACTATGCCACTAAAAGATAAGTTCCACAAAGCAGAGGTCTCCTTTGCCTTCTTCATCACTTACCGCTAGTCTCTAGAATGGTGCCTGGTACAAGCCTGCCACATGGCAAGATGTGTTGAACAAATGATGGAAAGAGTCATAGGCATAAGGAAGGGCCAGATTAATAGGTCCTTGTAAGTCAAACAGAGAAGGCAAAAAGGAAGCGCCTATAGATATCTGAGCAGTATCTTAAGAGAAATAGTATAAGAACAATACATAATAAGCATTTACAAAAATCATCCCTGAGAGTCAAGTATCCTGCAAGGTAGACAGATGCCTATTATCCCCATTTTACAGGTAGGGACCTTTGGGTCCCACTCATCAGAGGGAGTAATGGGAGTTTAACATTTGATCACTCAAAAACCCATATTCTCCTCACTAACCATGCCACAAAAAAGACTTCCTTTTCAAAATTGGAATAAAAGGCAATTTTTAGATAGTAGAAAAAGTGTGAAAACCAGTGGAACTAAATGGAACCCTAGCAACAAGTACATATACTATACATAAAAAACGTATGATACATTTCTCTTTTCAAATCAGTAGAGAAGGATGGATTTTTCATCATATAGACCATGACTAACATTTAACTATTTGGAGGAAGATTAATTTATATAACTAACTCATATCATACTACAAAGGAAACTCCAGATGGATTCAAGAGATAAATGTAAAAAGTGTGTGTGTGTGTGTTTGTGTGTGTGTGTGTGTATTTAAAGCTAGAAAAAATATACGTAGGTTTATATTTGCTTTTTGAAAAAAAATTTTTAAAGGTTTTCTTTTCGACACACATTTAAAGGCAGAATTTATCATACAGAAACAGACTGATAGATCTGATTCCATTAAAATTTAAAATATGTGTTCATTATTCTAAAAAGATACCCTAAAGGAGCACCTGGCTGGCTCAGTCAGTAGAGTGTGTGACTCTTGATCTCAGGGTTCTAAGTTCAAGTCCTACATTGGATGTAGAGATTATTTAAAAATGAAATCTTTTTAAAAACTAAAACAAAAATTAAAATAAAGATTTCCTAAAATAAGTTAATCAGAGAAAGACAATTATCATATGATCTCTCTGATATGAAGAATTTGAGAGGCAGGACAGGGGGCCGTGGGGGTTGGGGAGAGAAATGAAACAAGATAGGATCAGGAAGAAGACAAACCATAAGAGACTCCTAAATTCACGAAACAAACTGACTGAGAGGGTGGCTGGGAGGTAGGGGAGGTAGGGATAGGGTGGCTGGGTTATGGACATTGAGGAGGGTATATGCTATGGTAAGTGCTGTGAAATGTGTAAGCATGATGATTCACAGACATGTACCCTGGGGCAAATAATACATTATATGTTAATAAAAAAAAAAAAAAGAGTTTCTGTGAAAAAATAAAAATAAAGATTCCCTAAAATTAAAGGCAAATATTAAACAGAGGAAAATATTCACTCATGTAATACAGAAAAAGTTATTTTTCTTAATACATAAAAAATTATTAAAAATCAATAAGAAAAAGAACTGAACCCCCAAAGTGCAAAGGTTCTATATACGCAAATCACAAAAGAAGAATTACAAATTGGCAATAAACATGAGAAAATATTTAACCTCGCTAAAAACCAAATAAATCTAAATTAAAACAATAATATACCACATTTTACCCAATAAACTTGGGAAAAGTTTTAAAAACTATAATTACCCATTGTTGTGGAGAATACAGGAAAATTGGTTTCTCATACAGTGCTGGAAATGTATGAGAAAACTTTTGAGGGCAATTTGGCAATACACATCTAAAGCTTAAAAAATTATATTTCTGTCAAAGAATGTATACAGCCACATAGTGTTTATATCAGTTTTTTAAAAAAGAAATAGGGTAATCACTAAACAAATCATATCTCTATATCACATTTCAATGCAAAATGTATGTGTGATAATAATTTAAGAATATAATCAAAACAGGCAAAACAGTGCATTAAATTTTAGAAATCAGATTTCAAAACTAGGTGTGATGTGACCCCTGCTTTGTGCCTATATATATACTCCAAGAAAAGGGGAAAAAAACTAAAAATTAGATGGAACCATATAAAACCACAAACAAGCTATATCTCTGGGTGGTGGATTGTGGAAGCTTTTATTTTCTTTCACATCTTGATATTTTTCAAGCTTTTAACAAGAAGTAAGGTTTACTCCCTAATTTTTTTAAGTTAGTCTTGGGGTTTGTGGGGTTTTTTTGTTTGTTTGGGGGGTCTTTTTTGATAGTTTAAAAAAGAGAATCAGAAAAAAAAAGAGAGAGAGAGAGAGAGAGAGAATCAGAATCTGGTTGGAATTTCTCTAGTGCTGAGAAATTCCCCTTAAAATAGTCTACTTGTGACTCACCTTTATAAACTGACCTGCCCATGCTGGTTTCTCCAGGTTCACTGAAGACCACAGGCCAGAAGGAGGTCTCCCAGCAGAGCACTGCAATGGGCAGCTAAAGCTTGGATTTTATTCTGAACTCTACGCTTCAACATGCCACTTTGCCTTGCTCCACCTTAGATTCTTCAATTATAAAAAGTTGCACACTGTTTATTAGCTTGATTCTAGCACTGGCTGAGCACTAAAGTCCAAGTCATTATACAGAATTAGAGGGTCTCTGTGCAGTGGGCTCAAGATCCAACTAACTTTAAATAAAATGGCTTAATGTAAAGTGGCTCAAGATTTAATCAGTATTAAAACATAAGTACCGTATGCACCATACGTTCACAAGGAAGATCCCCACTGTTTCGGTAATTGCTAGGTTTTAACATGCTTTTATGGCTTTTAAAAATGTTATTGACATATGAATTCACACTACTAAATATTACTAAACTGCTATAGAAGAGATATTATACATAACAAAGAGACTCCATTCTTTAAAAAAAACATAAACAACAGAAATACAGCAACAAAAAAGGGAAGAGTTACTATGAGATTTGTTTTCTTCATTCTTTGGCCCTCTGTTACCAAGATATTAAAAAATCAAATGCCACCCAAACTGACAAGGACATGCAAAAGACAACCTCCGTGTAATATACTGAAATCAGGGCCAGGAGGGGACAACAGTAGCACACCTCTCAGTGTTCTTCCAAAGGCCACTGCCTTATTGAGGAATCGTCAATTAGGTTATCAAGAAATCTTTATCAGGCATTACACTCAGTTTATCTTGTGTACTCCAAGTTAATATAGTAAGTGATCAGAGACATAGTTGAAGAGCTAAATCTGTCACTCAAAAAACTAATTCTTTGTCTTACTGAATACTCCACCAGAAAAAGCAGAAAGAAGCAGTGGGACTTCCAACACTATCACAATCTTTAAGTGTAAGATATCATTACCTCTTAAAGGAAAAACAGTCCATGCCAAAAAGTCACATCACTAACAGCTCACCTATTGGAGTGCTTTGCAGAATAAAAAAGTACTGACATTGTCCCTTATATAGGTAAGTTTTTGAGTGCACAATTTTTAAACTTTATTAAGGTGTAATTTACAGATCATAAAATTGACCCATTCAATTAGTTCTCTGTATATTATGGATCAAATCTGTTATTTAAAAAATGTGATTTGCCACTATTTTCTCTAAGCCAATGGCTCTTTTCATTTTCCTAATGGTGTTTTTTGAAGCACAAAAGTTATCCATTTTGATGAAGTCCAAATTATCAATTTTTTCCTTTTTTTAAAATAAAAAAGAAAATTAACCCATTTTCCCCACCCACTCCCACCCCTCAACTCCGGCAGCCATTTTATATATATATATATATATTAGATGCCACATATAAGAGAGATTATACCATATTCATCTTTCTCTGTATGACTTATTTTACCTAGCATAATGCCCTCAAAGTCCATCCATGTTGTCACAAATGGCCAGATTTCATTTCTTTATCCATTCATCTATGAATGGACACATATTGTTGCCATAACTTGGTTTTAGAAATAATGCTGCAGTGAATATAAGACATACAGTGAAAGGATATATCTTTTTGAATTAGTGTTTTCATTTTCCTCAGATAAATATTAGAAGTGGAATTTCTGGATCCATACTATAGTTCAAATTTTAATTTTTGAGGAAACTACATATTATTTCCCATAGTGGCTGTACCAATCTACATTCCTACTAGCAGGGCACAAGATTTTGCTTTTTCCACATCCTTGCCAACACTTGTCATTTCTTGTCTTTTTTGATACTAACCATTCTAACAGGTGTGAAGTGATATCTCATTGCGGTTTTGATTTAATTTTTCCTGATGATTAATGATATAGAACATCTTTTCACATACCTGTTGGTCAACTGTATATATTCTTTGGGAAAATATCTATTCAGATCTTCTGCCAATTTTTTAATCAGATTGTTTGGTATGAGTTCTTTATATATTTTGGTTATTAGCCCCTTTTAGATATATAATTTGCAAATATTTTCTCCCAATCAGCAGGTTGCCTTTTCATTGCATTGATGCTTTCTTTTGCTGTGCTGAAGCTTTTTAGTTTCATGTAGTCCTGCTTGTTTATTTTTGCATTGCTTTTCATATCAGATTCAAAAAGTCCACCAGGATGTATGTCAAGGAGCATACCACCTATGTTTTCTTCTAGGAGTTTTATGGTTTCAAGTCTTACTTTCAAGTCTCTAATCCATTCTGAGTTCATTTTTGTGTATAGTGTAAGATAGTGGTCTAGTTTCATTCTTTTGCATTCTTTTCCCAGCATCACTTATTGAAGAGACTGTCCTTTACCCTTTGTATATTCTTGGCTCCTTTGTCATAAATTAACAACATATACGTAGGTTTACTTCTGGGCTCTCTATTTCTTGGAATCTCTCTCTGTTTTGGGGAATTTTGATCATATTTATTCCTCCAGTCCATGAGCACAGAACATCTTTTCATTTTTTTAATGTCTTCTTCAATATCTTCCCTTTTTTAAGATTTTATTTACTTATTTGAGAGAGAGAGAAGGCATGAGTGGGGGTGTAGAATGAGAGGGAGAAGCAGAACCTCTGATGAGCAGGGAGCCCCACACAGGGCTCTATTCCAGGACCCCAGAATCACGACCTCAGCCAAAAGCAGACACTTAACCAACAGAGCCACCCAGGTACCCCATCAATTCTTTCAATGTCTTGTCGTTTTCAATATACAGGTCTTTCACGTCCTTGGCTAAATTTATTCCTAGGTATTTTATTCTTTTTGATGCAATTTTAAGTGTAATTGTTTTCTTAATTTCTCTGATAGTTCATTATTATTTAATAGAAATCCTATAAATTTTGGAGGTATTAATTTTGAATCCTGCAACTTTACTGAATGTATTAGTTCTAATGGTTTTCTGATAGAGCTTTTAGAGTTTTCTACTTATAATATCATGTCATCTGCAAATAGTTGCACTTTTACCTTTTCCTTTTCAGTTTGGATGCCTTCTATTTCTTTTCTAGAGCTAATTGCTCTAGCTAGGACTTCCAAAACTATGTTGGATAAAAGTGGGAAGAGTGGGCATCTTCGCCTTATTCCTAATCATAAGGGAAAAGTTTTTAGCTTTTCGTCATTGAGTATGATGTTAGCAGTGGGTTTATCATATATAACCCTTATTATGCTGAAGTACATTCTCTCTAAGTCCACTTTGTTGAGAGTTTTTATCATAAATGGGTGTTAAATTGTAACAAATGCTTTTTTGTGTCTATTGAAATGATCATATGAATTTTATCCTTCATTTTGTTAATGGGATGTATCATATTGACTAATTTGCAAATGTTGAACCATCCTTGCATCCCTGGAATAAATCCCACCCAATGATGGTATATGATGCTTTTAATGTATTGGCAAATTCAGTTGGATAATATTTTGCTGAAGATTTTTGCATATATGTTCACCAGGGATATTGGCCTATAATATTCTTGTCTTATGTCAGCCTTGTCTGGTTTTGATATCAGGGTAATGCTGGCCTTGAAACATCAGTTTGGAAGATTTCTCTATTCTTCTAATATTTAGAAGTTTGAGGAGAATTGGTATTAACTCTTCTTTGAATGTTTGGTAGAATTCTCCACTGAAGTCATCTTGTCCTGGGCTTCTATTTGTTGAAAGGTTCTTGATTACTGCTTCCATCTCCTTATTTAGTAATTAGTTTGCTTATTTAGTAATTGATTTAGTAAATAATCTTTAGATTTTATATTTCATTACAATCTGTTCTTGGTAGGTTGTATGTTTCTAGGAATTTATCCATTTTTTCTAGGTTGTCCAATTTATTAGTATATAATTGTACATAGTAGTCTCATGATCTTTTGTATCAGGTGTAACGTCTCTTTTATTTGATTTTTTTTTTAAAGCTGAGTCCTCTTTCCTTTTTTTCTTGGTGAGTCTACTTAAAGGTTTATTTTATTTATATATAACTTTTAAACAAAAACTAATTGTTTATCTTTTTTAAAGAACCAGTTCTTACTTTCATTTTCTTTTCTATTGTATTTTTAGTCTCTATTTCATTTATTTCTGCTCTAAACTTTGTTATTTCCTGTCTTCTACTAACTTTGTGCATGGTTTATTCTTCCTTCTCTGGTTCCTTGAGGTGTAAAGTTAGGTTTTTTATTTGATACTTTTCTTGTTTCTTTAGTAGGCATATATGCTATTAATTTGCCTCTAAGAACTGCTTTTGCTGCATCCCACACATTCTAGTACACTACATTTCCATTTTTATATTCTCAAGATATATTTTTATTGGGGTGCCTGGGTGACTCAGTGGGTTAAAGCCTCTGCCTTCGGCTCATGTCATGATCTCAAGGTCCTGGCATCGAGCCCCACATCAGGCTCTCTGCTCAGCAGGGAGCCAGCTTCCCCCTCTCTCTCTGCCTGCCTCTCTGCCTACTTGTGATCTCTTTGTGTCAAATAAATAAATAAAATCTTTTTTTAAAAAAGATATATTTTTATTTCCCTTTTGATTTCTTCTTTGACTATTCGGTTGTTCAGCTGCACTTTGTTTTAATCTCCACATATTTGTGAATTCTCCAATTTTATGTAATTAATATCTAGTTTTACACCAGTGTAGTCAGAAAAGATACTTTGTAGGACTTCAATCCTTTTAAATCTGATTAAAGTTTGTTTTGTGGCCTACCATATGATCTATCTTGGAAAAATGCTCCATGTGCACTGGAGAAGAAGATTCATTCTGTTGCTTTGGGATGTAATGTTCTGTAAATATCTGCTAAGGCCATCTGGTCTAATGTGTCATATAAGTCTGATATTTCTTTATTGATTTTCTGTCTAGATGATCTATCCATTGATGTTAGTGAGCTATTAAAGTCCTCTAGTATTGTATTGCTGTCTATTTCTCCCTTCAGATTTGTTAATATTTGTTTTACATATTTAAGTGCATAAATATTTACAAATGTTATATCTTCTTGTTGGATTGACCCCTTTATCATTATATAACAATCTTCTTTGTTTCTGATTACTGTCTTTGTTTGAAAATATATTTTGTCTGATATAAGTTTAGCTCCTCCAATTTTCTTTTTGTTTCCCTTTGCTTGGAATATCTTTTTCCATCCTTCACTTTCATTCTATGTGTGTACTTAAATCAAAAGTGAGTCTCTTATAGGCATCATTCAAATGAATTTCGTTGTTTAAACCATTCAGCCACTATGCTTTTTGATTAGAGAATCTAGTCCATTTAAATTTAAAGTAGTTTTTGATGGGTATGTACTTATTGCTATTTTGTTAAAATTTTTGGCTGTTTTTATAGTTCCTCTTTGTTCTTTTCTTCTTTTGCTTTCTTCCTTTGCAGTTTCATGATTTTCTTTAGTGGTATGTTTATATTCCTTTCTCTTTATCTTTTGTGTATTTCCTATCTGTTTTTGTTTTGTGGTTACCATAAAGCTTACATATAACAGCTTATATGTATAACAATCTATTTTAAGTTGATAACAACTTAAGTTTGATCCCACTGTAAAGTCAATATCATTACTCAACCCCTCCATGTTTTATGTTTTTGATGTCATATTTTACATCTTTTTATCTTGTGTATCCCTTAACTAACTACTGTAATCACACCTTTTTTATTGTCTTTCAACCTTCAAGCTTCATAAGTGATTAATCCACTACCTTTGCTACATATTTATCTTTCCCATGAGATTTATTCTTTTATATGTGTTCTTGTTACTAATTACCACCCTTTCTTTTCAGCTTAAAAAAGTTCCTTTAACATTTTTTGTAAGGCTGGTTTAATGGTGATAAACTCTTACTTTTTGTTTGTCCAGAAGACTCTTTATCTCTCCTTCATTTCTGAATGATAACTTTGTCAGGTTGAATATTCTCAGTTGGCTATTTTTTCTTTCAGCACTTTGAATATATCATGCCATTCCTTTCTGGTGTACAAAATGGCTGCTGAAAAATCTGCTGATAGTTTTATGGGGGTTCCCTTGTACACAACAAGTTGTTTTCCTCTTTCTGTGCCTCATATAATTTAATATTAAGTTTACAGTTAATAAAAATCATATTGTTTACACATAAAGTAACTATAAGCCCTGGTTTGTCTAGATTACACTAGGTCTCCCAGTGTAATTTTCCCCTTTCATTCACAACAATGTCCCAGTTTAGGTGATTGAATATATGATCACCTATTTATATATTAATCTGTGACAATATAAAAGGCAAATTCATGATACCATATGCTATAAAGCTCCTAAATATATTAAATAAGCCAGGTTGGCAGAAACTAATTCATGGGTGACTTGAATTTTACCAATAGCTAAAATAAATTGGAATATCTATTCTAATCAGTTGTGTCCAATAATTCTATACATTGTATCATTTGAGAAGCTTCTCAAAGGCATGCAATAATATATATCCCATATATCTATCTAGTATCAGGCTAATCTGTCACAGACTATCTTTAAAAATTTATTTGTAGGGGTGCCTGGGTGGCTCACTGGGTTAAAGTCTTTGCCTTCAGCTCAGATTATGATCTCAGGGTCCTGGGATAGAGCCCCACACCGGACTATCTGCACAGCAGGGAGCCTGCTTCCCCCCGCTTCTCTCTGCCTGTCTCTCTGCCTATTTCTGATCTCTCTCTCTGTGTCAAATAGATAAATAAAATCTTTTTAAAAATTTATTTGTGCCAATAAAATAAATATAGTTATCTATTTTGAGTACTTTCTGAACAAAATTTACCAAATTTCCTAATGGGGAAAACATTTTCTTCTATATTTGCCCAATACTGCATTTTATAAATAGTATCAAGCCTCTTTATCATACACAGTATCTGCCATCTTTAAAATAGGAACACTGTTATTGCTAAATAACCAGGTGGGTGGAACATAATCATTAATAAATGTTTTGGCAAAAACATGAAAATTCTTATCTGTATCTACTTAGCAGAGGTATGAAAGCAAAATAACCACACACAAAAAGTACCTAAAATATCTTTTGCTTACAGCTATCTCTAATTCAAAACATATTATGGAGATTCTACTATTTGCCAGGAATATGCACATAACATTTATAACAGATTTTATAGTGTTTGGCTTGCCATCATAGCTTCATCTTAGTTTTAGCAACAGCCCCCAATCTACTCTTTCTCAACCCCAGTCTGTGCTGTTGGAATGAGGTCCAAAAGAAAAGCATGTGAAGCATGAGAGAGGCCTGAGATAATTAATGTATTCCATCCTCCTGGTCATACCAGTTTGCCGGGGGATGGACAGAAATGTGACTCATGCCAAACCCAGCACAACTAATCAGAGATAATCTCAGGGTCTTTTCCTAAACAACTAAAACCTAAGATACAGGGAAAACTACTATAGCCAAATTGTTCCCATATCAAGTGTGAGACTGATACCAACACAGATGAAGGAGACACAAATCATGGAGAGAGAAAAACTGGGTCCTGATTTCCTATAAGGTCCCCTGCATCCAGCTCTACCTAAACATCTTCCTCTTGAGTTTCCCTTCACATCAACAAGTAATTTCCCATTTTTCATTTTCTGTCCTTTGTAACGTAAGAAACTAAAGACAATTAACAGCTTGTATTTCCTTTTCCTTTTATTTCTATATCTCTTTTTACTCATTACTATCTCCTCAATAGTCATAAAGTCAAGTTAGTATTCATAAGAGAAACATTTCTTATTTTCAACTATATAAAAAACAAGTGCTTCAAACTCATTCTCCAAATGATTGTTTTTAGTTTTGATAATTATGATGATCATACATCATCGGGAGGACCTGGTGGACTCTCATAACCATTTAACAGGCTTTTAAAAGCTATAGATGCTGTTTAATCATTAAACACAGCATGTAACTCATCTGTCATTAGGCCCATTGATTTAATTACTCAATAAGCAATTAACTGTCAGTTGCAGAAGAAAATCTTAGAATTTGACTTTATTGGATTGCTCTCTTTTTTTAAGATTTATTTATTTGAGAGAGAGAGCATGCGCACACATGTACAGGCAGAAGTGGGGCAGAAGGAGAGGGAGAGGGAGAATCTCAGATTCCCTGCTGAGCATGGAGCCCAACTTGGGGCTTGAGCCCAGGACCATGAGATCATGACCTGGACCAAAATCAAGAGCTAGACACTTAACTGACTTGAGTCACCCAGGTGCCCCACTTTATTGGATTGTTTTAATGCCATGTATACAATTACACTAAACTAGAAGCGTATCAGAGCTTTTATTAATAAACTGCTAAATACATCTCTTTTTCTGTATTTTTAATTATTAATAGACTTTCATTACAAAACTAAACTTTCTTTAGCAAATATATACACTGAATAAAGACAAAACATTTAATATCCTATATGAATGTTATTAAATACCATAAAAATTCTAAGTATTTTATTTTTAAAAGGCATGAACAGATTTAAAATTCTATTTATTTTAAATAACAGATTATAAATTTACAGGGAGGGGGAACTGAATGAAGATGATCAAAAAGCACAAACTTCATAAGATAAATAAGTACTAGGGATATAATCTGCAACATGATAACTATAATTAACACTGCTATATGATGTAGGAAAATTGTTAAGAAAATAAATTCTAGGGTCACCTGGGTGGCTCAGTCAGTTGGGCATCTTCCTTTGGCTCAAGTGGTGATTCCAGAGTTCTGGGATTGAGCCCCACATTGGGCTCCCTACTCAGCAGGGAGTCTGCTTCTCCCTCTCCAACTGCCTCTCTCCCCATTTGTGCTCTCCATCTCTCTCTCACTCTCCAATAAATAAATAAAATCTTTTTTAAGTTTTTAATTAAAAAAAAAGAAAGAACGAAATTCTAGAGGTGCCTGCACGGCTCATTCGGTTAAGAGTCCAGTTCTTGGTTTTGGCTCAGGTCATGATCTCAAGGTCATGAGACTGAGGCCCACATTGGCTCTGTACTCAGCACCTGAATCTGCTTAGGATTCTTGCCCTCTTCCTCTCCCTCCCTATCTGCCTTTTCTCAGACTTGCACTCTCTCTCACTTGCACTCTCTCTCACGTGTGCTCTGTCTCTGAAATAAATAAATAAATAAATAAATAAATAAATAAATAAATAAATAAATAAATAAAATCTTAACAAAAAAAAAATTCTAAGAGTTCTCATCACAAGGGGAAATATATATATATTTCTCCATATATATTTATCTCATATGAGATGATGGATGTTAACTAAACTTATTGTGGTATTCAAAGTCAAACCATTATGCTGTATACTCTAAACTGTCACAGTGCTGCATATCAATTATATCTCGATAAAACTGAGGAAAAAAGAATTTACAATATTAAATCTCAGACACATTAGTGGAAGCTTTATTTTTCTCTTCTTCCCTGGAAGCCTCTCTTCAATTCATGTTTATTTACTTCAGCAGAAATAAGTTTGGAAGAAGAAGAAGAAAAGAAAGCTAATAAATATCAGCACCTTCTATTTCAGGCACAGAGTTTGTGGTAGATTGAAAATGGCCACAAATTCTTTGCAGCTACTTTTATCGAAAAGTGGAGTCTATTTCTCCACCCCTTGAATCCGGGTGACATTGTGACTTGCTTTCACAAGCAGAATGCAGCACGAGTAGCTCTATGAGGGCTGTAGGCCTTGCAGCTTTCACTCTCTCCCTCTTGGAATGCTGTGCCACATGAACACTTCTGAGCTAGAAAGTCTCTAGGGGAGAAACAAGGTAATTCAGCTGACAGCCAGACAACCATCAGACATTTGAGTGAAGCCATCTTAGACCATCCAATCCCTACCAAGCCACCAATGACTGCTACGATAGATAGCATTGAGCCTAGGAGAGACCAGTAGAAGAACCACCAAGTTGAAGCCCAGGCCAAAGTACTGATCAACAGAAGTGTGAACAAACTGCTGTTATTTCAAGCCACTAAACTTGGAAGGTGGGTTGTTTTTAGCAACAAAAAACTGATACGGTGCTTTACATGGTTATTTCTCTTAATCATAGTAAGAATCCTATGAAGTAAACCAGAGCAGACCCACGTTTTGTGAGGCATAAAGTTTATGCAATTTGGAGTGTTCTCCTTAAGAAGGAAAACAGTACACATGATTTAAAAAATAAGAAAATAATACAAAATTATAAATACAAAGGACATAAACACATACCGCTAAACCCAAATGGCTACTTCAATGCCACCTCACACAACAGGAAGTGTAACAGAGTAGAAATCAGAATGAAAAGGGGCTTAATTAAAACATATGGCATGGGAACACACGGCTAGTGCCCCCCTTCCCAAGTAGCTTCATCAACTAAGCTTCACTAATCTCACAGGAAATTCACAATAGTTAACATTACTAATTGATTTTACAAAAAGGAGCTATGACTCTGAGTGGCTGTCACTTGTCTTAAGGCCCATAGAAGGTGAGCTGAAGAACCAGGATCTGAGCCTCAGATTCCTGTTTCCAAAACACGAGCTCTTTGTACTACTCTGTGTTTTCATTTTTACCTTGTGATCTACTTCACACAAAGTTCTATATAAAAATTGAAAACACTTCTACTTCAGTAGCCCCAAGTATTTCCCCATGGAAATGGAAGTTCTCTGAAAGAATCCACCTAAGCATTTCTCATCCCATGAAGTATAATCAGCAGACCTGTGAAGCAGGGGCAGTAGGATCTGGCTTCTACTCACTTCTCTGATTAGATGAATCAACTGCAGAATAAATGCCCTAAATCAGGGACACTTTTAGCTTCCTTTCTTTCAGGATCTCTTTTACTATATGCCAACTTCCTTACAGGCAAGGTTATATAATGCCAAAAACTTGGAGTACAGCTATCTTGCTCTCCTATCAGGTATATGCCTTAGTCACTGCACTTTTCTGTTCATTTCCTAGCATGGTCTCTTCGTGCCTGGTCTATTTATATCAAGTGCGTACAAGAACATATCTAAACTTGCTTATGTAGAATAAGCCCTAAGTGAAGCCAGATTTTAATAATTTCTAATCCTTCTTTGTCCAGGTACAGACATCACTACTCCCTTTCCTTTCAAATGACCTCCACTAGGAAACCAGTGAATCATTACTACAACCTGGAAACCAGACCTCTTCTCATTTAACATTTACATAGGCTGTTTGCACGGAATTCCTAGCTTTTCACCTCACTAAGCTAATCCAATCAGCTGACTATTTGTTTTGCACCTCCATGTCAAGGTCAGAAGTCCTGATTGCCAGTTATGCAGTAGTTTATTCAATGTACCTACTCCTATCAGAGAACAAACTCTGTGTAGGGTTTAACTTTAGGAGAAAAATGAAGTCACTGAGGAAAATAGCTGGAGTTCTCTGCAGAGATTGTATGAGTGGTGATTTAAGAGCACATCAGGCAGCCTGGTGTAGCACAAATGCAGGAAGGGATCAGAGACTTCAACTAGCCACATGCCATTTCTGGGTCTCCACCTGAGACAGTTGGTCTAGGAGACCTTCCTGGTCCCTTAGCTATAAAATTTTATGAATCTACTACTGACTTTCTCCTTTATCAAAGTGATCTTCTTTAAAAAGTGTTCGATCCTTGGGGCGCCTGGGTGGCTCAGTCGTTAAGCGTCTGCCTTAATGACTCATGCTCAGGTCATGATCCTAGGGTCCTGGGATGGAGCCCCGCATCTGGCTCCTTGCTTGGCAGGAGGCCTGCTTCTTCCCCTACCATTCCCTCTGCTTGTGTTCCCTCTCTCACTGTGTTTCTCTCTGTCGAGTAAATAAAATCTTTAAAAAAAAAAAAAGTGTTCGATCCTCAATAAATATTTTTAAAGTGTGGAAATTCTAAATAGACAATCTTCTCAAAGTTGGACCACTTTGAAAAAAATTTCAAACAGCCCCAACAAAATGCATTTCAATAAGTAGTTTAAAGAACAGAATCATGTAGATAATAAATGCTAAGTCACAAATACGGCAAATAATGGCAAAATAAGACTCATTTTATCTTTATCTATAGGTTGGTTATAGAAACTTGGCAATAAATCAATGAAATGTCCTTTAAAGAGGTTTTCATATCTTATGCATTATATAAACCACTGGGCTAGCTATAATTCTTCAATTTCCAATTAAAAAATTCCAGATCTAAATTTTATAAAATTCCAAATAATTTAAATAAAATATGGTCTATGGTTCCTAGCCAACATTCATATTTATATCACTTGTAACTGCATACATACAATAAATGAAAACTGTTTTGACAATAACATTCTATTCAAAATAAATGCATTTCTTATTTTTTCACATTCCTTCCATGCCTATGTAGCTTTTGATAGATTGTTTTTAAAAAGTAACATTCATAAAACTATCACTGTGGTAACAAGCCAAACAGCATAAATCCAAGAACCCATAATGCTAAAGAAATGTTAGCATTGTTCTCCTCTAACTTATTTCAACTTTCATCTCATTTTTTTTCACCCAAGAGAGACTTTCAATCAGGAAAATCTATTTTCATCATCTCATTTATAGATTGCCTTTATATGCCTTTATATGGTTTATATGACGACCATAAGAGTAAGGGGAAGTTCCATCACAGCATTATGGTGGCCTATGGGGCTGTACCTATTAACCTCTAAAGGGTCCATGAACTTCTAAAATATACAAAATGTTGTGCATATGTATGTTTTCTCTAGAATCAATACAATGAAAACTACAATGAACAAATCAAAAATGCCTGCTGTGCTTTTAAAGATGAATTCAGAATCACATTAGAAGGCAAGGCTTATGCAATGGAGAAAAATTATTGGCGATCCTTGCTTAGACATGGCTAAACTCTATTTTAGGTCAAAAAGAGGCAGCCCAGGGCACCTGGGTGGCTCAGTGGGTTAGACCCTCTGCCTTCGGCTCAGGTCATGATCTCAGGGTCCTGGGATCAAGCCCCACATCAGGCTCTCTGCTCAGCGGGGAGCCTGCTTCCCCCTCTCTCTCTGTCTGCCTCTCTGCCTACTTGTGGTATCTATCTCCCTCTGTCAAATAAATAAAATCTTTAAAAAAAAAACAAAAAACAAAAGAGTCAGCCCAGCTAAAACAGATACCCTTACTGAGTTAACATTCTGAAATGACATTATTTTATTGTGTTCAAATGGCACATTTGAACAACTGGCTGAGACACAGAGGTTAACCAGGACATTTATAGTTCAGTGATCAAAAGCACAGATGTTGATAATTTTGCCACTGAATTGTTCTCCAAATCAGGACTCAGCTCAAGCAGAAAGGGCCATGTTAAGGAAGGCTAGGACGCAAAGACTAAATAGACCTACCCAGGTAGGAAGATATTTTGTCCTTGGGTAAAGAACATCAAATGAGCAAACCTATGTAGGTAACCAGTAGTTAGATAAAGGTCTGAATAACTAAAGCTCTTGGCATTAGCAAGATATGTCAGCAGGTAAATTAAAACCCAGGCAACGAGGCAGTTCCAGAGAAAACAAGTAGGAGCCCAAGCCCAGAATAACTAGACTACCAGACAAGGTGAAAGGAAGGCAAAAAAAGAAAAGTTTTGATCACAAGGAGCAAGGAAAAGATCTTTTATCAGAATCAGACAAAGACATAGCAAAGCTAATGGAAGGTTGATTTCTTGTGAACAAGCAGACTAAACCCCTAAGAATAGGATCATTACCAAAACCTAAAACATGGCAGAACTAACATGTGTAGGCTTTAAAAAAAAATTTTTTTAATTAAAAAAAATTAAAATATATATATATAGCTGTGTTGAGAAAGAGGGCAAAGCTGATGGGAAGAGTGGACTTAGTGAGATGGAGAAGAAAGGGCAAGCATTTCAGATGAGAGGAAACTAATGCCAGGCACCAGTCAGAAGCGCTGATGCAAGGAAAGAGCTTATTTTCTTAGTTCAAAGCTCTGTTTATCAAAATTCTTTCCGCATTTTCCTTAAGCTAAATGAAGAAATCAGTTTACTGACCTGAATAGTTATAAGTCTTTGTTAAGTTATTTGCTCCCAAGAGATTAGCTAAAAGAGGGCCTCAGCTACCATAGGGATATTTATCCTAGTGCCTGACCAATTTTGTTATCCAAAAGAATATTCACAATGACCATAAAACTGGCTGCAAAAATTCTGTCTTTATCTTAAACATAAGTTTCAGGATACTATTTAACTTAAGCTTGACCAAGAAACTAAGGAAGAAGGAAAGCATAGCATTTTACTAATACCAAAAAAAAGTGTCAAGCTATCCAATTGAGCTACTCCATAATTTACTCAAGTAGATCTTGACTGCTATTAATTTCAGGTTCTTAAATAATTCATATCTACCCACCTTTTCTCTATCACACATATGCTCAAAAATAAAACTGTCTCGGGGTGCCTGGGTGGCTCAGTCGTTAAGCGTCTACCTTCGGCTCAGGTCATGACCCCAGGGTCCTGGGATCGAGCCCCGCATCGGGCTCTCTGTGCAGCAGGGAGCCTGCTTCTCCCGCTACCATTCCTTCTGCTCGTGTTCCCTCTCTCGCTGTGTTTCTCTCTGTCAAATAAATAAAATCTTTAAAAAAAATGAAAAATAAAAAAAATAAATAAATAAAACTGTCTCTTCTACACTTCAGCAAAAAAGTGTAGTCTACAAGTCCTAGTACACAAGTGTCATCCCAGTATACAAGTTTTTATATTATGTGCATATAAACTATTTCTGCATAGTAAATGTTAATATAAATTATGCCTTCTAGAGAACTTAATTTTAAATTCTTGCATGATACACCTTTTCAAGCACTGTAACTCTTAATAAAAGCTAATTTGAAAAGCTTTTCCCCTAGGAGCTAAAGAAACATTAGCATTTAAAAGACTGGCAGGAAACTGAGGTAATTTAAAGTAAACATGGCCCATCTCCTTCTCCTAGAGATTAGGCTGAGGCCCAGAGAAGCCCCATTCAGCAAGAAATCAATAAATATGTAGAACTCCTGGAGTGACTTGGTACTTCACCTCTTGGGAAAATGTAGAGTTCACCCCCACCCCATACTGTGGTTAACCATCCCTAATACAGGATCCATAAGAAGTCCATGTTGTTCCAACCTCATTTCAGTTCAGAATACCTTATTTCTGTAACAATTATTTTCTGCATACCTACTTGTGCCAAGACTTGTGCTCAGAGCTAAAGATGAGATGTAGAACTGACACAGGGCCCACCCTAAAGCAATCTCCCAGCTCACAGGCCAATGTACACAAGAGCCACCCAACATTTCAGATGCCGGGGCCCGGAGTAGGTCACCATAATTTCCAAGTGATTAGTTTCCAGGTGAAATGGAATTCATTCAGCCTTAGGAAAGGAGGAAATTCTGATATATACTACAACATGGATGAACCCTGAAGACATTTTGCTAAGTGAAAGGAGCCAGTCATAAAAGGACAAATATTTTATGATTCTGCTTGTATTAGGTATGTAGAATAGTTAAATTCATAAAGAAATAAAATGGAATGGTGGTTGCCAGGGGCTGGAGGAGGGAGAGATGGGGAGCTACTGTTTAATGGGCACAGAGGTTCAGGTGGGCAAGACAAAAAAGTTTTGGAGATGGATGGTATTGATGGTTATACCACAATGTGAATGTACTTAATGTCACAGAACTATACACTTAAATAGTTAAAATTGTAAATTTTTCTATGAGTATTTTACCACACTTTTTTTTTATAAGGTGGGTTTTGGTGGGGGGTGGGGGTGTTGGTTGGGTTTTTATTAGCATTTATCCTAGTGGTTGCACTGAAATTCAAGCATAGTTGAATAGTTGAAACTAGTTAGTCTCTCTGTTTCCTAGAGAGACTAACTAGTTTCATCCTCAAGGTCAAAATAAAAGAGGTTGAAAGAGTTTGAGCCAAAGCTACCAACAATCCCACTACTTTAGAATCCTAATATTAAATATCAGTGACTTGCACTTGCACTTAACAACATCCCTGTGTGTATCTGAATATTGAAGAGAAATCAATCAATGCAAAGATGAAATTTTTAAGTGAAAAGAAGCAATCATACGCATGAATCCTGAAAGCAAACTGATTTAAAAGGATAGTTACAGACTTTCATCTCTTCTTTTAATCTACCATCAATGCAGATGAATGAGCATATTAAGGGCCACCCATCTTTTAATCCCTATGTGTATGAAGACTTATTCAAAAGGATTAGTAAACAAATAACAGTTACAAAGGTGGTAAAATCATATGTAATCCCATGAGAGCCTCAAGGCAGGACTGGTAGTCTCCAGAGGACGTGCTAGTTTGGCAAGCTGGGCAGGTGCTTGCACTCAGCCACGCCATCTCCCTCATCCTCCCTGCTCCCTCCCCTACCTTTCCACACCTCAGCTGTGCAGCAGACATTGCCAGGAATGGAGAGGCAATCTGCCTTGAATGACATCATTGCCGTCATTCTGCATGCTGTTATGTCTTTCCTACCTCCAGCCATCACCACCCAGTACATCAGAAACAAGGCCAAGGCCATCACTGAATTCACTCCCTGCATTTGCTGCAGATTCGAAATGCGTGGCAAAATCAAAGGCCAGCTATCCTTATTTACACATGAGAGAAGTGTCAATTGGAAGTTATTCTACATTCACCTTTCACTACTAATGGCCAATCCAAATGCCAGCCCATGAGTGATTTTTCACGTGGCCTCACACTAGCGCCAAAACTCTCTTAATGTATAATCCTCAGACCTTGGGGAAAGGGAGTCAGGAAAAAGGAGCCCAGTGCCAGTTCTCCTTTTTCACCTTGTGTAGATTTAAAGGTCCCTTGAACTTCATCCAAAGCTATACCCTCCTACTTTCCTGCCTCCCCTGACAGGCCTTTTTCTGCACCAGGTGAGAGCGAGGGATGGAAGACATGACGTTGATCCCCCTGGAGCCACTGTCTTTTCTCCCCCACTGCCTCTGCTGCTTTGCATCACTTTCGCCCATTCTTGACTCTTCTCCCTCCTCTCAGTTGCACCCACATTTTAGATATCATTGGGAAAGACTTTCTGTTATTACTTGGATCATAGACGACATTTCCAGAGCAATGACATTAAAAGTGGTGGTTCAGGCACCACATCTTCTCATAAACACCAGTTATCTCATATGTGTCTTCAAATAAAGACCGCTGCAGCCAGGCACAGCAGTGTTTTCCTTTGCAACTCATTAAACAATAATTCCATCAGTGTGCAGTAGGAAAAAGTCTTCAGGCTGTTTGTGGCTTGATATGCATACACCACTTCATCACCAAAAACGTCTGTACCGAATTTTTTGTTTTATTTCTATGTGGAGAACTGCTCCCAAACTCTGAAGTTTCCAGAAACCTATCTCCACAATCACAAAAGTTACACTCAATAGAAGAAAAGATGAAGATCTTGAGTAGCTAAGTATAGCTGTTGTAGAGTATGACTTGTCTTCTTTGGGATCAGGTGGGAGAGAAAATTATAGCAATGAAGTAACTCTCCTGAAGTGTGCATGGCCAGTTTATTCTCTTTATGAGACCCATATTGTCACCAAGTACTGCATGATCCTAATCTTTCTTATTCCAAATATTACTAAAAACTGTCAGCTGGCTCATCAGTTCCCCTCTTCTGCACATATTCTCTACCTCACACGAACATGCACGGATGCATTTAGACAATTTGGCAAACATCTGTTTTGGATTCCAGGCTGGATTTATACTTTCTCAAATCAACCCTAGACTCCTTAAATTCATATGTTCGGAAAAGCACTTAGTTCACCATCTGAACTGAGAATAGTTTAATTATGTTAAAGTCAAAGGGAAAGGATGGGGGTTAAACAGAAACAGAATGAGATCGATGCGTTAGAATAAAAGGGTTAGAGCTGAATGGGACCTTGGAGCAAATCTGGTTCCATATTGTCATATTGCTAATGAGGTTCTATATTGTCATGCTGCTAAACCTTTTTTATTTTTTTAGATTTTATTTATTTATTTGACAGAGAGAGATCACCAGTATGCAGAAAGGAGGGTGGGGGGGGGAGCGGGGAAAGCAGGCTCCCCTGCTGAGCAGAGAGCCCGATGTGGGGCTGGATCCCAGGACCCTGAGATCTTGACCTGAACCGAAAGCAGAGGCTTTAACCCACTGAGCCACCCAGGCACCCCCATGCTGCTAAACCTTAAAAAGGTTTACTTGCCCAAGAGAATGCCATTACCTGGTAAGTGGGCCAGGTTTCCTGGTGGCCAATATGTACATGCATATTTGTGTTTAATGGAAGCAGTGAAAATTTGGATGAGAACATAATGTCAGATTCAGCGGCACTTCAACAGTCAGTGGCGCTTTAAGAGCAGTGGCACTTCAACAGTCAATGGCACTTTAAGAGCAGTGAGCAAACTTGAATCAGCCTCTCAAATGATAATCTACTCTCATTTTAATGATCTCCCCAGAGAGATCTTTCTTCGGTATACATATTTCTACATTTGGTAGAGTTGACTTAAGGCCAGTTCCACCCATCCTAAAAGGAGATGTGTCCAATCTCCTTTGTTATTCTTTTTTTTTTTTTTCCTTTGTTATTCTTTGAACCCTCTTAATCCTCAATGTGAAGTTTCTTCCCCTCATCCCACCCCACCCCACCCCACCAGGGAATATTTTAAGAAAAGAATATTTTACTTTAAAATGCCACTCATCTACCATTATTTTTTTTTTAAATCTTGCATTGAGCATTAATTATCTTGTATTTAAGGGGGAGAAAAACAATACTGATATATTTTTAAATTTCCATTACTCTGTATCAACTGGACATCTCATAATTAGTTTGATCAAGATCAGTCAATGTTCCTTTAAAATTCAAGGCAAAGTTTAAGGAAGACCTACCCCCCCCCCAAAAAAACCCTATTTTCTTTTCTATTATTGTTTTGTTGTAATTTTTAAACCATGCACATAGCAGGATGCCAACAGTATTGCAAACCTACTGTTCCCCGCATTTGCTACTCCCTTGCTTGCTACCATCATCCAGGGACTAAAGGCAGCAAGGAGGAGGGTTATACTCTGTGGACTGTGGCCTTGGGAACAGAGCCTGGCCTACCCTTCAATTCCCTCAATACCAAATCTTCAGGATCAACTCTGTCAAGTACCTATGGCATAAAAGATACTTTGTAAAGTATATCAGAACACAGAAGACATACAGTTCTGCAAGTATATAGGTTAGCTGCTGGGACCACTCCCTCTAGTTAAAGAAAGGAATTTTTCTTCTCTTGATTTCCTGCTCTATGTCCAGGGCAGGCAGCATTTCTCCCATCCCCATGGCCTTATATTTCTCCAGGCTTTCCAACGCCATCACAAGAATCGGGCCCAAACCAATTTCCATGCAACAACATACCTGCTAGCTGGTTTGATTGTCCTGCTTGCCCTTACAAGTCTTGATCTTGTCTGTTTCCATAGCCATTTGCTCTGGGTTGTCTTCTCAATCTGCCCTTCTCCAAGGATCTCCCTGATAACAGATAACTGTCCACAAATTTTTGTTTCTTTTCCTTCTCTGTTTCTTTTGTGAACATTGTTCTCCAATGGCAGTTTATTACAGTTTGTAACAAATGATTGTCCCCCTTTACATCAAACATACCTCGGTGTCTTTCTTAAAACAAGAAAAACCCTCAGAATAGGAAGGCTTCAACAAGCTTTCATTTTATCTCCTTCACAAGACTCCATTTCCAACTTTCAAATCCTAAATTGTTCACATTTTACCAGCTAAGTTGGATTTCTACATTTTCTCCTACTCTTCCTTTTCAGAAATCTTTGTCTCTCTCCATGACTCTTCATCATAAGCAGCATGTTACGTAGAATTTCGTGGTTAATGAATGCCAAATCCTCACCTGGGCTAACGAGGTCTGCACGATCCCAAACCCAGTGTTTTCCTTTCAATAAAACAGTTCAGAAATTTCAGAAATTCATCTGTTTACACTGAGCCTACCTACATTGATCTGACTTAAATTCCCTGATATATTCTAATGTATATGTGCTTTAGTAGAACTCACCCATTTCATTCTATCACGTGAGTTCCAAGCAGTTTGGTCAACTTCAACACTTGAGAAGTCTGATTATAGTTTCATTTCATTTAGCTCTCTTTAGAGGCTGGGATAGGAAAAATCATCTTAGATTACATGCACAGCTGCACTCTCTGATTCAAGCTACCTAGCAACTGTCAAAATACAACCCTAACCACAAAGGTGTTTGAAGCTGCCTGTGAAAGCTTATTCTAAGACAGACACTGCCAACTCTTCTACTGTCTTAAACGCAGCCTGTCTTTTCAGCACAAGTACAATGGAGAGAGAGGCTTGTGAGTGGAAGAAGTGTTCTGGTGGTCTAACGTGTTTATTTTAAAACGAAAAATGAAATGAAAAAATATAATTAGAACCAAACCATTAAACACCCATGTTTTAGCAGGAGCAGAAGAGTAACTATTAAGTCTAGTTCTTCCAAATGTTACTATCAGGGAAGATGTGTCTTCACAAAAATTCAAGCATCTGTTTCTTTGGTCAGAGTGCTTAATCCTGCTCCTCAAAACTCATGTTTCAAAGTTGCCTTAGAAAGAAAAGTTGAAGATTATTTACTGACTGCTTTGCTGGGGAACTATAATTACCTTTATGCTGTCCAGAGGTAAAAGAAAAACCATTCTCACTATGAAAATAAAATATTCGTTATGAGAAAGACAACTAGAAACTGGTAACATTGGTTGCCTCTGGGATGTTGGGGATCTGGGGCTTTCTGTTCCTTATATTCTCTATTATATTGTCTAACTTTTTTTTCATGTTCACTTGTTGCTTTTATAATCTTAAAACAAGCATTAAGAAATAAACTGTCTTGAATGTTGCACAGGTTTAGTAATGAGATTATCCCCCTGGGCTCAAAAATGGAAACATATTTATGCTGGTGCCTGCAGACAATCACAGGTTCCTACAGTAAACATTCCTCCTGAAGTGCTTTCTGACCATATTTAAGAAATATAGCTTTTCTCACTGGGACTACTGAGAAAATAAACTGGAGTTCTATTTTGAGAATTCGAAGTACATACCATTCATGCAAACCAAAGAACACACATTTGCTCAATGACCCAGCCCTCTACTTCATAGTTATAAAATGTGGAAAAGAAGCCGTAAGTCTCTTACCAGCAGCACAACTGCATAATTCCCCAGATCCCTCCCACAAAGAACAAGACCTATTTTTCATCATCAATATATTAAACTCATAAAACATCTTTGAGGGCCTATCATCTACATATGCGTCTGCCTTGCCAACTTTTATCATCAAACCACTACATTTGTACAACTTTTCTTTTTTACACTAAACATTTGCACTACTTCTTTCTTACCAATGTCAAATTAAATTAGGAAATAATTATGTTGTAAATTGTGGGGCATTCATGCATCACAAAATATCTTATATTTCATCACATCTTTACTTGGTTTGTCAGCTTCCTGAGGTCTGGGGGATGCCATCTTATTCATATTTGTCATTCTCCTAACTAAATGATATACCCAAAGACAGGAACTTAGAGCTCCTATGTCATTTTTTCCCCTACATCTTGATTTTTTTTTTTAAAGAAACTTCTACAAACATTAAATGATTCAAATCTGAAAACGAAGCCATAAAATTGACTAGCTTTTCAATCTCTTATAGCCTATATATGCAGCACCTAAACACTCATCTATCTACATTGAGCTGAACAGTTATGGATCTATATGTATATCTACATCTAAACATACATATCTATATATCTATGCATACAGAGCTACAGATCTATACATATAGCTAGGCAGCTACCCACCTACTTATCTATAGATGGTCTCTGGGTCCAGATAGATACACATGGGCCTCCATCCTCTCCTTCCTTACTTTGCATACATTTTAGGAGAGTTTCGTCATCCCACTTCTATAGAAAATGGTGCTGAGATTGGGGCTCTCCCTTTCCCCAGGACTTGTTTGAAATAAAATTGAGCCGCCTGAGCTGTGCCAATCCCTTACTTACCCACCCTCCGTCTTCTCATAACACACAAAGAAAAGTAGCTTGAAATAGTGGGCTTCAGTTGGCAAAGAGAAGTTAATGAACAAGTCTACATAAAAATTCAGATTTGAAAACATATTTTTTCTCACCTGTGGTATATATGGACAGATCTCCAAAGCTGACAAAATTGAAATTATTTTCTCACAAAAAGGTTGCTATTTGCATTTTAATCAACCAATGAGGTTTTTTAAAATCTCTGAAGATGAAGTACCTTACTGATCTGATATGAAGAAAGTAAACTGGATGCAGAAAAGCTTCCAAAGAAGGTGAACCAAACTATCTTTAATTCATCCCAAAGTTTCGAGCTCTGTTTTTGAAATGCTGCCAAGTTTCAGGGTGAAATAGGGAAATCTCCCTTCCCCTCTAACCAACTATTTCATTTACCCTTCTTAAGATATGTTCTTTCCTGGGGTGCCGGGTGTATCAGTCAGTTAAGTGTCAGATTCTTGATTTCCACTCAGGTCATGATCTCAGGGTTGTGAAATCGGACCTTGTGTTGGGCTGCACGCAGGGCGTGGATTCCCTCTCTTCCCCTTCACCCTTTCTCTTCCTCTCAAAGAAAAAAAAAATTCTTTCCTTAGAAATCTAGAGTCTTTTGTATTTAGAGATAACCCTGCATTTTTAGTATTATAACCCTGCATATTTAGTAATCTATAATACTTTGTAGACAAGAAAACAGTCTTCAGCTACCAAGCTTTAAACAATTCTTGTAGAGAAGAAAAATAAATGCAGGTTGTATTCTGTTTACATTTATTTTCCTAGAATTCATCTCTAACAGGTATTTCTAGCTATAGTGTACAAAAGTTAAAACCACAAAAAAAAAAATGTAGCTTTGGCACATACTAATGCAATTTTTAAAAATAATAGATGGGTAATTTCTATGTATAGTCTAACTGGCTTAAAAAACTCCCTAAAAATATGAAATATAAAACTTGTTTTTTTTTAAAGAACACTTTACTCCATAACGAACTATATTCTTGCATATGATATTAAGGTAGCTTGTTAGAATTATTATTTAGAGTGTAAGTTTGTTTGACATGAACTCTGAGGCTGGACTATTTTTCACAGTGTTTTCAAAGTTTTTTATAAAACTACCCTGTACACTATTGACAGGTAGATAATAAATAATAAGTCTGTGTTAGTGAAATGCTTTTATTTTTAAGTATTTAGTGTTGAAGTATTTAGTGTTAAGTATTTAGTGTTTTAAGTATTTAGTGTTGAAAAGATGGTCTTCAAAAATAGAAGAAATACTGTGGTATTCAACATAACTTTTACAAAAGTTGACAACAGCATTAGGGATTCAAACTGAATAGAGTGGATATATAAGGCAATAATTTTAACACTGAATAGTTTTCTACTGCGATGTATATAAACTACAACAGGGGGTTGTTCCTTTTACAATTTTATTAGTTGTCATATTTCCAAGATAAAGTAGGTTCCTAAAACAATTCTTAAAGTGACCTCTTTAGATGAATCAGCAAAAAAAATTATTCATGTATCAGTTGCAACTGAACCATTGGTTCTACTGTGGATCAGGAAGACCCACTCTGGATCGTGTTACTGCCATATCCACAGAGAATGAAGTCAGTCCCTGTACTACCAACTCCATCCTTCCCTATAAAACAGGAAAAGTACTTAGAAGCTCCACTGCTGCTCACCCATTAAAGTCAAATTTCTACCATTCTGTAATGTACATGTTTATATTTCCATGAACTGTGTCCCCAGACTTAGGTCCTACTGGTATAGAAGTACTTAGCATAAACAGGCGGCTTTTTAAGAGTTTTTCAATTTATGAAGGTTTTTTTCTGAAAGAAACTGAGAGCTTGCTCATGTTCTTTATGATTCAATACTTCTCAAGTTAGAAAGCCACTCAATTCCTGAAAATTTCAACTTACCTTTCCCCAAGGCTAAACCTGAGGAAGTAACTACTATCTAGATTTTTCTGCCTCGAGGAAATAAAATTTAAATATTAACAATGAAAAACATTAGAGCTCTTATGATTCATTAGTTGCTTAAGTGCTTTTCTTTGGAGAAGCTAGAAACTCTTCAAATGTGGAATCATATGGGCCCTGACATCTAAGTGAGGAAAACAAAAGGCAGTTTATCAAACTGCCTCTTGAGACAGCCAACAAGAAACTAAAATCCTGAAAGATGACTGGCCAGCATTGCAAGTAACCATAGAACTCAAATAAATTCAAGGCTTCTTCAGAAATAAGCTTCCTCCACCAAGACCAGTTTCCATATTAGGTATTATTATCATCTTTAACTCAACCTACCAGTTTAAGCCACTGAAGAAAGAAATCTTATGTATCACATACAAATATAAGAATACAAGAATACGGGGTGCCTGGGTGGCTCAGTCGTTAAGCGTCTGCCTTCGGCCCAGGTCAGATCCCAGGGTCCTGGGATCGAGCCCCGCATCGGGCTCTCTGCT
>CM053605.1:31101788-31121965 GCA_028646535.1 Procyon lotor
TTTCCATATTAGGTATTATTATCATCTTTAACTCAACCTACCAGTTTAAGCCACTGAAGAAAGAAATCTTATGTATCACATACAAATATAAGAATACAAGAATACGGGGTGCCTGGGTGGCTCAGTCGTTAAGCGTCTGCCTTCGGCCCAGGTCAGATCCCAGGGTCCTGGGATCGAGCCCCGCATCGGGCTCTCTGCTTGGCAGGAAGCCTGCTTCTCCCGCTACCATTCCCTCTGCTTGTGTTCCCTCTCTCGCTGTGTTTCTCTGTCAAATAAATAAAATCTTTAAAAAAAAAAAAAAAAAGAATACAAGAATGCTAATTCCATGCTGTATTCAATTTACATTTTGTTCTTTGAAAAAGTCACAGATCAGAACAACCTTTGAAAAATGTGAGTGGATAAAGAAGCCCTCAAGTTCACACAGAAATATTGCTACTATTTCCCTTCCCTGGTGATGCTAAATTGCATAATATTCTAGTTAGGATGAGAATGCCTAGCTGGCTCAGTCTATAAAGCATGCAACTCTCAATCTCAAGATCATGAGTTTAAGCCCCACACTGGATACAGAGCCTACCTAAAATTTTTTTTTAATAATAAACATGATGCCTGTTTTCTTCCATTTCCAATATGGACCAAATGATACAAGCTTTTGTAATAAAATCCCCAAAATTTTCCAGCAATCTAATTTTAGCTGACAATGTTACTCTCTAACTTTGTGTATTGAAATTCTCCACTTGCTTAGTTGATTCAATGGTTCATCTCCTGGACACTACTGAAAGCCTTTCCGTCCACCCGATTCAATGTTGTGTCTCCATCTTCCATACTTATATTCTCCCCTTAAGGCAGCCAAATTGGATTTTTGGCATCTATCTGTCCAGAGGAAGTGATGAAGATTCGTGGCCTGAAGTGGACTGAGCTTGAGGTGCCACCTTAAAACATTCCTTCAAACACAGTCTTCAAACACAGTCTTCTACCTTTAAGAAGCTAATGAATTTCAGAAAATGGCTAAGCACGTGGAGACCACAGAGCAGCTAAAAATTATTAAACTCGATCAATTTGATGAACACTTAAAATATACTTATTATTTAGGTAGTGAGATTTATAAATTTTTTCAGTGTTGTATTTGTTTCATTAATGTTGAGTAAGGGACAGGGAACTCTAGGTAGGGAGAGATAGGTAGAAAGAGATAGGTAATGGGCTATGGGATCAGGCTCACAAAAATCCCAAAAATGTGGAGGTGTAAGGAAACCAGAGATAAGGGAATAAACCAGACCATCTTGTACTAGATGTCTGGGGTGAAATCTTGTTATAACAGCTACTTGTGATCAACAAAGAATTACCAGACCATGAAAAGGAAATAAGCCATTTAAGGTGTTATCACTACTCCCTACTCAATGGTGCTATCAATAGAGATGTTTAAGTTTCCTGGTTAGTCTTCAATAAAAAACCAATCCTAAAGGTCGTCCCTCAGCAGCAACCCTGTCAGGACCCTCCTCTCACTCCTGAAAGCCTTTTCTGTATCCTCACTTAATAAAACTCTAAGGCTTTACTCACTCTCCTGCGTCCATGAGATTCATTCTTCTACTCCGTAAGCCAAGAACCTTACTCTGTCACTTCAATGTGTATAAACCTTTTATGTAGCTACCTTTCCCGTCTTCTGTTATAAGGCCCAGAGCCTCATTTAAATTAGGGTATCCTATCTTCAATTCAGATACAACATGGGTACAACCTAAATTGTCATCTTTCTCTCAGAACCCACACTACCAAACTTATTGAAATACAACCTTAAACTTTAATGCATGGGTGGCCTCCCCTTTCAAGATTATAAACTCTTTGGGGGAAGAGAGCATAATTTAAGCTTTTTTAAATCCGTCATAGAAACCACTCCCTAAAACATTACCATAAAAAGGTGCTAAGTAGAGGCACCTGGGTAGCTCAGTTGGTGGGCATCTAACTCTTGATTTTGGCTGGGGTCATGGTCTCAGGATCATAGGATCGAGCCCCAAGTAGGGCTCCTCCCTTAGGAAGGGGCCTGCTGGAGATTCCTTCCCTCCCTGACCCTCTGCCCCTCTCATCCTCTCTAAAGTTAATAAATAAGTCTATAAAAAAAAAGGTGCTAAGTAAATATTTGTTGATGGTCAAATCAAAAATAGTTAAATATGTAACTTTACAATATAGGAATTTGCCTATACAAATGTGTGTACAATTTGGTTATTTGGGGAGTTTAACATTCTTTGATTGCCATAATACAGAATAATTGTTTTATAAATCTTTACCAGAGCTAACAAAATTTTGGCAAACTTAAGTTAAACCTCTTTTTATTTCCTCAACATGCTCTAAGACAGAAATGACAAATGTAAACAGGACAAAAGAACATGGACTGTTTTCAAATAGGTTAACTTGAATAGGAAAAATAGAGAATGATTTAGAAGGAACAAAAACAACAAAAAAAAACTGATGAAAAGTTCCTAAGTTAAATCACTATTTACCTCTCTACTAGCAATAGATGAAAAATTTTATACCTATAGATGCATTAAAACACCGTTTAAAACTTCAATTTGTGAAATACAATAATTTGAGATTTCTACTTTCCAAGGTAAAAAAAAAAAGTCATTTGTAATATATAGAAACCTGATGGAAATAAATAAATTTGCATTCATAATACCCTAACATTATACTATTTTTTTTTAAGATTTTATTTATTTATTTGAAACAGAGAGAGAAATCACAAGTAGGCAGAGAGTCAGGCAGAGAGAGGGAGAAGCAGGCTCCCTGCTGAGCAGAGAGCCCAATGCGGGGCTCGATCTCAGGACCCTGAGATCATGACCTGAGCTGAAGGCAGAGGCTTTAACCCACTGAGCCACCCAGGCACCCACATTATACTATTTTTTATTAGCTCTTACAGAGAGCTAGTAAATGAAATGAGCTTAATATTTTGAGAGCATTCTATATGTTATAATATTTATTAAATGCCTATCATGTGCCAAATACTTTACATACATTATCTCACCTTTGCCCACCCAACAGCACAATAAATTACTAGTTCTTTTTTTTATTATTATTATTTTTTTTTTAATTTAAGAGAGAGAAAGCATGAGCAGGAGGAGAAAGACAAGGAGAGGGACAAGCAGACCCCATACTGAGCACAGAGCCCCACACAGGGCTCAATCCCATGACACTGAGATCATGACCTGAGCTGAAATCAAGAAAGAGTTGGATGCTCAACCAACTGAGCCACCCATGCGCCCCACTAGTTGTACTTTAGAGGTGAGGAAGCTGATGCTCAAAGAAGTCAGATAATTTGACCCAAATAACAAGCTGAAAAATGACAGAAAGCGTTTGGCTCCAATCTCAGACTTTTCCCATCTTCTCATACAGCTCCTAATAATAGTGGTTATCAATTTTTAACACTATTAAGAATGAACTTCGGGGCGCCTGGGTGGCTCAGTGGGTTAAAGCCTCTGCCTTCGGCTCAGGTCATGATCTCAGGGTCCTGGGATCAAGCCCCGCATCGGGCTCTCTGCTCAGCAGGAAGCCTGCCTCTCCCTCTCTCTCTGCCTGCCTCTCTGCCTACTTGTGATCTCTCTCTGTCAAATAAATAAATAAAATATTTGAAAAAAAAAAAAGAATGAACTTCACAAAATCACAGAGACAGGAAGTACAAGGGTGGTGACCAGGGCTGGAGGAGAAGGGATTGGGAGTTACTATTCAATGGGAAAAGAGTTTCTGGCTGGGATAATGAGAAAGTTCAGAATATGGACAGTGGTGATGGTTGCACAATAATGTGAATATACTTAATGTCACTGAACTGTGCCTTCAAAATGGTAAAAAAGGTGAATTTATGTTATGTGTATTTTACCACCATAAAAAAATAAAACATTCAACATCATACCCAATTTGTTGATATCCTACAAATTCTATAATTTTAATATATAGTCCAGAGGACTTTAAAATCCTGGATGTTTCAGTTATATGATTGTCATAATGGGATGCTTAAAAATAATTTGAAGCTGCAAATCAAAATAATAATAAGCATTTTTAAATGCAAATATTATTATCACTACAACTGAGGCATTTTATACCACTCATTACCATCTCATTAGGTTCTTTCACAGGGTTTGTTTTTAAAATATAAAATGTAGACTAGGAAGAAAAACTCGGAAAAACATTAGTCCATTTATTGCTATAGTCTAATATCAGTGTGCTTAATTAAATTAGTTAATTAGTAAGTAAGCCCCTTATCATTTTTCTAAATTGTTCCTAGTCTATTTTTCTATTATTTAATCAAAGTGTCTCCTCTCTACGCTTAAATATTCTAAATTAGCATTACTATTTCCTTATGAGGAAAAGTTCCCTTGCAGCAGGAAAAAAAAAAAGATGTTAAAAAAAAAAAAAATCAAGCCTAAATCATTTCATTCTCAAGAGCTTCTTTTTTTAAAGATTTAGTTATTTATTTTAGAAAGAGAGCACGCAGTGGGGAGGGGCAGAGGGAGAGAGAGTCTTAAGCAGAGTCCACATTGAGCATGGAGATTGACCTGAGGCTCAGTCTCAGGACCCTGTGATCATGACCTGAGCCAAAACCAAGAATCGGTCACTTAACTGATTGTCCCACCCAGGCGCCCCTCAAGAGCTTACTTTTAATAAACACAGCTTGCAATGTTTTTGTCTTTGTATTTAAGAATTTCAAGTTTCAAGTCTCATAACTGTTAGGTTTTATACATTTATATTTATAAATGAATGAATGCAGATCATGAATTATTCTCAGATCTCATATATGATACCTCCCTAATTATTAATGAGCACTAAGTCATAAAAGGCAACCACTGTCACTCATGGGAAAAAAAAAATGTGCCCTATAGCATGGAAAGAGAACTGGATAATTTATGGCTACAGCAGGAGAGACGGAGGCCAGCCAAGTTAAAGAAACAAGCAAAGCAATATGCAGCTCCAAATTATGGCTGCTTCCCAGTTCCTTGGTGCAAAAACAGTCATTCAGTCTTAACATAAAAATTAAAAGCAAAGCACTATTAATCATCCAGCAAACAAAAACATTTGGTTAAATTAATGAACACCACTTAGAATAGAACAGCAACAATCTACATGTTTCTTGCAAATTCTCAAAGTAAAAATACTTAACTTTAGAAAATAATTCAATTTATTAACTAAATTAATTTCTCAATATAAGATAAAATACGTATTTTAAAGACCTTAATGATACTAAACTTCGAAATAATACAGGATGAAATAAGGTAGAATATCAGAATTATCTTTAATTTCACTAGCTTAAACACTAGTATATGAAAGGTAGTGATAGAGCATAGCTCTTGAAGCTAAGTCCTTGGGTTCAAATCCAAACTTCAAAATGACTTACCAGCTGGGTGACCAAAATATTCTTTATTTGATTTTGGAGGAACTTTAAGGAAAATTTCTGTTCCATTAGAAAAGCTGTTCCTTTACCATTACCTATATTTTACCCAACTACCTACAGCTAGAGTTGCCAGTTTTAACAAATAAAAATCCAGGACACCCAACTAAATTTGAATTTCAGATAAATAATGAATAATTTTTGTATAGGACATACTTATGTTGAAAAATTATGTGTTGTATATCTGAAACACAAATTTAACTGGGTGTCTTAAATTTTGTCTGACAACCCTACCTACAGTATTTCTACTAATACTATACTTTCTATTTTTTATTATTCTATTTAGTTAGCACACTATAACAATAGTATCATGCTTTGTGTTATATGGCATGTAAGTATACAGTCAGCTAGCAGACTATGTAAAGAACTGAAATGAATTCAATAGGATTCCTAACTTTTGAAAGTGGTAACCATTTACAGAATTGTTTTAGGACAGTTAAAGATACTCTGTTTCTATCTATTCTCGATATGCCTCTTAAGAGGCCATAACCACTTTTACCCAAATAGCAATGCTAGAATATTCAATTATGAATTTACATACATAATTATAAAAATGATCATAGCAATCTGTCCATACAAGTGCATTTCACATCACTATGTAGATACTTTTACAAAAATCTCCCCTGACACTGCAAAGTTACGAGTTTTAAAAGATTTATTCTAAAGTTCCAAATCACCATTACTAAAAGTTTTACAAAAATACTTGAAAAAAAAATCCATACTCAACTGTTGAACGATAATCATTTAATCATAAGAATTTCTAAATCCCATGCCAGATAAACAACTCCACTTAATCAAACATATTGAATTAGCAAAAAGTAAAACTTTGAATCTAATTTATAAATTCAAAGTTATTAAATAAGATGTTTTGTTTTACTGTCAGTTTTCTTAAGTTTTATACTCAAAGGTAATTTTGATCATCGAAACATGTTAATAGTCTAAGAAAATCATTTAAGTAGCATGTATATTGTTCCAAAGATATTTGGAATATCTTTGGTCATCAGATAAACCAACCAATCTCTTGCAAAAAGTTTCATTAAATAAAGCATCCCTGAAATACCGATATTTTCAAAAGATCTATTTAAACTAATGAAAATGGATCTTTCAACCCAAGTATAGCAATACTACAAAAAAACAGTTGTGAAAAACTTGTCTCTATCTTTAAATCAAGACCTAAATGATTCAGCCTCAAGTTCTTAATAATATTTGTCATGCTAGACACAAAATGTTAGCCAAATTACATTTTTTTTCCTCCCTTTTGCACAAACACATTTGGTAATTTGTGAGAATAACAGAAACATAGATTTGACCACACAAAGATAAAGATCAGTAAACTAAGACAGAAAACATTACATTCCCAATGAGTCATCATATTCCATTGACTAAAAATCACAATTTAAGGAAATTCTGCAGCCAACTAAACACTTAACAACAGTATCGTAACCATTTGGGGACATTGGAAAACAATGTAAATCTTGAAGAGTGAATACCTGGCAACTTTGCTAAACTAGATCATAATCTCAGGAAACAATAAATTTCAAGATCCAACAGAATCCTTTTTATATGCTATACTAAATTATTTTTCAAAACCAATCCCCAAAATGCTTTTCAAAAGTTTAATGGATTGGGGTGGCTGGGTGGCTCAGTGGGTTAAAGCCTCTGCCTTCAGCTCAGGTCATGATCTCAGAGTCGTGGGATCAAGCCCCGCATCCCATTGGGCTCTCTGCTCAGCAGGGAACCTGCTTCCCCTTCTCTCTCTGCCTGCCTCTCTGCCTACTTGTGATTGCTCTCTCTCTCAAATAAATAAATAAAATCTTTTTTAAAAATTTAATGGAGTTAATAATCTCTTAATCTCTATCATGGTATCTATTATCCATTTAGTGGCCAGCACCTAGACTATTTTATTATGTCCTTTTTACAATTCTGAGATTCTCTCCCTTCCGACCTCGTTTGTTTAATGCTCCTAAAAACATTTTTTCCCAGTTGTGCCACTTTCAGAGAGGGCACATCAAGAATAATAAGACTAGCTAATGTATATTGAGCAGCTATGGGCAGGGCCCTATGGTCTCTAATATAGGGTCATCTCATAGAATAGAAGGTGACAGGTAGGACACGGTAGGAGATGGAGTTGGAAAGATTAACAGGATCCACATTGTGCCTGGCAGGCTGAACTATGTAAAGAAATTTGTACTTTATTCCAAGGGCAGTGGGAAGTTATCAAAATTTTTCAGCAGGAATATGATACAACTAGATTTGCCTTTTAGAAATGAGTAGGGAAAAGAAGGTGGTTTGGGTGAAAAGCTAGCTACAAAGATGCTGTGGTGACAGAAGCCAAGTGCAGAAGTAGCTGAAATTAGAGGAACAGTGAGAACTCTCCAGGAGGTAGAACCAAGAGAACATGATAACAAATTGGATGTTAGAGGAGAGAGAAGGAAACAACTACCATGTCCAGATTGCAACAAGGGCAACTGAGAAGAAGGGAAAACATAGAAAAGGGCAAATCCAGGGATGTGGAAATATCCAGCAGATACATAGGGCTGGATGGATGTATCTATTCAATAGATAGCTTTTGAATTCAAAAATTGAATAAGCATTTTTAAGCACCTAGCTTAGAGCTCAGTTCTATACCCCTTTTAAAACTTCTTTTAAGATCTTTTAAGGTAAAACTTCACAAGATCTACTTGTGATCTCTCTCTCTGTCGAATAAATAAATAAAATCTTAAAAAAAAAACCACTTCTTTTCTATATGAGATTCCTATTTTAATAAGTCGAGTATAAAGCATGTCTAACACCTTTGAATTTCTATTACAAATAGCAGAAGTATCAATGAACAGTTGAATGAATCAATCATTAAAAGTAACTTTGCCAAATGTATTGTAGCATGAAAAAAATTGATGAGTATTGCCAAAAAGGCTGTTAGTAGAGTCAAATTTCAGTGGCCTTGGCACCACCGCAGAGATATTAAGTATATATTTAAAGATATAATAACATAAAACATTGAATAATGAGACACTATGCCCACATCCCTCCCCACCCTCCCATGTGTCGTATTATATATCAAATTATTTTTCAATATTTGAGTGAAAGAGACGAAATCTATCACAACCAAGTAATCCCTTTATATATAATTACCAAAGGAATTAATTTTGTTTTTATTTTAGTTGTAACTCAGAGAATGAAATGTAGGTGGCAAGGCTCAGATGCCAGACATGGCCCATGTTTCCACACATTAATTAATTAACTTATTTATTTGTTTATTTATTTTAAAGGTTTTATTTATTTATTTGACAGAGATCACAAGTAGGCAGAGAGGCAGGCAGAGAGAGAGGAGGAAGCCGGCTCCCTGCTGAGCAGGAGCCCGATGTGGGGCTCAATCCCAGGACCCTGAGATCATGACCTGAGCGGAAGGCAGAGGCTTTAACCCACTGAGCCACCCAGATGCCCCTCCACACATTAGTTTAAATGATTGTGGGCAAAGCATCTCATGATAACAGAAAGATAACTTGACTGAATGGATGTCATGCATGGTTTGATTAAGAGATGGTGGCAGCCCTTAGGATTGTTTCTTAGAACACTAGCATGCTGCTGTTGTGAGGTTCGGTGAAAAGCCACTGAGAAAGAAATACTGACCACAGCTGCTGGGAAAGCATATAAGATGCGCTGTAAAAACTTTTATAGAATTATAGACTTTTCATTACTATCGGCTAGTTAAATGTCTTGTCAAGTCCTCTCTTTGTTAGGTACAGCCTAAAATATATCTTAAATGTATCTATATAGATGTTGTATTCCTCACATCCAGGCTGTATAGCAAACTTGAAACACAGGCATCATAACTCCCATTTTACCAAAGAAGAAACTGAGGCTTAGAAAAAGTTTTAAAGCTTGCTCATGAACACACAAAAAGTGGCAAAGCTGAGACTCCAGGATCCCAGATCAAATTCTCACGTCTCTGTCCCCTTTCCCACCCACCCAAGCTGACTTCCAAAGATTGAAGTTCCTATTAAGTAAGGTGAACCTAGCAACAGTAGACTGTGTTCATTCAGGTAAAGAATTCTTTCAGAAATATGGAAAAGAATAAGTGATCTTGATTCAGTCTGGGAGAGAAATACATCAAGATTGTGCCTAACATTTAGTACAGGCTATGGAGGACACAAGTAAATTCTAAAATGTGGTCCTCTTGTCAAAGTTGGTGAGATGAGACTAATAAGAATAAACTAAGGATGCTATAATTTCCCAGTGTTTATAAGATAGGTTCTAATTCAGGGCACCTGGGTGGCTCAGTGGGTTAAAGCCTCTGCCTTTGGCTCAGGTCATGATCTCAGGGTCCTGGGATCGAGCCCCACATTGGGCTCTCTGCTTGGCAGGGAGCCTGCTTCCCCCCCTCTCTCTGCCTGCCTCTCTGCCTGCTTGTGATCTCTCTCTCTCTCTGTCAAATAAATAAATAAAAATCTTAAAAAAAAAAAAAAGGAAACCATGCCATTTTTAACAACATGGATGGGGACCTTGAGGGCATTATCCAAAGTGTAATAAGTCAGAAAGAGAAAGAAAAATATCTCACTTCTATGTGGAAGCTTAAAGAAGATCCAAGTCATAGATACAGAAAACAGATTAGTGGTTGCCAGAGGTGGGGTGTTGGAGGTAGGTTAAATGGGTAAAGGTGGTCAAAAAGTTACAAACTTCCAGTTATAAAATAAGTGAGTCCTGGGGATGTTCTGTCCAGCATAATGACTACAGTTAATAATACTATATTGTATGCTTGAAAACTGCCAAGAGAGTAGATCTTAAAAGTTCTCATCACAAGAAAAAAAAATGTAACTATGTGTAGTGATGGATGTTAACCAAACTTATTATGGTGATCATTTCATAATATATCCAAATATCAAATCATTATGTTGTACACTTGAAACTAATATATTACATGTCAATTATATCTCAATAAAAAACAAAAAACATGATGCCAAAAAATAATAATTATAAAAGAAAATGTGGTTTAAATCTAATAAGTATAAGGGGAGAGACAGAAAATGTTACATATCCTCTTCTAACCTGACTTGCACTTCACCTGTAAGAACCTGGCAGATATAAGCGAAATAAGTCAGTCAGAGAAAAACAAGTATCACATGATCTCTCTGATATGAAGAACTTGAGAGGCAAGGCAGGAGTTTGGGGGGGTGGGGGAGAGAAATGAAACAGGAAGGGATGGGGAGGGAGACAAACCATAAGAGACTCCTAGACTCAAGAAATGAACTAAGGATGGCCGGGGAGTGGGGGTAGGGATAGGGTGGCTGGGTTGTGGACATTGGGGAGGGTATGTGCTGTTAAGTGCTGTGAAATGTGTAAGCCCGAAGATTCACAGACATGTACCCTGGGGCAAATAATACATTATATGTTAATAAAAATTAATTAAAAAAAAAAAAAACCTGGCAGATAGTAACACCTAAGACAGAAGATGAGGGGAAAGCTCTGTGGATTTGCAAGAGCACGCTTGAAAAGGCTGTGAAAAAAAACAAACAGCATTGCCCATTATCCATACTATTACTCATAATAAAATGAGTAATAGCTGCCAAAGTTATGGTTCATTCCTTTCCTAATCTTCAGGATTTATTTTAAGATTGGTCATTATTTATTTAAAGTCCCCATCTTTACAAAGCATTATACTCTCTCTTTTTGTGGTCCTTTCTGAGGACCACAAACCAAACAGTTCCAAAGAGTTCTTGCTTTTAAGGAATTCACAATCAAACACAGAAACGGAACAGAAAACCTGAGTCTGAGTCAGACATGATTTTTTTTAATACATGGTCAAGTTTTCATTCACATTTTATATGTACTCACAAACTTTCCCACAATGAGCCTCATTCCAGGAGAAAACAAGGACTCTGAAGTAATTAGCTGTGAGAGGTCTTTTATTCAATAAAAAGCAAAGATTAGTTGAACCGTAAGGTGAAACTGGTTCAGCCAAGTTAATGAGGAAGCTATTTCTAATACGTACCTTTACTAAGGGTCAAGTGTCCCTTAAGGCTGCGTTAGTGCCAAGTAGGGGGTTATGGGGGCTTTTTCTAAAATTCAAATCAACTTGAAGCAAGAAAAAAAGCTCCACTATGATTTTAGACAATGATCAAAACTGAGCAGACAGCAGTATGTCAAATACAGTAGGCACTTAAAAAAAATCATTTGCTGAACTAAACAGAGCTACACTAAACTCACAAATAGTTCATTCTTTTACTCTAAATGTTGTGGAAGTTGAAACCTATCTTCGCACAAACCTGACCATCTAGCAAAAACTGCACAATTGTTTGTCAAGAAGGAACAAAGAATGCAACAATTACAAATACTACTAGTTGGCTTACAGAACGTTTTTGGTAGGGATGGGAAATTTCATTTTCTTTAATAACTACATCAACCAAAATCAAAGTTTCTGTGCATTTTTCTTTGTAATGCCACAAGAAATCAGAAAAAAAAAAAAAAAATCAATGATGACCAATCTCTACAACTCCAAAGACTATGAACAGAGATACTGGAATCCCCATCACTTTATTTTATTTTTTTTAAGATTTTATTCATTTTTTGACAGAAAAAGAAAGAGATCACAAGTAGGCAGAGAAGCAGGCAGAGCCTGCTAACCTGACACAGGGCTTGATATCAGGACCCTGGGATTATGACTTGAGCCGAAGGCAGAGGCTTTAACCCACTGAGCCATCAGGCGCCCCTCCCCATCACTTTAGAAAGGAGACCATACCAAACCCAGTTAGATTATACACAGCAGCTAGAAGACAAGTTTTGCTCTGTAACTCAAAAATATCACTCTATTCAAAGATTTCCATCATCAGAATCTTAGGAATTATTTTTACTTACTGATTCCTTTATATCTCTAAAAAGTCCTGACAATTCCTACTGCAATACTAGTCTCATATTTTCTTTTCCATTTCTAAATAATAATAACTAACATTTATTGACTATCTGCCATGTGCCAACTATTTTGGCTAAGCACACTAGATGAATTCTCTTAATTCAACCGCCCAGCCACGCTCTGAGGTAGGTCCTGCTACAGCGGTAAAGCTGAGGTTCACAGAGATTAGGTGACCTGCCTGAGGTCACCATAGCTAATAAACCGAAAATCAAGGTTCCAATTCTGGTAGTCTAATTCTACGACCTACCCCTGGAAAGGCAGTGGTACATTACCTCCTAGACCTAGCACCTAATTCTAGAAACTTTTAGCCACTCTCTTAATTCTTAATTTTCTCCATTGTTTCACACAGCTATTAAGGAAATCTTTCTTAGTTGTTTTTTTTTTTTTTTTTTTACCAATCACTCATCCATTTAAGAAAAGTACAATGGCTTTACATAGCATATTAAGTGTAATGGAGCCACCACATCAAGCCTGTGTTCGGTCAACCCATCAGATCCTCTCAAATTCCAGAGTATAGCCTCTGGAATACAAAGATAAACTGCTGAATGGATCTCAGTGAAATACATTGGTTTTTTTTTCCTCAGAAGGAAAATTCCCCTGATGGTTGTATTCACAGAAATATAGCATCCAGAAGAAGAGAGGTAAAACAGTCTAATACAGCTGACCACAGTGCAACCGGCATAGTAACCAGCTTTGTGATCTAAGAACAAAGTTTTAAACAAAATATGGATAAAGATGAGCAAGCCACTTACTCGCTGTGTGAATCTGAGCAAGTTATTTAACTTTCCTGTGCCTCAATTTCCTCATCAATGAAATGGAGTAGATATTCCTTAATTCATAACCCTAGTGAGAATTAAGTGAGTTCATACTTGTAAAGTGCTGAGAACAGTAAGACATGATAAGCACTCAATAAATGTCAGGGGTTATTATGGTGGGAGTGTGGAAGGAGACACCCACGTAACTCCTTTCAAATATGCCAAAAGTTGTCACATGAGTAATTAAACTTACTCTTTCTAGTTCTAGATAGAAATCAGCCTGATGAGGGTGCCTGGGTGGCTCAGTCATTAAGCGGCTGCCTTCCGCTCAGGTCATGATCCCAGGGTCCTGGGATCGAGCCCCGCATCGGGCTCCCTGCTCAGAAAGAAGCAGGCTTCCCCCTCTCTCACTTACCCTGCTTGTGCTCCCTCTTGCTGTCTCTCTTTCTGTCAAATAAATAAATAAAATCAGAGAAGAATTTTATTTGGGCTCAATATATGAGTATTTTCAAACAATGATAGCAGCCTGAAAATGGAATTGGCTCCTCTGAAAGAGAGGGAGCTCCCTACCTACTGGAGGCCAACAACAATGCATCTACAGGGGTTCCAGCTCTAGTGTGGTTAACTGCACATAACAACCTCCAAGGCCTCACTGAAGATACTCCATTAGATTCTTTCTCACAGTGTGTGGCACCACAGTAGTTTTTCAAGACATACTGTAATGCTCTTGGTTGGAGTTTCTCTATGATTCACATATGGTATACATTTGTGAATCAAGATAAAAGTGTAGTCCATGTCTGTGAGACACAATTTTGAAGTTAACTGGCTCATACAGGTATTGAAATAGGGTGTAGCAGCACATGAGCTATGTTCTCATCACTTGCCCTAACCAAATCAAACAATGTGAATCCCAAAACAGAGTACAGTAATGTTGAACTTCCTAATATCACAAAACACTATGATTGCTTCTCCAAGTTAACAATATATTCCATGACTAAAATAAATAAATAAATAAATAAATAAATAAATAAATAAATAAGAGTATATTCCATAACTAGCCTTTTAACCTTAACAAAACTTCTTTTTACTAATAAAAATCACCTAAACTTTAAGGTGAGCTCATGGCCACCTACGTAGAGACTACATTTCCCAGTTTTTTTGTAGCTGCATATGGCCATATCAATAATGGGCCAATGGGATATGAGCAGAAGTGATATGTGCAACTTACAGGTTACTTCCTTTAGAAAAGCTACTTGCCCTCACCTTTGTTTTCCTCCTTTCTATAGGCTAGAAAGGGGGATGTGGTGGTGGTGGGACAGTTTAATCAAAGGTACAAGAAAACAAACATGCTAAGGAGATGGCCCAAAAAGAAAACAAAAGAACCTGGATCCCTGAATTACTTTATGGAGCAGAGCCACTTACCAGATTCACAATCTGCCTACTGGTAGAATGTTACTTACTAGAGAAATAAACTTCTATCTTGTTTAAGCACTATACATTTGGATCTCTTTGTTAGAGCAACTTAGCTTCCTAATAAATGAAAAAGTATTTATAAATATGGCAACTGATTGGGGAGGGTATGTGCTATGGTGAGTGCTGTGAAATGTGTAAGCCTGATGATTAATGGACCTATAAACCCCTGGGGCAAATAATACATTATATGTTAATAAAATATATATATATGGAGAGTGAACTCTTTAATTCAAAGGCTCAGAGATTTGTGTGCAAATGTTCTCAGCTAAATTCTACCTTCAATAAAGATTTTTAGAGTGAGATTTTAAATTCTGGCATATATCAAGCCAACCATTGAAAGCAAGCAATACTTTCAAGGGCTGGGTACCACCATCAATGGTATACACTCTAAAAGCTGGGAACAGAATAGTTTAGGAAGAAAAAGACCCAAATGACAGAAAGAAAAAAAAATACTTGACCAAAAAAAAAAAACACAAAGACAGTCCCTTGAGGGTCAAAACACCAAGATCCTTATAAGAATAAGACAAGTAATCTACCTTAGTCACCTACTTGATCTTTAAAATGTTCAAACCATTTACAACTATAAAAACTAAAAATGAAAATTAAAACCATGAATAAGAGTTCAGAAATATTTAAGACATAATCAGATAAACACAAAGTCATGCCCATAAGAAGCCTCAGAGCAATGTTTTATACTTTGTAAAAAAAAAAAAAAATTTTTTTTTAAAGATAGTAAGATATTAGCCATAGTTGTTAAAGGACATAAGCCACAGTTTGGTTTTCTCCAGACTTTTCTTAAAGGAGTTCAGAACAACAAAGATATCCTGTGCAGTGTTTCATTTTATATAAGTAAATATCTAATATCTACATCCAGGAATTTTTTAAATTATAATTCCAACTTCTTTATCTTGTTTAATGTCACTATACCCACTAGATAAAGATTTGATGTCCTCAATTAATCCCAAAGTCAGTGGAGAGTACTGTTTCTCTTTTCTGGCTTTTAACAGGCTTTATACAATGGAAAACACTCCATAAAGCTGGTCTTATTATCCATGAAACCAGATAGCAATTGGTTCTCTATGTTGTAAGCTTGCATGGAAATTACACTTTAGTATATGCAGCACTAAGGAGACTATGGACTTTATGCTTATTTTAACACCTTACATTGCCACACAGGCTGGACTTACACTGATAATACATACACAATAATGACTCAAGGGCCAGGTAAGTATGTGTTTTGTATAGGTATTACAAGTAGCTTCTGTAACACGATTCTTCTAGTGGATCTTATTCACTAAAGTTGAAAAACGTAAAATAAATAGTTGATTTTACAAACTAGCCATCAGGACTCATCAAAATGCCTATTAAGGAAAAAAATAAAGTCTCCTTCCCTACAAAACTACCCACGTCTTCACCACAGAAAATCTTCCTTTGTCTGCAACATCATCACTTTTTTCTCAATTATGATTTGGGAAGTTTTATACTTGTAACAGTGCAGGTACAGGTGGACATTTGGTCAAATAGAGAGATCAGTGGAATTTACTTTTCCGGAGAGTTTCAGAGGTACAGTCTGCTCAGAATCAAATCAAACACACAAGAATGTTGTGAGAACCCAAAAATTGTCCTTCAATTGTTGTGAAGGATATAAATCCTTCACCCTGTAGTGAAGGATAAACTCAGAAATCTGAATCCTCTTCTTTTTAAATCTTTTAAGATCATACAAAGCAGTTCTCCAATTTGCTTTACGATTTGAGGAAGTCTGTAACCTCTCTAAGTCTCAGTTTCCAAATCTGCAAAAAGGTGGATTCAACTATTGCAAAGTAAACTCTAAGGATTCTTTCGGTTCAATTTTCTATTAAAGTTCTATATTAAAGCATAAAAAAGTAAAACATGTAAAACTGCAGATGCATTTGGAAATAAAAGGTTCCTAAAATCTATTGTCTTTCTTTAAAACTAGTACCAAGGGGCACCTGGGTGGCTCAGTCAATTAAGTGTCTGCCTTCAGCTCAGGTCATGATCCGAGGGTACTGGGATTGAGCCCATGTCCCGCTGGCTCCCTGCTCAGTGAGGGGGTTTGCTTCTCCCTCTCCCTCAGTCCCTTCCTGCCTCTGCTCCTGCACTCTCTCTCTATCAAATAAATAAATAAACTCTTTAAAAAAAAAATAAAATAAAATAAAACTACTATCAAAATCCTGAATCTTAACCCAATGAACTATCATATTTGTTAACAAATTATCATTTTGTTTAAAGAATCTTATAAAATTCATCTGAAATTGGAAAAAAAATCACTATAGCCATTACCTAGTTCTGAAACTGGATGTGATAGAATCATGGCCTTCAAAGATTCTTTATGTCCTATTCCCCAGAACCTGTGAATATATTAGTTTCTACAGCAAAGGGGAATTAACACTACAGATGGAATTAAGGTTGCTCATCAACCAATTTTAAAATAGGAAGATTATCCTGGAATATGTGGGATAGCCTAACGTTATCCAAAGGATCCTCTAATGTGGAAGAAGGAGGCATAAGAATTAGAAGGGAGCAAGGTAGAAAATCAAAGGGCATGTGATGTGAGAAAAATTTTACCAGGCATCACTGGTTTTGAAGATGGAAGGGTCCGTGATACAAAAAAAAGGATACAGATTCTAGACAATAAAAGGAGCCAAAAAAAAACACAAAAAAACAGATCTTCCCCAGAACCTCCAAAAAGGAACACAGCCCTGACAATACCTTGACTTTAGCTGAGTAAGGCATATTTCAGACTTCAGACCTCTAGAACTAGACTATAATAAATTTGTGTCATTTGAAGCCACTAAGCTTGTGGTAATTTCTTACAGCAGCAATATATTTAGGGTTTCTAAAACATAGGTCTGGATGAGTAAGAAACCCAAACTTCCAATCTAGGAGGTGTGCCAGAACAATCACCTTTGATCTATTACTGTTTCTTAGATCCCTCTGACTTCCATCTTAAATGAAATGATATATGAGCACCTAGCTCAAAAAATGATGGTTGCTTTTATTGCAGAACAATGCAAAGTTGAACCACCTTAACTTTGTTTTCTGCCTGGCCCCATTCCAACCAGATCAATATGTTCTTAAATCACTGTTTTTTGGAAATTTGGAGTATTGGAGTTGGAGGTTTGGTGGACAAAAGAAAATAGGGAGGAAAAGTTCAATCCTCCACCCACCTTATTAGCTGTGAAACCTACAACAAGTTTCCACACCTCTCAGAACCTCAACTTCCTGGTCTCTAGGGTTGAAATGATAATGGTAGCTGTGTCTTATCATGTTATCAGAATTAAAGATAATGTATGATCTTGGTAATATTAGTGCCTGTTATTGTATACCATACAATATACATACATACATATATACATACATACATACATACATACATACATAATGAAATCTTTAAAGAATCCTCCATTCCCTATCCATGGTATCACAAATAGTTCTCTATAATGGTGCCCTGGATAAATAGGAGAAATAGTGGATAGCCATACTTAGTAAATGAATGGGTAATGATCTCTAATTATTCTATAATAATGTAATTGATAGTTAAGCAGTCTCAAATTTTAGAGTACAAACATGTGAGTTTTATTTTTCCCAACTATACCATCTAGGATCCTCTTTTCCCTTGGGTACTCTGATTATTACCAATAGCTCACTCAGACTCCATAATGTTTTGGTCTCTCTCAATTACTAGAAGGGTTCTTTCAAGTTCATAAAAACTCAGTCCTATTCATTTTAAAACTTCAACCCCATGTTCAAAGTCCTCTTCCTTACCCCATTATCCACAAGGCAAGGTAGAATGGCGGTTATAGTGGTTACAGCTGGGGGTGGGTCTACTCTACCCACTTCTCCCTTTCTCTTCCTCTCTGCTCTTCCCTCCTAGAGCTTAGCTGGAGGAGGGATAGGAGAGGCCAAGGTCTTCCACAGATAGTTCCAGAGGGATGTTGCAAGCCTCCTTGGGTTAGTTTTCTCTGCTCCTTAGGTTAACGCTAAACTGACCTTTGGCTCTCTCTGTGAGGCAGGCATCCAAATGTAGAGTCTCTGGAGTTGCTGGTTCTCCACAGAGTCCTCCTTTCTTGCATATTCATCATCCTGGTGTTAGAGGTCTGACTTGGACACTGACTTCTTCCTCTTACCCTACACCTAGCCCCTGCCCCAGTATTTTGTTAAGAGTCCCTCTACCCAAATGGTTTCTTTGGGTGGGGCACCAGCAAGACACCTGGCCATTTTCTGTAGTGTTCCCTTTCTCTATACCCAGGACAGCATTAGGGGTTCTGATGGTCCCTTCCAGAGAGGGACTGAGTACCTTCGAGAGAGAAGATGAGCATCAGTCCCAATTTATATGGAGATTTGGTAGAGAGGGGACTGTTGGATGTCACCACCATTACACATTCTTTCCAGTCCTTTCTTTCTCTGCCTCAGAAAAGGTCATGAGCTCTTCCCCTCATACTCCAATGAGGAAAATGAAAGGAACAGGCTCTTCAGGAACCATAATACCTCTCCACAGTTACCTCTCCCTCCCAGTCCTCCTCTTATTTAGCCTGGGAAAGAGAGATGGGTAAGGGCAGTAGTGAAAGCAGCTTCTCTGTAAGAGCTGGTAGCTGACCACAACAGTTCATGGTCCCCTGAAGCTGTAAAATGTCAGACATTTTGTTTTGAGTGACAGTTCATTTCAGCACTCCCAACTACCTCCATCTTGTGACACTAACTTCTATATTGACTCGTTTGTCAGAAGCTATTTCTCTGTATTGGTGAGACTGTCGTGCTGAGGGCACAACAATGAAGAATTTCCTTGGACTTTCCTGGGGCTGGGTCTAGAAAACCAGCAAAGTAGACAAAACTCATCTTGAATGGCAAGCATTCTGACCAACAACCCAGACCAATTCTTCCTAGATCCTTCCCAGGAATGTCTCAGTTCATAGGGTTTTGTGCCCAGCAATTACTGTTAGGTGTGTTAAGCTAATAGGTATTAACTAGTTAAAACGCTCTCCAGAAGAACCAAAAAGCCATCAAAATCCAAAAAACCTGAATTCCCAAATGAACAACTTCTGGCAGAATGATCCAGGTGAAGAGACATACCTTAAGCTATTTACCCTGTCCATTTATAAATATGGTCCCATCTGACTCCATTCCCCTCTAAAACACCTTGATCTTTCTTTTTCTCTTCTCTCCCAAACTCCAAAACTTTCAATGTGTAGTCAAGCTTAACTAACACTTCTGAGTATGACTTCTCATAGCCCATGCAGCTACTTCTGTGACAAACTTGTCTTTGGATAAAGATGATATGTAGGACAGACAGCTATAGGATCAAAAGGTCATCTGCTATTGAGTCTTCTGACTTCCATTGTGTCTAGCACAAGTTTGTACACACTATGTACACACACACACACCACTATTTATCATAAAATTTATTTGATCCCATACTTACTGAACATAAGAAAGTATAAGAAAATATTCCTTTATGTTTTAGATGTTTGGGGAAATGCTTATTTTTTTCTTTCCAAAAAAATCCACTTTAAGCAATAATCATCAAGACAGTGTGGTACTGGCACAAAAACAGACACATAGATCAATGGAACAGAACAGAGAGCCCAGATATGGACCC
>CM053605.1:31122465-31144216 GCA_028646535.1 Procyon lotor
TCAGTCGGTAAAACAGCCAACTCTTGATTTCAGCTCAGGTCATGATCTCAGGGTTGTGGGATCGAGCCCCCGCATCAGGCCCCACATTCAGTGTAGAGTCTGCTTGTTCCTCTCCCTGTGCTACTCTCTCTGCTCCTCCCCATCCCCACCTCGCTCATGCTTGCTCTTTCTCTCTCTCTCTCTCTCTCTCTAAGTAAATAAATAAATAAAACCTTTAAAAATAATAACAACTTAACATAACTGAAGATAGATAATAAAAACTAATATATGGGTGCTTCAACAAAAGTGTTGACTATGCCTTTAATACCTAACCAGTCCCCAAGTGATGGGGACAAACCTCTGGATACCATCTGGTCACCATACTATATCTCTGAACAGCAGAACAGACTCATTACCTTTAACAAGATAAAGCAGCCATAAGCACAGTAATTTCTTGACATAATCATGTATTTGAATTTCCCACATACTGTCTATGGAATTTCTATCTCCCACCAAAAAAATAAAATAAATTAAATGACTACATAGACTTTCAGTTAAATGGAATTCCACAAATATATGCCAAGCTCCTCCTATGTGTGAGGAACTACACTTACCTCAAATGTAATTGGAAGGAAATCTCAATCATACAACATCATATACACTACCACTTAACAAAATTACAACATCCTTGGGTTAAAAACTGAAACACTCCTTATTGATTTATTGATGCTGGAGGACAAAACTATCAAACTATAAAATAAATCATATCAAGTTGCAGTGACTAAGTAACAGGCCATTCCTTAGCCTGTTTTAATTTATACCAAAGTTGGATCATAAGCTGTGTCTCATGATAAAGATGCCAATTCTGGTCAAAGAGTAAAATGCTAATAGGAGTTTCTCTCCTCTCAAGGTAAGGCGGAGTACAATACTAACATAAAGTAATAGGTATGTTACATGAATGGTTATAAAACTTTAAAAATGTATTCCAAAAAAATGTATTCAAATAATCCTTAAGAGCTTCCCAAAACTTTTTCAGAATCACTTCTTTTAAATTTGTCAGCTAAACTTGGTTTTTAAGGTAAGCATAAAATGCCATTTCAGCCATAGTGGCTAAGGTTTAAATCAATATTATTTAAGAGGATGTATAACATAAAGATTAAAGCAACCTCTAGAGCTAGACTATTTGAGTCTATTTCCTGGCTCTGCCATTTGCTAGCTATGTGACCTTGGGCAAGTCACTTATCTCTCCATCTATAAAAATGGAGATAATAATAAAAAAATACTCACCTCATGGTTATTGTGAACTTTGACTAAGTTAACACACATTAAGTGCCTAGAACAATGCCAGGCTATAATAGAAGTTACATAAGCTTTTGCTATTATTATAAAGAAAATGTCTCAATAGGAAAATCTCTTCAAGATGTCATGTCTCTTCAAGATGTTTTATTTATTAGATTAAATTTAAAAAGAAATCTATTGAATTATTAATAATATTTCTAAATATGTAATAATTATAGCAGAAAATCAATCAGTCCAAATATCTCAAAAACTGTTCACCAAACGCTGAAGATGTCTTTGCAACTTATATGTTAGCCTCTAGGGGGAGCACAAACTCCTGTCCTCCTCCACCTTCTCCTCCAAAAATTAGTGGCGATAATTCAGAAACTACAAGTCCAAGGACAATGACAGACTATGTTTTATGGAAGTGAAGCTTTCAAAGGAGAGAAAAGTCAGAGTGCACACAGAGTGTTGTTTTCTCTTTGTCCTGAACCCAACATCAAGGGTTGACCCGTAGGGGATCCGAACAGTATCTTTTGCACTGGTTCTTCCAATACAGATACTCTTTTTCTGAGCCAGACCCTAACTCAGCCTGAGTCAAGCGAGGCTTGGAGGAAATGCACTCTCCCCCTGCTGACTCCTTATTTTCTGTCCCTAAGAGTTGTGCTCTTAAGCAACCCACCCTCATTATTGGCTGTCAGATCTGGGATGTGGGGTGTGGGCTTTAAGCACACAAGCTATTTGGCCAACTTTGGTCTGAAATCACTGGTGCCTTAGGGGAAAGCCTAAGGTGATCAGGCCCAACTCTATTCTATAGAGTTCTGCCTTGAAATCTTTTGTCTCTTTTTGCCTTCCTTGTGCACTGGTCTCCCTCAACACCTCACAGAGAAGGTGTTCTGAATACAATCTCACAATCAATTCCAACCATCACATTGTACCACCCAACAATTCAAGTATGCCAGCTTACACATATCGCCCATGCTTCATCTAATACAGACTTAGTGCCTTTTAGAAGGCTCTTGAACGGGTCAACATGAAAGAATTAACAAAGCAGATGTTATCTTTCAAAGGTGCTTTAATCTTTTGAATACAAAGTTGCATTGTTAAGGAAAAACACAATATCTTTGCCCATGATCTGCTACATACTTTTGTAAATTTACAAATATGAATTAAGAGATCTTTGGAAACTAAACATACTTTCTAAAGTAGTTTAGTTTTTATGTTGTTTTGTTTTGTTTTAGGTGGATTGCATTGTTTTCAAATTTAACCTACCTTTCTTCTTCCTGCAGTGTTAATGATAATATGAATAATGATTCCTTTCTATTCACTATGTACAATCCCACTTTTCTCAAAGTAATGCTAGATTATTAGTGAAATGAGTTAAACGGTACAATTGAAAATAAACTAAATTATTATATTTCTCTTAAACATATCCACATGTTACAAATAAAACAACAAATCAAATTCAATTTTATTTTTTTTTTTTTTTTTTTTTTTTTCAAATTCAATTTTAAATCCAAGGAAGTATTCCAATACTTTGTCATACTGTGATTTTGTTGCCATAAAGTGTTAGCCAAAATACATAGTACATTGGTGACAACTTAAAATAAGACAAAAATTGTCATTACAAAAGTTGACCATTTAGTGCTAATTTTCATGACCACTTTTAACATAATAATCAAAATAAATTTTGTCTATTGTACCTTATTATAGGAACTGGGATGCTGAGACAAATAAGATTCAAAAAAACTACAAATAAATGCTTTTGACATTATTAAAACACCTGTCAAAATATAAGATTTTATAGAACTGACAGGTTTCACTATAATAGGTTTACTTATTTCTTACCTTTGATTTAGATAGAAAGTTCAATCAAATTTTTCTCTCTTCCTATCTAATAACCAAAAGTTCATTTACTGGTGTTGAGATCCCAACAGGAAACAAAAGTTGTTCTTATCTCTTACTGCTGTTTAGTCACTTTCAGTTGGACAGTTGTTTTAAATGTCCAATCTCATACATATCTCCATCGGGATATTTACACCTGAGAAAAGGAATTGTGTTTGATGTTCACAGTCATTCAAGCTGAATGAAAGTGAGGGAGGAGCAGGGCAGAATGAGCTACTCCTGGTCCACTGACCAGTTGCACTGGCATTACCTAGAGGCAGATGGTTTGTTCATTCACACTGAAGGTAAAGCCAGCTTCTCCTGATATCTTCTCATAATACCCTACTGTGCCTGAGGTGTTATTTGACAATATATGTTCAATTGACATTTTACAGTACAAAATTTAATTACTTGTGTTCTCTACTGTAAAATGGAAAAAAAACTGAGGGAAAAAAACTATTTAGTCTAAATTGCAATGTATATGTCATCTCTCAATGAATACATTATTAACTTACACTTCTTGAAATTTAAAATATTTTCCAAGAAAGTAAACATACGGTGTAAATTCTAAGAGCAATAGCAAACACTAATTGACAGGCACTTCTAAAATCTTTCATCAAAATAGGACAAAGCTCTTTATCTAAATTTTATTCCTAATACTCTTAAGAGGTATTATAAGAAATCAGATCAGAAAGGCACCACAATGAGAGGCAATTACTTCTAAAGTGAAATGTATCCATGTTTCTATGGCAATTTCAGGGAAAGTAAACACTGTGACTGAAGTTGCTGGGATAATAAACCAGATCAACCTAAGAAGTTCAACGCTATTTATACAGCTGAATCATACCTTAAGAGGGGCACCCTCAACTGAAGGCATGCTTACTATAAAGGCTGGTGGCTTTTCCAAAATTCACCCATTATTTGGTTATTTGGAAATTTAACACATATATCTATAGGCACAAAAAAAAAAAAAAAAGTCCACAAATGCTGATTAATTCCCAACCCAATCTACAGAAGCCTATTTAACTTACAGTGTGCCTAAAATTTTTATTTTTCAATCATAGTTAGTCATTCTTCATAGCTGTCATACAAAATGCTTTCAGAGCTCCAACTTAAGAGCCCCTATTTCATCAAATACCTATACTATAGGACATATTCCTATGCCCCAGATACTTGTTCCCTTTCTGTATCAGTCTAAAAGAGAGTACAACCCCTCACAAATCCGACTATTTGTAGGGACATGGGAGAAGTGGCCTGGTGTAAAACAACAGATGTGCATTCCATTTATTGATGACAAATAGAACACCTGCCAAATTTGCTCTGCCTTTTAAAATAAAGTCCAGGTCTCACAAAATGATCAAGAATAGAAAGGTTTGCCATCCCTTTCTAGAGCCATCCATCTCGAGGTGTTCTGCGTCGGGAAGTGGGGGAGCAGAAAAAGGATCATTTCCCCCACAAGCCTTAGGGCCCAAGATTTAGACTCTTCTGCCATTCTCTTATATGTTCATATTGGATTCACAGATTGTGAATTGAAAGTATTCACGGATTGTGGACTCCCTGCCTCTGAGAGTCAGCATAAGAGCACAAGTTCTGGAGTTAAGCCACATGGGTATGAATCCTAACTCCACATTGTACCAGTAGCCTTCTGTGCCTCTTTTCTCTGCTTTAGAGGGTTTGCTGTGAGTGACATAAGTGACATAATGTATAGAAGCCCCTAGTTTAGTACCTGACTCATAGTAGGCAGTATATGGTAAATGTGAATAAATGCCTCTTGCCCCTCTGAAGATAGTCATAATTTTGATATTCATCAACAGATACCCAAGGCATATCTTTGAAGCTACGGTTCAGAAACCCACTCTACCAGCCCCACAATGAACATGACAAAATGAGAATGGCATGACACAAAATCATGACACAAAAAACACCTAAGCAATTATTTTAGTTGCTTCAGTGCAGGTATCAGCACCTCATTTCCAGCTCCTATCTTCCTCCCACAAACCTATGTCCATGAGATTCAAATGATGATTTCTTCTAGAGAACTCATACTTAAGTACAATTGAAAGGAAAAAAGTAGAACCCTTCAATATGTTACATATAATGGAAGAAAAATCAATTGCTATTCTGAAAACATGTATGTATCTCAATTCTCATCATCTAGTATAAGGAATGAGCTACACTGCTTTCTATTTCCAAAACATTACAGAGTTCAGGGGTGCCTGGGTGGCTCAGTGGTTTAAAGCCTCTGCCTTCAGCTCTGCCTTCAGCTCAGGTCACGATCTCAGGGTCCTGGGATGGAGCCCCGCTTTGGACTCTCTGCTCAACAGGGAGCCTGCTTCCCCCTCTCTCTCTGCCTACCTCTCTTTCTACTTGTGATCTCTCTCTCTATCAAATAAATAAATAAAATCTTAAAAAAAAAAAATTACAGAGTTCAAAAGCCATAAATTACAATTTAAAGTGTTAAATATTTAAAATGTATAAGGTTGATATCAAATATTAGATAGAAAAATGGTCTAATTTCTTGAACAGAAATATATTCATATGCAGAATAGTGCATAATTGTTAGATATTATCAGTCCTGTATGTAACTAACTTGTCATTTTAAACCACAAGTCATCAAGAAGCAATTAAAATGTAGTCTATTGCAATATTATGGTATTCAAAAACACACTTACCAAAAATATGCAGCATTTATCAGTGTCAATGCTATCAAACATCATCACACAGAAAAACACAGAGGAAAAAATGGATGGATTAAAGAAAACCTAGTTTAATTCTCCTATTAAATTTTTCTAAAACTTTAGATTTGGCATATAAGGGAAGAAACACAACTATAGTAGAAAGAAGACTTTACAAAGATGTGTAACGATAAATGTTGTTATTGTCTTTGTCAGCTCAGAAGGAAATTGTTTTCTCAACTAAAATCATGCTTTTACAAATTAGAGAGGGCAAATTTACTAAAAACATTCCTTTTATTAATATACAAGACATTTCTTTTATTAATATACAAGATAGTCTGTTTCCTGGCATGACAGAGGAATGTACTATTCTGATTTGTCTAATATTCAAGTTAATAGAGAATTAGTAGTCAAATAATTAGAATAGAAACAATATCCTAAACTGAGCTGAACATAATTTAATATTTGATGATTCACAATCTTTCAGGGGCTCAGAGTTATGATCATGAATATGAATTATCACTATACTAAGGCTATTGGGAACAATCAGAGAAAATTTAATAGTCTGATTAATATAAAATGTACTAAAGCCTTTCTTTTCTGTTTATGTTTTAATGCAAATAAAAAGAATCCTTGGCCAAACTCTGAAGAATGCATTTTTCTCTCAATATAGAACATGGGCTACATATTTCTTATATGAACTAGCCTTTTTTAGAGACTCTCCTTTTTATTTTGCTAAGGTGAAGCATGGGGCAACAGATTCAAGATGTAAACAGAAAGGTCCTTGATCTCAGACACTGTGTGAAACAGAATCCCATCACCTGCTTCTTTCCCCAATGGTAGGGAACAAAGGTCTCTGAGAACAGACCCTAAGGACCTACACCCATCAGTTTACCTTCCAGGTTATTCCTGAAGATTAACTGACACATCACAATGATTTTGGACAACCTACTGGAAATCAAAAACATTTGGAGCAAATTTGAGAACATGAGGCCTGTAAACTTTAAATTTTATTATATAAATCAAGAACGTCAATAACTCACCAGAGATTTATACAGATACATATGCTTACATACACATGGAATATTTCTGGAAGGATACTTAAGAAAGTGTTAACAGCTATGGGGGCGGACTATGTTAGTGGGAGTGTGGAGTGGCTGGGAGTCTTCCCTTCATGCTCCTTCATAACATTTGATTTTTTTTTATCATATGCTTATATTACTTTTTCAATAAAACCTAATTTAAAATAATAATAACAATTTGCTTCATTTTCTAGTATCTTTAATTATAAAGGCCATTTATTAAATGCTTATTCTACTATTAAATAGAGAAAAGATCAAGTTGATATTCTGTTGCCTCTCTCTTTTTTCCACAAAAATAAACTTCAAAACAAAAGAAGCACCGTTACTCAGCAAGGGCCTATTTGAGAATATAAACCAGCACATAATACAATTTAAAAATTGCAAATTTAGTTGCAAGGATTTGTATATTCCTTATATTCTGTTACTTTTATTTTATACAACACTATAGAGCCCAGTTTTTTTGTGGTGGTATATTTTTAAACTACCTTCGGGCGTTTGTTTTCACACACACAAGACTTCATGTTTTATCAATATCTTGGAATCCAAAATGTAATTGTTTCCTAATTGTGCTGTTTTTTAAGTTTAAATATAATATGCTTTCTGACCTGTGGGTTAAAAGGAAAAAAAAAGTGATCATTTCCTTTTTATCCAAATTCACACCACAATAGCACATTCCTTTTCACATAATCTAAAAGGCACAAAATAACAAAAACTACTACAAGTCATTTGCAACTACCACCCACTCTTCTTTTTATATAGAAATCTTCCTGTTGGTTTTAAACTTCCATGTGTCAGTGTTGGGGAAAAGCCTAGACAATACTTGAAGCTGGGTGGATGTACTGTGGGCACAGACTTCCCACACTGGCAAGGGAAGTTTGAGCTTGAGAAAGAGACATGCATTATGAGGTGGTTACACAGTTTAACCCTGAACAAGGGTCTTGAATGCATTAGCACACCAAGTAAATCGAAAATAGGAAGAAGTTCCAAGTCCATCTTTCGCTATCATCTTTGGCTGCACGCGCACACACACACACACACACACACACACACACACACACAGAGTTTCATACAGACTACTTACTCTACCAAAATCAATTTTAATCTCACATGTACATGATTACTCACATTCATTTATGCTAAGAGGCCCTTTTCCAAAGTCTGGGGGACAGTAACGTCCAGGATACCTTACCACATGTCATGCACCCAGAAGATGAAATCTCAAACAGGAAGCAAGCCCCAAGTGGAAGGAAGACAGAAAGAGATAAGGGAGAGAAAAGGCTTACAAATTTCTTGCCAAACAGATGAACAGAAATTTTGTCTGGTGGTTGAGGGGTGGGGAAGCATTTTCCCTGCACGCAGCGGTAACCACAAAGACCTGGGATGATGCTTGGGGGATTGATTGCTTTCCGCTCCTGCTTTCTGCAGTGCAGAAACTCTGGGCTCCACCATCGCTCTCCGCTTAGCCAGAGGGTCCACTGAAAACTCTGCCTGTCTACCGAGAAAGTGCACGCTTCTTGGGATTTCGGGACCTTTTGAGTCTGGAGGGTTGTTTTGGGTTGGGGAGGGGGCTGTTTGGGTTTTGGTTTTTGGTTGTTTTGTTTTGTTTTGTTTTGTTTCACTTGAGGGTAAACCGTGCATTTCCTTTAATGTGCGAGGGGAGGGGGCTGGAGGAGGGGGTAGCTAACCTTTCTCTGGAGAGCAATGCACCCCACAACCATCCCGTGGTCTGCATTTATATTGAATCCTTCCTTCCTAGTTCCATCAACGGCTTAGTGAAGCTTTCAGAGAAAATGAGGGAAAGCATCATCAAAACGCAAAGACGCAGAGCGGAACTTTTCCTCTGCTGTCAGAAAAAAAAAAAAAAAAGTGACTTCTGCTTCTCACGGCCAAGAGCTGAGTCTGGGAACCTCCGGACGAGGAAGGAAGGTTCGGTAATGAGGGAGGTGGGAGAAAACAATGCCGAGCCTGCGATGCCTCCGGACACCGTACATCCTGCCTGGATCCCCGACCCACTCACCACCCACACCCACGCTCCTGGGGCGGCGCGGCCTCGCTTACCTTGATGATGCTGCTGCGCCGGGGGGTCGCCCGCGCAGCCTCCAGGAGGCCCGCCTCGCTGTCAGCCGGGGCCCCTGCGGCGCCCGGCAGCGCGACCCCGCTGCGACGATCCCTCCACCGGCCCCCAGGGGCCACAGCCACGCCTTCTCCGGAGGCGGCGTCCGGACCCACTCGGGGGTCGTCTTCACATCCGGCTGCGTCGGGCGGCGCGGGACCCTCCCTGCCCGCGGCGCCCTCGGCCATGGCCGGCGTTTCGGGCTCTCTGGGGGAGACGGGCACGCCCGGCAGCGGAGTCCAGCCTCTGGGCACGAGTGCGCTCCTGCACCCGGAGGCGGCCCTGCCAGACTTTGTTTCACCGCCCGGGGGCGGCGGCGGCGGCAACTTTCTGGAGAGGAGACATCGCTGGGGTAGAGACGTCCGCGGGCTTTGGTCCAGGAGGCCGGCGGTCCGCTGGGGTACGGCGGCGGGAATGGGGAAGGAGATGTGAGCGGGAGGGAGGAGAGGCGAAAAGGAGAGGGAGGTGTCCGAAACGTGATGCAAACGCCCGCTCTGCGCCAGACAAAAGGCACCTGGTGCCCGGCCAGGCGGCCTCGAAGGCCCGGACGCGCGCGGCCTGGGGGGGGCCGGAGCCGGACGCCCGCGGCCGGTCGCACCCGCCACCTGCCCGCGGACGGCGGCGCAGCGGCCCCAGGAAGTGCGGCGGCGGCGGCGGCAGCGGCGGCCTCCACTCCGCTCTGTTGTGACAGGGAGGGAAGGCTTGTTTTGACAGCCCGTGGGGATTGGCAGGCCTCTGAGCCTCTTAGGAGCCTAGCGTCGCCGAGGAGGGGTCGGCCCGACCAATCCCCACTGCGAAGGGGTGTGCCCGAGCGCGAAGAATGGAAGAATGTGTTCTGTAACTGGGAGCCGACCCAGCCGGGCTCGTGTACTCGAGCGGAGGTGTGAGCGCGCGCGCGTGTGCGCACCCGCAGGCGCTCCGGGTACGTTTTAGGAAGTTTAGATATTCGAAATGGGACTGAAGATGCGACAAAATCTGGGGGTGGAGGAGGGGGCCGGGGAAGGAAGGAAACCTTTGGCAAAGCAAAGCAATTTGGAGGAAAGGTGGTGTTGAGCCCTAATGTCAAAGTGTTTGAGGTGACAGAGCGCAGCTTCGCACCATCAGGGATTTGCAGCCTCTCACACCAACCCTTAGACGCCAAGTCCATGTAGAGATTAACGAGGGTTTACTGGGGCCCCGAAGCTGAATAATTTGATTCAAGTTTCATAAAATGATCTTCGGTTCATTCTGCAATGTGAATAAACATAAAAGGGAAAGGGAATCAGATAATTTAAAAGAGTGAGAGTAATAGGCTACTAAGCCAACTAAATCTCTCTGAAGAGTGACTCCTAGCAAAGCATAGATATGATGGAAGTTGGTTAAATACAAAATGAGGTGGGGTTTTAGTCTATCCTAAAACATCCCTATTTGGTAATGGTTCAACTTCCTTTCTCTATATAATCCTACAAAAATATATTGTGCTGGTTGCCAGCCAGTTAGCAACCAAGAAGAGAGATATCTTTAGATAATGCAATGTCACTGAATTTTACAACAGAATACTCAGGTAGATGTAAAAGATGGCTGTGAGGTTCCCTAGTAGGACAGAAGATGATGATTTGGTTTAAAGGCTTTTTAAGATCCAAATCTATATTAAAACTTATTTATAACATTAATTATATTTTAATTATTAATCATTTGATCATTTGAGATGACACTTGTTCCTTTGGCTGGCCAAGAACATCAGAAAACCTTCAGGCTTTTAGACTCAGAATTTGTTAGAATTTCAGAAGTTTAGAGATTCAAGGAGATTAAGGGATCATCTAGGGCAGCCTTTTTATTTTACAGATGAGTCGAAGGCCTGGGAAGCTTTAGTTTCTTGTCTACTACTTAGTACAGGAGCTGAAATTAGAATCTGCCACTTAACTCCTCCTGTAATCTCAGCTACTTTCTCTCTTTCCTCTGGGGCTGCAAGCAGTCAGAACTGGGTAAGGCTCTTGGGAGGTTTCAGACTTGACATTTACCAACTTTTAGGTAAGTCTGAGAAAGCTCAAGTTTACCTTTTCTTTAAATATAAATGCAGCCTAGTAATAAATGTACTGTAGATTAGCAACCTCTGGTTTTAGAACCAACACCACCCTCTAGTGAGAGTCTAAGAACTGCATCTGTAATAGCAAATACTCTCTTTTTTCTTTCTCATATATAAGACAAGCAGGGAAACTCAAAGTTTCCTTTTCAAGTGACCTGCCTTTATTACCCCAAAAGAGAGTAAAAGCGCCCCCAGACTTAAAACAAGCATGCATGTCCTTCATCTCCACTAATTAGTTCAGGGAATTCTTTCCTCTCTTGTACAGGAAATATCTTCACTTGCTATCCTCACAAATATAACCTATTTTAGGCTATTATTTTTTTCCTTGATATTCAACTATTACTATGTTTTACTTTTGTCTTTATATGGTTACTTTCAGAGCTTCATTTTTCTTTGTTACGCTCATAAAAATTCCATTCTTGGATTGTCCTCCAAGAAATGTAAATGGCAGTTATCTTACTCATTATCTTGTTCTCCAATATTATCTACAAAGGCTTCCCATCCTACAGATTTGTATATACAATTCTGATAATAATAATTTGTTTTTAAAGTATTAAAATTAGTGTCACCTTATTAATATTTAAGGTCAGTGATCTTCAAAGAAGAAGCAGCTGCCAGAAAGTATAGCATACAAGTGTACAAAATTTTTTTGTTTCAACTAGATGCTATCTAGTTGGACTTTTGTCTCTTTCCTCCTTTAGCAGCCTTCTCTCTCACCCTTATGTAAAGGCAAACACACACACATACACACACACACACACACACACACACACATACATACCTCCGTACTAAATCCTTTGTTCTGAGCATCTGTTCATAAAGGCTATTATGTAATTCATTCTGCTTTGAGAAAATGGTTGGACCTTAATCTAACAAGTCTTTCATACTATTGTCTTCTAGTATAAGCTCAGTAGGATTTTCCTGATACTCATATTTGCAGTTTAAAAAAAAAAGAACCACCCATTGAATCTTGTCCTATCCCACCTGGGGACAGATTCTACTCTGGTCCCATTCCCGAGACTGGAAGGTTTAACCAGATTTGGTTAATTCAGCAGCTATTGATTGGCACATTCCTACCCCTCCATTAATAATCCCCCTTTCCAAATTAATATCACCCACGATTCTTGCTTCCCAAACTTTCACCAAATAAGGCAGCAATCACTTGATTGGCAAATTGGAAACTAGGGTGAGGGGAAGGGAAAAGGATGTGAAAAAGAATAATGAATTAGTGATGCCAATGTAACCACCATGGAAAGGTCTTTGATCACAAATCTCAAGTTGCTCCTTCAACCCCAAACACATACCATGTTATTCATATTATTCTGTTTTGCTTTCTCATAGAATTTCATCACTATGAATAAACTGTCCTGTCCATGGAATTGTTTACTTATATATTCTGTCTTACTGACCTTCTGTCTCTGCCCCACTAAAATGGAGAATGTCATCTCCATGTGCAAAAGACCTTGTTTATTGCTTTATCTCCAGCTCCCAGAACCATGCCTGGCATAGAGTAGGTGCTCAATAAATAACTGTGGATAGAATCCTCACCTCTGCAATCCTCTGACTGAATAAAAAACCACTTCTGATTTAAAAAATAAAAAATAAAAACATGGCTCTGTCACTGCCCACACTATAGGACTTCTCATCTTCTGGGATCCTAGAATCCCATCCTAGGGCAGAAATTAAAACAGACCCAAAGCAAGCGGTTGCAAAAGTAGAAGGATGCTTATAAATTGGAGTAACTTGAAATTGAGAATTAGACTGAAAGACAACTGATTTAGGTTTAACCAGGTCCAGATCCAGGTTAACCAGGACCAGGTTAGGTTTAACCAGGTCCAGCAAGCCTGAAAATACCTAGCCCAGAATCAATGACCAGATATATCAATGTAGTTCTTCCAGCCCAGAGAATTCACCCCAGAACCCTGGGCCTAAGAAAAATCCTGTGAGAATATTAAGACTTTCCATACTCTACCAGGAAATCACATTTGGGGATAAGAACTGATAACTGCTTTCTATACACCAGATAATCCTCTATGAAGTATTCTGATATCCACTTTACACATAAGGAAACTAAGGATCAAAAGGGTCAGTGAGTTAGAGCCAAAAGGAAGTGATGGAACCAGGATGAAGCTCTCCTAGGGTGCAAGTTCATTGAAGTCCTGGAGACTTCACCTATTCTGAAGAGCCACTCCTTCAGGTCTGGGACCACTCACATTTGGCATGATGACCTCTCCTCTGAACATCAGAATTACCTCTATGTCTTATGATGAAGTATGAAGCTGACAGATTTATCGGTGTGTGAGGAAATACATTTATTCTCTTGTTCACATATGTGTAAGAAAGGATATTTTGACATTAAAAGTCGGTTCTCCTGGGGCACCTTGATGGCTCAGTGGGTTAAAGCCTCTGCCTTCGGCTCAGGTCATGATCTCAGGGTCCTGGGATTGAGCCCCACATCGGGCTCTCTGCTCAGCGGGGAGCCTGCTTCTCCCTCTCTCTCTGCCTGCCTCTCTGCCTACTTGTGATCTCTGTCTCTCTCTCTGTGTCAAATGAATAAATCTTTAAAAAAAAAAAAAAAAGTCGATTCTCCCGGTAAGTTCAAAGATGCATTGAACAGGAATATGGCACTTTCAGTTGAGTCATATATATCCTTAGATTCAGTCATAACACTCTCCAATACACGCAGTAATCATTTCAATTTGGTAGCTCAAGAAAACAATTTGCGGGGTAATCTGTAGTATAAATATTATAGTAGAATAAATATGTATGAAGGCAATAAAAGATAAGCAAAACCAAATACACGCTCTTAAAATTCAAGGTCCCTTTCTTCAAAGGCATTCTTTTGTCCTTTATGTTAGCAATTAAGTAGGAAATTTCAGTAACTAAAACATAAAAATCAACTAATTTTATGTAAATATACAAGCAATCCATGCCATGATAGTGGCACTACAATAAGGAGAAGTTACAAATTGTTTAGAATAGATCTAGATTCTCCAGGTTAATAAAGCTTCAAAGTAATGAAAGGCAATGCACTTAAGAAATCTTTAATTACAGCCAACGTTCTTCGATGCTGCTTCCTTCCTATGTTGGGAAACCTCTACTACCTGCAGGAAATCAGGATACCTGGTTGTCTGTCCGTTAACACTGCCCTCTTGAGAATCATGTAGACCCCAAGGCTAAGGTACAGGATTAGGAGCTCCAGGCAGATAATCTGCAAACAGCCTGTATGTGCAAGGCAAATGTCTTTTTAAAATAGGCAGTGTTGAAAATAATAATAAAATAAAATAGGCAGTCAATGTTGTTTTATTTTCTATGTATTAACTGACTTTGACATGGATCCTGAAGATGGAGCTCATGTCATCATTATGGACCACACTAATGCAGGAACCACAGAGGTATTTATGAGAACTACCACTGGAATGGCACCAATGAGGCCCACATGAAAACTTGTTTATCTTCTTTCTCTATTTTATTTGACAGCTTGGATCTTTTGCAGGTATGAAGTTATAATAGAAACCTCTTCAAATGAAACACACTTCCAATGCCTGACATTGCAGTGCAGGAGTAAATATAAGTTTGGTTCCTCTTCCTCTTCCCATCCAGGTACATACCCCAAATCTAATTCATCTGCATGTGGTAGGGGGTTGTCCTCCAATTTATGCCAAGACATCAGGTTTATTAATGCTTTTTTAGCATCTTAGGACCCATTGGAAGAAAATGGAGAGTGATATTTCTTTCCCTAATGCACTCCCTTTGGTCATGATGTATCAGTCTTATATCTGTTTTGTTAACCTTATTGATATACCTTTGTTGCATTCTACCTCAAGTGTTTTGGGAGAAAGAAGCACAGTACAATATTGGAATAAATACAAAATTGTAATGCATGTTCTGAAGTATAAAACGAGAATAAAGTATAGTCTCTTCTGTGAGGCATTTTTATTCTTTTTTAAAGATTTTATTTATCTATTTGACAGAGAGAGAGATCACAAGTAGGCAGAGAGGCAGGCAGAGAGAGGGGGGGAAGCAGGCTCCCCACTGAGTGGAGAGCCCGATGCGGGGTTAGAACCCAGGACCCTGAGATCATGACCTGAGCCAAAGGCAGAGGTTTTAACCCACTGAGCCACCCAGGCACCTCTGTAAGGCATTTTTAGTTCCCCATAAGTTTTCATGTACCTAGCTCTTTCACTAAGCATAATGCAAGTTTATCCCCTTTACAAAATGAAAAGACATAAAAAGTGAGTCCTTTAAAAAGAATTCCATTTGAGGCCAAATGTCTAGTGAAAACTGGATTGCTAGCATTTCCTCTGTCATTAACCCCGTGAGAATCCCCCAGTTCCCACCCTCACTGACTCATATAGGTCACCATGGAGACAACTACTTCTCTTATCCACAGTAGAGGAGCAACAGCTGCTGAACTGTACTTAGGATGTTTGCCATTCTCTCTTCTATATAAAATGTAGTGGTGAAACTTCAGATGATGTCACAATTGTTTTTGAAAGATTAGGGGGGACGAAGGCATGTTGCAGGGGTCATTTAAAGTATTAAGAGCAGCAAAGAACTGAAATTTAACTTAAACTGTGAAGTAGGATAATAAACAACAAACATTGTACCATACTACATTTAGTGTAATGAGAGGTTATAAAGCTTTCTTTAAATTTTTTCCCAACCAAAATGGGATTTTAGTAACTAAACTGGTAACTGCATATAGAATTTATTTGGAAGATTCCTTATGAGCTATACTTAAACTCTAGGAAAAAATTGCTAAACATCATTATTTTTAGATTATCATTTCTAAAGGAAAGGATATTTTTCTGATTTTTGATAGATGTTATATTTCTCATAAGCATACTGCTGTAAATTCTAAACATCAGAAAAGTAAAGTATATGAAAAAATAAAATCGTATACTTTCCATATTTTTCCTATCTTCAAAATATGGATTAAATAAGTTTTTGTTTGTTTTCTGAAAATGTAAATAATGGTGTGAAACTAAATTGAATTGAAACTAAAGTCAAAAGGAGTATTTCTTATCTGTACACCCAGGAGATAAGAAAAAATAGCATTTAATAGGGAAAAAAAAGTATTTTCTCTTATTTCTCATCTTAAACTTTATTTAGTAATCTCTACACCCAACGTGGAGCTTGAACTCACAACCTTGAGATCAAGAGTCGCATGCTTTTCCAACTGAGCCAATCAGGCACCCCTCTTATTTCTCATCTTTTTTTTAAGATTTATTTATTCATTTTAGAAAGAGAGTGGGGAAAGGGGCAGAGGGAAAGGAGAGAGAATCCTCCAGCAGACTCCCCACTGAGCGCAGAGCCCTACTCAGGGCTCAATTCCAGGACCCTCAGACCATGACCTCAGCCAAAAATTAAGAGCCAGATGTTCAACTGACTGAGCCACTCAGGCACCCCTCTGATTTCTCACCTTAATTCTCCATACTCACCAATCACTAATGACATCATTAGGTATGACTCACGTGAAAATATTTCATTAACACTCTTTGTTTTAAAGACAATCTCCATACTCGTGGGGATGCTCACTAATCCTCCCTGTGGAAGGATTTATGCCACCTCAACCTCAACAGCAGGCTCAGTCATGTGATTTGCTTTAGCCGATGAAAGATGAGTGAAAGCCCCTTCTGAACAGAAGCTTCAAGAGCCAGTGTATGCTTAGCTGTGATCTCATTTTCCTCTGCCACAAAATTAATTGGTCACCGGATAGAGGTTTGATCCTAAGTGAAAATGGCAAGGGGCAGAGCTCAAGCCAATCTACAATGAATGTGTATCATGAACAAGAAAGCAACCTCTGTGGTAAGCCTCTTAGATTTGGGGGTCATCTGTTACTACAGTATAATCAAGACTCTCCTAACTGATACAGATACGTAAGTTTACTGAAAGCCCTATACTTTCTACAACAATGTTATTGGTCCATATGGCCAGATACTACTTGATTTCTTGATTTATGTAGCAAATAAACATTCCTGGCATCTACTAAACTAATAAAAACTAAAGATTTTTTTGATATCCAAACATCGTGTATAGTTATTTTTATCTCTGTAACATATTTTTCTCATTTATTTATTCTCAAGCCATTTCTTACATAGCTTACTTATATATGCTATATAAACTGTTTCTGCCTTTCTTGTTAGGTTTAGAAATGACAGCAGAAGTGTCATCAATGCATGCTTCTTTCGCTATAATTTTTTCTTTTACCTGTCTTGAACATTTCTCTCCTCCTCCACCCACATCAACCATCCCACTCCTTGCAAGGTAACTCAAATTAACAACCTAAATTGCTAAGTTAAAGCATCTTTTCAGCTTTGGTGTACATTCATGTGTGTGTGCATGTACGTGTGTAAAGTATGTGTGTTTGTCATTGTTTAATTAACTAAAAAAAAAAAAAGAAGAGGTGGGAAGACGTATTTTATACATACTGTTCTGCATCTTCTTTTTCTCACTCAACAATACCTGGTAAGAATACCCACCTTAACTGCAACATCTACTAATTCATTCTTTTAATAAATGCAAATAGGGGCACCTGGGTGGCTCAGTGGGTTAAAACCTCTGCCTTTGGCTCAGGTCATGATCTCAGGGTCCTGGGATCAGCCCCGCATCCACATCCAGCTCTCTGCTAAGCAGGGAGCCTGCTTCCCCCTCTCTCGCTGCCTGCCTCTCGTCCTACTTGTGATCTCTCTCTCTCTCTCTCTGTCAAATAAATAAATAATATCTTAAAAAAATAACTGCAAATATTCCATGGTATGGATATATCATAATTCATTTAGGCATTGCTCTATCTGGGGTATTCAATGTATTTCTAGTTTTCACCACTACAAACAGCATTGTAATTATCATTTTTGCACACATGTTTTTATGAACCAGTTGTTTAATTTCCATAAGATAAATTCCCAAGAGTAGAATTTTTGGGGTCTAATGATATATGTATTTTTAATTTTAATAGATAATGCTAGGTGGATTTCCCAAAGAATTACAACATTTCACATTTCACCTTAATAGGTATTGTAGCTCTCAATAATTTCTGCCTATCTTATAGGTATAAAGTTAGATTCCATTGTTAAATTAATTTCACTTTCCGTATTACTAAGCATTATTTCAAATGTTTCTGGGTCATTTAGACTCAGTCTTCAGTAAACTGTATACACATGTGCCTTGAGTAATTTTCCATTGGACTGCATGACTTTTTTCTTCTTAGTTTGTAAGAGTTCTATAGCAAACACAGAAATCCCACACTCAGATCCTGCCTCAGTAAAAGGCTCACTCTCTGGCTTCAAGGCATATAGCTTATTGACAGCCTTAAGCTGTTCAGTTACTCAGGGTTCACCTCAACTTTTGAACCAAGGTCATGTTCTTCTTGGGGCAGCCCAGTGAATGAGTGAGGTGTTGATAGCTGAGGGCAAACTCTTCTCTTCTCTGGGCAATCTCCAGTCAACGGGCCTTAGCTATTTACACCATGGCAGGACTCCTCCAACAGGCAATCATTGTTCCAGCTTCCCTTTGGGCTGGTTGAGATTTTTGTCATGCTGTATCCGAACTCCTCCTGCCCAATCCTACTTCTCCCTTTTCCCTCCACATGTGTTACTTTCCAATAAATCTTTCACCTCAAAAGCCACATGCTTCTCAGAGAACCCAACCTGTAAATTATAGATGTTATCCTTATTATGTCATCAGCTTTAATACTTTTCCAGACTATTGTTTATTGATTTTATGGTATCTGTTATATAATCTATTAATTTTTATATAAATAAATATGTCTCTCCTCTTTTCAGCATTAAGAAGCACTTTCCAATCCCTAAGTTGTACATGTAATCTTCTACCTTTTCTTGCAAGATTTTTTTTTAACATTTAAGTACATGGTCCTTCTATACTTTATTTTTTAATTTAGTTTATATGCATATATAAACTTTAGTTTATATGAATTTATATAAGATTTTTAAAATAAGATGGTGGGCTGCTTTTATTTTCTCATTAAGTAATCTATTCTTTTCTCACTAAATTGAATTATCCTTCTTGTCATGTTTAATTCCCACATATACTTCAGTCTACTTTTGGGTTATCTGCTCTGATCCAGTTGTGATGAGCACTGGTATTATATGTAAGTGATGAACCACTAAATTCTCCTCCTGAAATCAATATTACACTATATGTTAACTAACTAGAATTTAAATAAAATTTTGGGGAAAAAATAACCACCTTTTCGAAATGCAAACATTAAGGGAGACAGTTCTCCTATTTCCTAGTTTGAGTAAGAAGTTAAGAGCCTAACTTTGATGTTTGACTTACTCCAGTTTGCAAAACTACCTCCTGCTATAAAGATAAGGAGTTTTGTTTTCCCTCTCTTTAAAGCCAATAAGATGGTGACTTCAATCATCAGGTAAGGTTAGGATGAACTATCTGTGATACAATGGGTTGTGTCTGCTTGGCAATATAAGTGGGTGAGATTCCTTTCTTTGTTTTTTCTTTGCAATTTCTTGCCCGTAATGTGCACCACAATGTTCATATTTATTCAACGATGAAACTAGTTTCTGTCTCTATCACCTTTGTGGAGAGGTTTTCTAAGTTGGGAGAAGATTTTGCATTTTAATTATATTTCTCCAATGGTGACCAATATGGATATTTCCTTGAGCATAGAACCAACAGAGGGAGATACCTGGGTGGCTCAATTGGTTGAGCAACTGCCTTCAACTCAGGACATGATCCTGGAGTCCCAGAATCGAGTCCTGCATTGGGCTCCCAGCTCCACAGGAAGTCTGCTTCGACCTCTGACCTTCTCCCCTCTCATGCCCTCTCTCTCATTCTCTCTCCCTCAAATAAATAAATAAAATCTTAAAAAAAAAAAAAAAAGAACCAACAGAGAGCAAACTCATAGAAAGCTGTTTTTTAGCCTGCAATCATTAAACACAATGTGCAACCTAAATTTTAGTGTCACCAGGTTACCAGATCTTGGGTTACCAGGTCTGTGCTCCTGATACCATCCTTCCTGTAATCTCTGAGGTGCCCTCTCTAAGAAAAAAACAAGTTTGAATTTTTTCTGAGTTATTCTGTTTTTGTCATGTTTTCCTTCAACCAAAAGCAAACTAAATTCAATCTGTTTGATCCTATTGTAGAGAAAAAGTCATTCAATAGTTATGAACTCAATTTTGTATATGCTGTGGTTGGCCCAAATCTGCCTTCAGGACCAAGCCATTGTTCCACCAGATGCTGGGGGTGTAGACTGTTCTCACCTAAATTCCTCTCCAGAAATTTTCCTCAGCCAAAGAAAGTCATCTTGTGCAAAGTCCAGACTCCTGTCTGGTAGCAGCCTGCACCCAATGTCTATAGATGGGTAGATAAGGATAGAGTACAGCGGAAAGGGAAGATACCCTGCTCTCTAGAGACAACTCTGCAGGTCATCCTAAGATTGTTGAGACTCTGTTGCAAAAATCACAATTCAACTTGCTATGCCCAGTCCTGCTTCCCTCACTCTTCTCAGGTACTCTTCCCAAACTCAGATTACCTAAAATTTCTACATGCAAATCTGAGAGTCTGTTTCTTGGGGAATCCACTTGCAGCATTCACCAGAATGAATATTTTTCCAAATGTCAAACAGTTACTGATATCTGAGAATATAATAGTAAAACATGATGAACATAAACGAGGGTTTCTTGACACCATCTTACAGTACAGGAGCTATATTTAGGCAGGACTACCACCGGCCCATTCAGCATCTTTTTATGAATTAGAAAAATGCACTCCCATTGAATGGAGGGACCTGTGAACCATTGGAGGGACCAATGGACCTCATAGAACCATTTTTACATGGTTCTATGAGTGGAGCACCAAGGGCTGGATTTCATCCTACTAGCTCTTTTGGCAAGACACCCTTATGTCTTGCCTTATGAGTAATCTATGCAACACTACGTGGTGGCCTTTCTTAGATTCAAAAGATCAGAGTGCACCAAGGCAACAATTGCCCACTACTCAAAAACAACCTAGTTGCTGGAGCAGAGGACAAGTGACAACTAAATATTTACACAAAGATGTTTGAAATGTCATGAATAGGAGGACACTAGGAACATGAACTATTGCCAAGATGCTTATGGGTGGGAGAAACATGAATTAAGAAGTTCATGATAGTACCCAAAAATACCTCATGCTTCTGAAAGAAACCAGAATATGTCACCCCAAAATATGCCTCTTTGACCTACTAATTATTTTGAGTTGAAGGCAATTAAGAAGCAGTAAACACAGAAAAAGCTCCTCGTTTTGTGCCTAAACGCAGGAAATAATTTGTTTTACTGGAGACAGACTTTTATCAGCTCCAAGAGAATGCACCAGAGGAATATGCAAACCACTCTTGTTAAACTAACCCTTATTTTCCTAGTTACTTCTTCACTATATACTATCTCTAGCCTAAACTCCTTCATCTTGTCAATTACTCATAAATTTATTGTTTCTTTGTCTAAAAGGTATAAGGCTTCCTGATCTGGTCAGTTCTTAGGTCTTCATTCCCTTATGAAGGCCCCCCCATGTACATGTAAAAATTCAGTAATATTTGTTTGCTTTTCTCCTGTTACTATTTGTCAATTTAATTTTCAGACCCAGCCAGGGACCCTAAAGAAGGTCAAGGAAAACTTTTTCCTCCCAGACAGATCACATCTAAAGATGAGATAAGAATGGA
>CM053605.1:31144316-31193312 GCA_028646535.1 Procyon lotor
TACTTCTCCCTCTGCCCTACCCCCCCCTGCTCATGTGCTCTCTCTCTCTCTCTCTCTCTATCTCTATTTCTATCTCTCTCTCTAATAAATAAATAAATAAATCTAAGAAAGAGAGAGAGAGAGAGAAAGAAAAAGAGGGAGGGAGGGAGGGAGGAAGAAAGGAAGGAAGGAAGGAAGGAAGGAAGGAAGGAAGGAAGGAAGGAAGGAAGGAAGGAAGGAAGGGAGGGAGGGAGGGAGGGAGGAAGGGAGGGAGGGAGGAAAGAAAAAGGAAAGAAAAGAAAAAAGAAAGAAGGAAAGACAGCCATTGGAGGTCAAAAGGTGAAGGCAAGTAAGGGTAAAATAAAGGGGCAAGCTAAGGCAAACACCGCAAGACTGAGTCTACAAATAGACAATATGTTCTGGGCAATCATTCTTGCACTGAAGTTTTGCTGCACAGATCTTATTTTTGTATATGGTAGTATTATTTGCTCTTAAGGAAATATCTGTGAATGTTCAAAGGATTTTGGAGGTGGGATGTTCCAAACACAAGGTCTTCCCCTGAAAAGCAACTGAAAATATGTGTATAATTATTAAGCCATACTTGTGTAAGTGAATCAAGAAAAGATTCTCTGATGATGACTGTTTTCCATTCTTATTCCAGAAGTAAGAGTAAAATGGTAATGAATGGGTATAAAATGGAGGGTGGGGTGAGGGTTGTATGTTCATTTATTCTCTATTCTATATATAATTACTGAGATCCTACCTTATGCTGCACAGTCAGTTTTTTATTGTATACTCCTGTGTCTATGTAGTTGCTCAAAATAAACAGCATAAGCAAATAAAACAATTTTATAAGGAATTTTCCAATAAATCACTTACTGTTCCAATCTAGATCATCTCTGTCACATCCTCTCTAAATGTAAGTATTACATCCCATAAAGGAAAAGGAAATCTGAACTGGACTCTCTGCTCAAGATAGATTTTTAAAACTCCTATCCCTCACCTCTCCTATTTCAAATATCTAACCAACATAGAGAAGAAGAAAGCACCTAATCATCCTCCAAAATACAATAGCTTAATAGACATGGGAATAAGAGAGAAATAAAATGGAAGCAGAGGCATCTTCTAAACATGTTCTTTCATGTTGTTTTACCTACGAAGTCACTCCCTGATCTGGGCTGTCTCTGCACCTGGCAACTCTTCTACGGCTACACTTAGCACATTGAGTGTATAAACTTTCTATTTACTTAGCTCCTTCTTGCACTAGACCACAGGCTGCTGGAGAGCAAGAACCACTGCCATATCCCCTCCTATAAAGTAAAGCCTGGTCCATAGGAGGCCCACAAATAGTTATCTAGGTCTATAAGTTAGAGAACACATCCAAAGGGTTGTTGAGAAAAGGACTGCCTAAAATGGATATTAGGAGTTAGAATCAGTGTTTAGAAAACTCAACGAGAAGTAATGGAAGAACTGGCAGTGAGGGAACGCAAGCAAGAGGGAAGGCAGATTCGGGTAAATACATCTCTGAAACAAGAACTATTCCCTTAACTGACTGTGTGAAGGGAAAAGATGAGAAACATTGGGATGCTAGCACAAAATATGAACAAATGGTATATTAGGTTTGCAATTTGTTATGTGTTGCACTTTTATATTTATCTTTGTCAATGACATCTCCAGGATTTGAAACTTGAGACTTCTGAGCCATCCTCACCATCATCACCACATCCAAGAGCCTCAGTTCTTCTCTGGTTTCTCCTTAACCCTTTCCCAGTATTTTATTCTCACAGCTGCCACTTCTATTTAAGTCCCCATTATTTTTCACTAGAGTAGGATGCTCCTAATTCAATTCTCTGTTTCCTGTCCTTTAAAAAACTATTCTCTGGTCTGAGGCTATCTTTCTAAATTTTGGTTCTGATTATGTAACTTCCTGATTCAATAACCTTCAATGGCCCTCTGTTTGCAAAGGTCTCTAGAATAAAACTCTAAGTCATTATTACCACAGTATAAATAACATGGCAGAGTAAACATGCAATGGAGGCAATGGAGTCAAATAGAACCAAGTTTTGAAAACTGAATCTACCAGTTACTAGCGATGTAACTACATGAGTCACTTTTACCTCTCTAAGGTTCAGATTTCCAGACAGAAAGAAGGTAACTAAGAAGACTAAAAAAGAATGTGCTTTGTCTAGTGCTGGGAAGATGAAAGGGGCTCTGTATCTTTCCTCCCACCTTCCCACCCAGACCAGAATTTCACACTTGATGATACCCTTACCCAGCTCTAGACATTGTGGTCCATGATACTGTCCTCTGTGCTTCTACAAGATCTTTGATCATAGTTCATACATCACTTATTCTATTCTGCTTTTGTCTTATTAACTATAAACACATTTAGATATAATTATTATTTTGAACAATTAGTCCTTTCTCCCCTTCTAGGTTGAAAAAACTCAAGATGAATATTTGATCTTGTTCATCTTATCTCTCATAACATAGAGCATTAGGTTCTACACATAATAGGAACACTATGAACATGTACTAGTTGAATTGTATACTTTTACATGATTTACCCAAGTTTTAAAACAAAAATATCCTTTTGCTTTAAGAATTAAAAGAGAAGCAGAACAGAGAATTACCATCTTGGGCCCTGAAATACAGTCAATGTTCCCTAAACTAAGTTGATAAATTTGTGTGTCACAGACTGAACACCTACTATGGTGAAGATAGTCTTTAAAAATAAAGGTTTCAGTCAAAAAAGACTTGGGCAAAAAGAGAAGATAGCAATAGCTATTCAAATCCATCAATACAACTGAAGAAAAAAAAAAAAACCCAAAGATCAGTTTTAATATTATCAAACAGTGAAATTATTCTGCTCTACAATATGAGTATTAATTTGAATAGGTTTGTATTTTCTGTTTCCACAGAAATTAAAACCTGAAATGAGCTTAAATTGCATGCAGAAATGTATAGTGACTTTGAGGATGCTTTAGCCAAACTGTAGCCAATAAAAAAAATTATATTTCCTATTTTTGGTAAATAATATAAAGATCTATGAGCATATTAAAAATTAATAGAGGGATACTGCATATTTTTAAAGTCTTTCTCTTGAAAGTAGAATAACCTTTGGGTTATTCCTTTGGGAAACTTTTATAAGAGAGTACAGAAGTTATTACTATTGTAACTTTTAACAGTTGTTGCTGCTTTTTTTTTTTTAGGATTTTATTTATTTATTTGACAGGGGGAGAGAGATCACAAGTAGGCAGAGAGGCAGGCAGAGAGAAGTGGAAGCAGGCTCCCCGCTGAGCAGAGAGCCCGATGCGGGGCTCAGGGCTGGATCCCAGGACCCTGAGATCATGACCTGAGCTGAAGGCAGAGGCTTTAACCCATTGAGCCACCCAGGCGTCCCTGCTGCTAACTTTTTAAAAATACATGTCAAAATGGTTAAGCTCGTGAATTGTTGTCAAGGAGACCAAAGTTAAACCTGTATACCTTTAGCTTTTGACCTATTGGACTTAATTTCCATCTGATTGAACCCTTGATAAATGGAAGTAGTAATAATCATCACTATTATCACATAAGTTTACTTAGTTGTAATTATTTACTTGATCATATATTTTATATTGCCAATACTTATATTCTATATGTATGTATAATATTACACTACGTATTATAGCGGCGATATATAGAATTCTCAGCTACCTTTTACAGATCTTTTTTACAGAGTACTCTTCTTTCCAAGACGATCCCAAGACCCTTAGCCGCCAGAGCCGCTCCAGGCAAGCCGCACTGCGCTCACCCCCTCTGGCGCGCGGGTGGCCTCGTCGCGGACCAGCTCCCGAGGCTGTTGCTGCGGCCAGGCGGTGCGCACCGCGAGGGGCCGGCGGGAGCCGCGAGGGGCGCCGGCCTGCGCCGGGTGCCGGGGCCCAGACTGGGCTGCACCGCGGGTCCTAGCCAAATCGCCTGCGCCGCCCCGCCCGCTGGCCAGAATGAGTGACGGCGACAACAGGTGCTAGCACGGAGTCTGAGGCTTCTCGGGAGTCCCCGAGTTTGGCGCGTCAGGCCCGAGGGGTCAGAGTTTGGCTCTGGAAACCGCCCTCCTCGCCTTGCACCAGCCTTCCGAAGTCGCCCCTCAACCGGCCTCTTGCTCCTTAGTAAAGCCTGAGGTCACGTCACCCACCAGTCCCAGACGCCGACTTTTCTCCAAAGGGGAGAAGAGAGGAAGGCGTGCTGTGCATGGTGCTTTGCACAACCGTTCGCGCTCTCCTCCCCAGCCGTCCGAAAGCAGGCGAGAGTGGCCCCAGAGCCAAGCCGTCGTCCGCACATCACACGCCCACCCTGACTTGCTGCACGCTCTTCCCCTCAGACGGCCCAGCTCGGCGACCACGGGCCACAGCCGAAACCGCCCGCCCGCGCCGCTCCCCGGCTTGCGGCGCCCGCCCGCCCCGCCGCCCGAGGCGACGTCGCCTGCTCCTCCCCACCCCCCCGGGTGGCAGGTTCAGGCCCCGGGTCCGAGCCTGCGCCCCTGCAGCTGCCACTGCCGCCGTCGCCGCCAGGGGGAGTGTCCGTCGGGAAACGTGGTGTTGCTTCTTTGGTGTGAAGGTGCTTTCAAACTTCGGGTTTCTGTTCCTTGCCCTCGGTTTTTGAAGCGCGTAGAAGATGGAGACCGAGTCCGGGGCGGTGAGTACAGCAGTCAGGGCCTCCGGCCCCGGGGTAGCAGGGGTAAGGAGCAACGTGGACTCTGTTCCTGAGGGGCTGAAGAAAGAGGTCTAGGGCCCAAACGCCCACTATTTTGTCGGGAAGTAACGTGGATCGGATGCCCCGTCGACCACCGCGAAAAGCGGCCCGCCTGCAGGCCCGGTCGGATGGTGTCGTGGGGTCGGGAAGGTGGGACCACCGGGCCTGGACCGGGTGTAGGCTGGCCGGGGGACCTCAGAAAAGGCCGGGAGGTTTCGGGAGTCGGCGGGTGGCTGGGTCCTGTGCATGAGGCGGGGCCGGGCCAGAGCAACAGCTTTCCCGCCGAAACTGGGCTAGGTGGCGTCTTTGACGCTCGCTCTGGCCGGACTCCGCCCAGCCGCCCACCGCGAGGGGTTGTCAGGGCGGCTGACGCCCCCTCTCCCCGACTGGTCGGTGGGGACCGGAAGGCCTGAGAGACCTAGGGGGAGGGGAGGGGCACCGTGGCCCACGATGGACCTAGACACTCCAACACCCTGTGCGCGCTGGAGCCCCTCAGGGCCCCGTGGGGGGAGGGGGGAGCTGGAGCCAGGTAAGGCCCGAGGGGCCTAAGGCGCCGAGGCAGGCGCTGGGGTGCCCCACCCCGCGCCCCGCTGGCAGCCAATCAGCATGCGCCACGTGCGGCCGAGGGTTGCCAGCGCTCGAGGCCGACGTCGGGTCGGTACCGTTGAGGGTTCCCGCCACTGCCGCTGGCGGGATTGCGGGACAAAATTTCTCGCTGGCTAGCCTTCTTTTCCCTCCCGCACTTTGGTGGGGAGGGGGTGGATCCTCGTGTCAGTGCCCAAGTTCACGATGACCCAAGAGAACCCGAGGAAGTTGTCGCCGCGGCCATATCCCCCAGCGCCTCAACTTGCTGGCCTCGGAGGGGAAGGAGCGCCGAGGCCGTGACCACGACGGTTAGCCTGCTCTCTTCCTGTTGTCTTCCTTGGCAAAGTGGATGATAGATTTCGAGGTTAATTCTCAAGGGAAGAAGTCAGTAAGGGCACATTACTTTAGAGGAAATTTTTAATAAACTCTTCAGTGTTGAAAGTTTTGCTAAGCTTCTAACCAAATAACGGCACCTAGGTGCTTGCCATACATTTGCAAAATTATTGCCAGTGGAATCTGAGGCTTTCCTTATTGTTTAACTCAATGAATCGTTAGCCTTCTCTAAGGAATTTAGATGTTGCTTCTGCTTGGATGTTGTCACTGCTAACATTGAAATATTTTCTAGGCTATTTTAATATTATATTCTTAAACCTCAGCCTACTGGTTGGGATATCATGAACGGGAAGAAATGATTCATTCATTTATTCATTTGTTCAACAAATATTAATTGAACACTTCCTATATACCGGCTTTACTTCAGACGCTTAGCGAGCAAAACAGGCAGAATCCCTTCACCTATGAACATTGCAATATAGTGGAAAGTGATAGACAATAAACACAAGTAAATTATATAGCATGTTGGAAAGTGATAAGTGGTAAGAAAAATGAGGCAGTTGGAACCCACAGTACAGCAAGAGTCTTAGAAACTGGAGAATGAAGTGAATAGGTTAGAAAACTTGTTTTTTCTTTCTGGGTATCGTTTAACTAGTTTCTCAATGTAGGAAATAAAGCACTCTTTTCACTTCTGTTCATGTCCTCTCTCTCAAGGAAAAATAATGGATTAACTTTTATTTAAGCAAATTAGAGAACAAATGAGTTCATCTGTTAAACTCATTTTGTTTTTAAGAAGAAAATTTCATAAAGACTGATTTTTTTATTTTTGCAAATACACAATTTCTACACCCTCTAAATAGACAGACAAGATTGTGTCTACTAGAGCTGTGCTGCTTATCTCTAGCAATGCAAATACCCAGTAGAAAAATAAAATTAAGCATCCCCAGATCATCCATTCTCTGCACTATAGAGTCATTGCCTAGAGAGCATGGTGTTAAGATTGGATTCCCAATTTCTTTAATTGGAAGCTACAACATAGCAATTATTAAATGGGATAACTTTTCTGTGGTTTGTTAGGTGTTTTTTATGAACTGTCTTATTAGGAAATATGTGTTGTTTGTCCCCCCTTAATACTAGATGCAGAATAGGGTCCAATAAGGTCCAGCCTACAGCCCCATAATCACTACTGGCCTAGTCATTTCTCAGTATCTCTTGAAGAGATTAATTTAGGGATTATGGTTTTATTGGCCAATGAAGTGAGAGAGGAGAGCAAATATGAAAAAGAACAACTCCACTGCCTAAGTTAGAGATTAATTTTCATGTATTTGTTTCTCAGATAATTAAAATTATGAACTGCAAGCTTTTTGAAGCTCTCATTTCATATGTTAGACTGTCTCAGAAGTCTGTTAAGTGTTCCCAGAAGAAAAGAATTTGCAAGTGCTTAAATTGGTTTCTCTTCAAAATTCTATTCTCAATTCTTGTTTTTTTCAGATATACATTAAGAGTCTACCATCTTGCCATTGTACAAAGGCTTATATGTCAATATATATTTATTAAAATCTAAATTAGGCCCCCAACTTATATGTACTGAGCTCAGTTCTTTGATATACAAATTTATACTTATGAGTTATAGGTATATACCTTTTTTTTACAAAATAAGTTTAATCTTCAAATTTAAAAATGTGACTTTAGAGCTAAATATGGTAAACTTGAACAGAGTTTATTCAGTTATTCAGAGTTATAATAGATGACTCTGTTTATAGTATATAAACTACATATATATACTATATATATGTATATAAATAACAGAGTTATTCAAAGTTATTTTTGAATCAGAGTTTATTGATTTGTCAGTGCCCTTTAGCCAAAGACTACCAGGAACATACCTGTAGTTAAGTAATGCTGGGTCTACTGAACTGTTGACACAAGGGATAGCATACATCATGGAGCCCCTAGGTAAGAGGATGTTAGAAAAGAACTTACTATGGGATTTAGGCTTGTGTTAAGCTGTTTTAGAGAATATTTAAGGAAGAGCTTTACTCTGAAATACATATTGTCATGAAGTGGGAATAATTCAATGATTATGTTAATTTTTACCTAGACGGTTAAGAAAAATAAATTGAGGCCAAATCTGTGATTGATAAAGGAGCAGTCACACATATCAGCCAGGATAGAAGGATGTTTGGTCATTCTTGTTGTTTGGACAATGCTTTTGTTTTTGTCAGGGTTCAGACATGATTATGGAATGGTCTCTTTTTTATTGTTATTCATCACAATCACAGAGTAACTTTGCCTAATATCTGTTAACAAGAGAACGCCACAGCCTTACTGTGAGTTCCAGGCCAACTCCTAACAACACCGGAACCAAGCCAGTTCCCAGATGTCTTGGGCTGCTTTTCTCTTTCTCAGACTTCTTTTCTGAGTTTAATATTCCTCAACATTTATAATATTTAAATAGTATATTTAATAACAATTAACATAAGTATACTTAATAGTATGTTTTAAGATTTGAGATTTTCTCTATAGTGGAATAGATACTGTATTTCCCATATTTTTGTTGCTACAAAAAGTATTAGTTCTAACCATAATCTTCATAATATTAGAATAAAATTAAAGTCTAAAATATTACATTTTGCCTAAATGACTCATCTTTTTGATGGATGTATGTTTTCAGTCTGCATCAAAACTTATACCCAATGCCAAAAGTTTAAAAGAATTTTATTTTACAGCAAACATCAAATCAGACGCAAACAGATTCATTATCTCCATCCCCTAATCCTGTGTCACCTGTGCCTTTGAATAACCCAACAAGTGCCCCAAGATATGGAACAGTGATCCCTAATCGCATCTTTGTAGGAGGAATTGACTTTAAGGTACCTATTTATGCATGCAACGTAGTGTATTTTTTGCATTAGAAGTTATTTTATTTCTCAGAAATATTTTGTACAACTACAAAAATAATCATATTTATTAATTGCTTAATGGTTAGTAGGTTTCACTTTGTCTTACTATAAAGAATCTTTTCAATAACAATGTAGGTTAAATAGAACATATATAATTGTCCAATTTCACATACAAGGAAATTGAGGCTCATTAATGTATCTGTAGGCTCCTAGCTTCTTAGTGACAGAATGAAGACCAGAATCACAGTATTCTGACTCATAGTTTCATATTCTTTAATTCACCATACCACACTAATTATACTTTATTACATAGTACTCCAATAGACCAAATAATGCATGACTATAATTTTTTAAAAATTCAATATTTTTTAAAAAACACAAAATTTATTCCTATGAAATCCTGTTTCTTTATCCCAATTTTACTCTCAGTTTTCTACCAAGTAATCTCCTGAACTTCCATCTTTCACAAATTGCTTTCAGCCAATTTAGAATTTGATCACCAAAAAAACGCCTGTGACCTTGTCAGAATAAAGCATCTTAACATCTTAACATTAATATATTTTAACTATGTAATCAGCCATTTCACTGTTTCAGAGAGGCTTAGTTTGTTGTTGTTGTTGTTGTTGTTGTTGTTGTTGTTGTTGTTAGATGTTTTGTAGCACTATTTGGGAGGTACTAGTAGACACCTATGGAAAAGGTCGGCATGGCTATTTTAAGTAGAACATCCTTACTTCCAAGTGGATATATAGAAGTATTTCCAATCTTCCATTTTATTTTATTTCCAAGCTTCCATTTAGAAATTACAAGGATAGTTGTTTTTCTTAATTAAAAAAATCCTTGTGCCATTAGGGTATGAAATTTATTACTATTTCCCTATAATCAACCTTTCACAATTTGGATGAAATTATTTTTTTTTCTGCTCAAGAGAAATATTACACTTAATGTATTTGTCAGAATAATGGTTATTAAGCAAGTATGTGATTGGTTCACTAAAAATAAAGAAAAATTATTTGTAATGAAATATTTATTTTTTTAAAGATTTTTTTGTTTCTGTGGAAAATAATGCATTTTGTGAAAAAAATTCCACAGAAATTTTTTCTGTGGAAAAAATTTATGGTCAGTAATGGCTGACCATAAATACACAAGTTGAGTATTCATGTTCAGAATTAATTTATATTATAAACTATATTTTTTAAATAAATCCTCAATATGGAAACATTTGTATGGCTAGGTTATTCTAGGTTATTGAATTCTGTCAACTACATTATGAACTTTGGAGGCCATTGTTACAACACAGTTATAGTTTACAGGAAATTGCTAGGTTCCCTCCCTGGTATTTATTTATTTTTCAAAATCAGACAAGTGCCAACAAGGAAGTAGTTTAGTGTAGTAGCAAGCTGTGTCAAACTTTTAAAAATTTTTCTTTTTAGAAGCTTATAGCCCATCTCTCTTCATACTTAATCATCTTGACTTTCTGTCTCCTTATTTTTCAACTAAGAAACTGAACTTGTGATTCTTCTATCAGAGAATAGTTTGAATTAATTTGTTTTCAAATCTCTAATAAAAATTCTTATTCCGGCATTGATTCCATTTTCAGTTTATTGAAATAAGAGGTATTTAGTTATTTTTAGATTAAGTCAGTATTTGTTATCATCCAGTGTAGCAACTTTAGGTTACCAACTAATAGATGATAATGTATGTAAGTAATGAGGTAGCAGAGGAACTCAAGAGGCATAGCCCTACTATTGGGCAGTTTCTTCTGTGTATCTAAAGAAAATTTTTTTTCTAGAGATATTTAAAGTTCCCCATTGGATAGTTATACCTGAGCCAGAAAATGAAACTGCAGTGAATTTAGTGTGACTACTCTAGGAAAAGGTGATATGAGTCTATTAAGAGACTATTTCAATTAAAACCATCTTTGTAGCTATCTTGTACATTATAGTCTAATAATGACTCACATTTTTATTTTGAATATCATAGTGTCAATATTTAGCCAAAATGTATATGGAGTACAGATAAACTATCCAGAAACTTTAAATCTTGTAGTCACTTCATTGTATCACAAACTGAGTTCAAGTACTTTTGCAAATATATTCCTTTCCTAAGACCTTACTCTTCCTGGAGACAGCTGATTAAAATAGAGGGACTGGTATATGCCAACATCCTAGTTCCACTGCCATAATTGTGAGTCTCTCTGCGCCATATGAACCAATAATACTATGCCCTTACTATAGGTTACAGCCATGCCTAATTCAAATTATGTTTTTTAACTGACCAAAAAGAATTTCTTTAAATATTAGTGTGCTTTCTTTGTTGTTTTAAAGTAATCCAGCTTAAATTTTTTTTATTGATTGTAATAGTTTAACAACATAGCTACTGCATAAAATAATATATTTACATTGATTCTAAGAACTTAGTGGTTTGTGTACTGTTTTTATGCTAAGAGGCATTCTTATATTCTTATTACTATTTGCTTATAATCCTTTCTGTCTCCAAAACAAGCATAAGACTTGTTTCATTTTTTAGCAATTAAAAATATTTTTTGTTTTTCTTTTATGCCATTAGACAAATGAAAATGATTTAAGAAAATTTTTTTCCCAATATGGGTCTGTAAAAGAAGTGAAGATTGTAAATGACAGAGCTGGAGTATCTAAAGGGTTAGTATCACTATAGAAAGTACATAGAATTAACAATTGTGTTTTTACTGGATTACTAGGTTTTATATGCTAACTTACTTTGATGGATTCCATTTTTTAAAAAGAAAATTTCATACCCTCTTCTTTTCTTCCGACCTTTAATCTTCCATTTCGTGTGTGTGTGTGTGTGTGTGTGTGTGTGTGTGTGTGTGTGTGTGTGTGTATTTGGCGGAGGGCATAGTAATATTCCTTAATTTGTTGGGAAGTTGTTCTTTCATGGGCTGAGGGACCATTCAATGTTAGGTAGCAAGCATTTAATGTTGAGTAATGTACAGTAGCTAAGGAACCAACAGCTAAAGGAATCAGATACTTTTGGAATTGTATGCTTGCTTTAAACTAGAGAAAGCTTTATTTGAAAAAAGTGGGCATAAAGGAATATCTGTAGGTTTTGCCTCAGATACCTAGTAACCTGAGAAATACAGCTTTAATGAGAATGATTTTTAATTGCCCAATCAAAGAGAATGAAAACTGAGAAGAAATCAGTAGGATTTGTCTAAAAATCACTAGTGTCCTTAGAGCAGTTTCAGTGGATTGGTATATGCAAAAACCAAATTTCAGAGAAAGAAGAGATAGTTTACATAGTGTACTCACTTAAGAAGTTTGACAGCAAAGTTAAGAAAATAGGTAAGACAGTGGATATCAGTGAAGGATTGTGTTTGTTTTCTTGAAAGAGAGGCAGGACATACATGTATAGACATAAGAGAAAGGACCAGTGAGGTGGATAGAAATTATACTAGTGGGAAACCACACTTAAGTCTGTCAGATAATACTTTGGAAGAGATGGGATTCTGCAGAGAGGTTATTTTTAAGCAATTGAGATACTTCCTGAGACTGGCAAACAGTATTAAGATGAAGTGAGATTGTACCTCTTGTATTTGGTTAATAGAATTCGCTGTATTTTGGTAATATCCTTTTTTTAACCATTAAAAAAGGTAATAACCTTTTTTTAACTGAAAAGCACATAGAAACGTAAACTGTATTTTATGCTTTTTCCACTGGGTGGTGTATGTGTTCTACCAAAAAATTTAAATTTAAATTTAATTTAATTTAATTTAATTTAATTTAATTTAATTTAATTAAAAGTATTAGTTTAGCCCTTGTTCAATGTTTGGGCACATAGAAAAAAGAAATTCCTTTGTTAAAAAAAATAAACTTTTAATACAACAGAATAATTATGAATCAAAATAGTAGTCAAGATATTTAACACTACTCTAGTTTCCTTAAGTTATCGAAATAGAAATTATGCTGGGGGGGGGATATACCTTTTATTTCTTTTATATCTTTTTGTCTATTTTGGCTTTTTGGATTTTGCATACATAATGTATTTGTATATTGAGCATTATATGAATTGTACTCTAGAGGTAACAATTATATATGAAAAGCAGATATAAAATCTAGGATGTGCATATTTTCAATTGGTTTATGTTTGAGAAATACTAATAATTGCATTATCAGCTTATATGTGCTAATAATAAATATTTGTATACTCATTTGCCAGTATAAAAAATTTTATATGTTGAAATTTTATTTTTTTTAAGTTTTTTTTCTTACTCAGATTCCTATTTAAGCTAAACTTCTATTATTTTAAAAGGTGATTATTGCTCTGTACTAAAATTTATTGTATCCTAATTTGTAAGCTAGGACATGAATCCTTCATGTTTTCCTGTCGTTTATACAGCTCAGATCTGAAACTGTTTTAAGATCCTGGGGGTTTTTTTTCCTCTTAGTGCCCTGACTCTAAGAGGAAGTGACAGTATCATGCTCTGAATGATTCTCTTAAATTTTGCATGATGGTGTACCATAGAAAACTTTTCATTCCTACAGTAACCCATTCTTAAAAAGAAATTTACTTTTAAGGGGCGCCTGGGTGGCTCAGTGGTTTAAAGCCTCTGCTCAGGTCATGATCTCAGGATCCTTTGGATCAAGCCCCATGTCAGGCTCTCTGCTCAGCAGGGAGCCTGCTTCCCTCTCTCTCTACCTGCTTCTCTGCCTACTTGTGATCTCTCTCCTCTCTCTCAAATAAATAAAATCTTTTTTAAAAATTTAATTTTAATATAACTAATATAATGTTCTAAGAAAATAATTAATGTATTTTTTTAGGTATGGTTTCGTCACTTTTGAAACGCAAGAAGATGCACAAAAAATTTTACAAGAGGTGAGATTTTTTGATGTATTTAACTTTTTAATGATGTATTTTAACTTTAACCATTTTTTGGAACTTCTTTGAAACTAATCCGTTAGGATATTTTTTTATTATTAGCATTCCAGTACAATGATTGATTGCTAGAAAAAAAATTTAATTTATTTATAGCTCAAAATTGACGTTGGTCTCCAAAAAAATTGAATTAAAAAAAAGATTAAACAGAAGCTCCTGGCTGACTCAGTTGGTAGAGTGTGCAACTCTTCATCTTGGGGTTGTAGGTTTGAGCCCCACCTTCAGTGTAAGGTGTAATTTAATCTAAAAATTAAGTCTTTTTTAGAAAAAAAAGATTAAACAGAGATTTTATCTACAGAAAAAATTCCAAATCATCGCATGAGTACGTTTGCAAAGTTGTAATATAATTTTTTGCTTTATTTGCTTACTAAGAACTTGGGAATATGTTTTCTGAAGTGCTGATAGCACTTTGAATTCCTTAAAACACTACAAATATGGATTCCTAGAGTGAAATTATCTGAGCTTATTTCCCTCCTTTCTGAAAAATTTATAAGCTAAGAAAAAGTTGATAGCCTGCAGTTCAGTGTAAAAACTTTAAATCTGACAAATGTTACATTTTATTTTTTTAGAAAAAAAATAGAGTTTGAATTGTACATTATTAAATCACATGCAGCTGATCTCATTATTCATAGTAGTTATGTTTCATAAAGTCGCCATGAACACTCAATTAGCAAATACTGGACTATTGTTCCTAGAAGAAATATAAAGTTCCCACAAGTTTCTGTTTACATTATTTTCGTCAACCAGTCAATACATTATTTTATTTGTGTTTCTGTTTAAAGACATCATGTTAAATATATACTGTCGATTCATTAATATTGAACTCCTGGCCAACAGCACTGTAACTCATGTCTGAATTAAGCCCATCTAAAACATTTTCTCAGTAAGGCAAATGACAGTCTTCTTGTGCTTAGGAACTTAGCCAGCACTTTAACACTACACTCGATGGCCATTTTAAATAGCAAAATTAAAAAAGAAAAAAAAAAAGCAAAATCACCAACATAAAACACAAAAATGCAAAAAAAACTTAGCACTAAACAACATGAAACAGACTCTTGTTTAAGAGCTGAGACAAGAAGACGTGTTGCCTTGTTTGACCTTAGCCTGGGACTGTGTATGTCAGGCAATTCAAAATTTTCACCTCTCTGCTCATGTCCACTATTAACTGCTTAAATTGCCACAAATTTGATTTTGGGGTTACAAATAACTTTAGTGAATAGGTGAATTCCCAAATATGGGATCTATGAGTAGAGGATTAACTATATTCCGATTAAAGAACTGGGGTCAGAGCATTGGAAGCAAGATTCAAAACCAGATCTTTTAATATCCAAAGACTTTGCCCTTTCCAATATTTCTTGCTGCTTTCAAAAAATGTTATAGTCTGAATTTTAAAAATTGTTTCTCACTAATTTTTATTATTGATTTTTATAAAACAGTAGTACCAAGATAATAAAATAATTTTTTCTTATTTTAGGCTGAAAAACTTAATTATAAGGATAAGAAACTGAACATTGGTCCAGCAATAAGAAAACAACAAGTAGGAATCCCTCGTATGTATTGAGAACTAATGTATTTTTCAGTGTTTTTGCGTGGTTTTTTTGAAATTTTAGATTTTTTCAAGAACTCAATTAAAAGATCATGCTTCATTTAATAAAGTTATTTTAGCAAAGTTAGTGATCAAATGAATATTTCTTACCAAAATTAATATGTGTTAGATTGGGGGGCAGGAAAAATTTTACACAAATAATGGTGCTTACCTATATTGCATATAGTTACATCTTTAAAGGAAAACTCTTTTACATAAAAATACAATTTAAAATTGCAAAAGTAATTAGAATTATTTTGGTACTACTTATTAGAAATTTTTCTAATTAGAAAAGTAATTTCAAATTGGAAATTGGGGGCGCCTGGGTGACTCGGTGGGTTAAAGCCTCTGCCTTTAATCTCAGCCTCTGCTTGTGATCTCTCTCTGTCAAATAAATAAATAAAATCTTTTAAAAATAAATAAATAAAATAAAATTGGAAATTGAAGACACTGAAAGTAAGAATATAGAACCAATATCAGAAACTCTAGTTGCAATGGTAGGTACTGTAGCCCAACTAGATATGTTATAATTATGAGGGAACGATTCCTAAAGCTTTAAGAATTGGTAAAGTTGTGCTTTCCTCAAATATCTATAATGCTGTCAACTCTGCTCTTCTTTCTTCTTAATAAAAGTTTCTATTAAACTTTTTTATAGAGTTTAATATTCATTAAACTTAATGAATTTAATGTTCATTTAATGAGTTTATAGAGTTTAATATTTATTAAATATTAAAAAAAATGATTGGGATGGCAATGGGATGTTTTTAATATTTATTAAACTCTATAATAGTCTTTGGCTGGAAGGAGATATAAAATTAGTAACTGAATTTTCTTATTCTTCCTTAACTGTGCCCTACTGTCTATTGGGATGTTTAAAACATTAGGTGGTTATTATATACCTGTTAACAAATTCATAGTTGTACTCCTTTGGACTGTTCTATTTTTGACTGAGAAATTAACAGTTATAGGGGTGCCTGGGTGGCTCAGTTGGTTAAGCAATTGCCTTTGTCTCGGGTCATGATCTCAGGGTCCTGGGATCAAGTCCTGCATCTGGCTCTCTGCTCAGCAGGGAGCCTGCTTCTCCCTCTTCCACTCCCCCTGCTTGTACATACGCGTGCGCTCTCTCTCCCTCTCTTTCTCTCTCTCTCTGTCAAATAAATAAAATCTTAAAAAAAAAAAAGAAATTAACAGTTATCAAGTTCAATTTTGACTTAGTTATTTGTTAATTTAGAAGATAACTGAAGTGTCCTTAATAGGTTAATACTTCTTGTTAATTCCAAGAGTTAAGCTGTAACATGCGGTAATAGTTCCATATTACCAGCAGTAGTAATGTTAATACTATGACCCATAAGTTGCTTTAAAAAAAAACATAAATCACCATGCTGAATGCTTTTAAATAGTAAATTTGAGAAGTGTAGGGTTAATAACTTAACCAAATAGTAGCATTAGCCTTCAAATCCAGGATAGGTTGATTCCAAAGCTCTTTATACCTTTCTGCAAATAAATATTAAGTATAAAAGTAGACTTACAAAATACAGGGGATTTTTATCTCAATTTTTTTCTCAAATCTATCACTTTTTCTATCTCTATTACCAATATTCTAGTCCTAGCTACCCACCTCACTTGCCTTGACTACTGGAAGAGCCTCCTAACAGGTCTTTCTGAATCCACTTTTTTTACCTTCTGACCCATCATAACAAGGCAGCCAGAGTGATCTTTCAGAAGAATTACAGAATTCTTTAATTCAGAATTACACCTCATCTGCCCAAGTATAATTCTAATTACACTTTCAGAAGTGTACATTTTATATTATTCTTTGCTTATTTTGGGCTCTTCTTTCCTTTTTTTCCTATACTTTAGCCATCTAGCCATCTCAGTCCCAGAACATACCATATTCCTGATATATATTATTTTCTTTACCTAGAACACTCTTTGCCATCCCATTGCCATCCCAATCATTTTTTTTAAGATTGGGCATGGAGCCCAATGCAGGGTTGAACTCATGACCTTGGGATCAAGACCTGAGCTGAGATCAAGAGTCAGACACAACCAACTCAGCCACCTGAGTGCCTACAAATCATTCTTTAAAGCTCAGCCCAAACATCATTTCTTCACAAATTAAATACAGTTAGAAAGTTCATACTACCCATTATAATACCCTGTACTACCTCTTAATGTATTTATCAAAATTGTATTTAATTAATTGTGTAATAAGCTATTAACTATTTTCCCCACCAGAACCTAACTTTCACATGGCATGTCCAATTTTTTTTTTCTTTTTGGCTGTATCACCAGCCAAGTTCAATGCCTTGTAATAATACTGACTCAAAATTTATTTACGTAACAGATAAACCTGTGGTTCTTTGAGTATCTTGAAGGGAAATCCATGAACCTCCTGAATTTTTGTGCAAAATTTTTTTCAAGTGTATGTATCTCTGAGAAAAGAGTGCATGGTTTTCATTAGATTCTCAAAAGGATGGGATTAAGAATCACTAAAATAAGCGGTAACAATACTAGATGAAATAGAGTGAAAATATAAAAGCTCAGAAGCAGTAGTGTTGCTTAAAATGGTAGGCCAGTGCTACTCATGGTGTGGTTTGCAGCCAGTAACAGTTTAGTTGGAATCTGTCAAAATTCAGATCCTCAGGCCCTATCCCAGACTTATTGAATCTAAATTTCTGCTAATGTGGCCCTGGGGGAAATCTGTATCCTAATAAACTATCTAGGTGATTCTAATATATGTTAAGATTTGAGAATTACTGGTATAATGGAAGGAGAATTGCCAGTTCCAGTAATTTACATAAACTTGCTGGTCAAGTACTTAATCTGGCTTGGCTTATATAAATTTTTCAAGTGTTCTCTTGACAAAAAAATATTTTTTTTATTTTGAGGGAGGGTGGGGTTGTATATAACTTGATCTGAGAAAAGAGATGGGGATCCAGAACTACACATGAAGATTTGTGGTCATGTTTGCAATAAGTAGCAGTTGTAGCAAAGGGAGGATGGAGAATAAGAGTCATAGCCTCAATGAATGCTTGTGATAGTAGAACCAAAGAATTTGTAGGATGGAACCAAAATGTCTTCAGGAAAGTATGGAGTCTTTCCCAACCTCACTGCCTTCATCCTCTTTGGCCTTTTACAAATAAAGGGTTTTTTTTGTTTTTTGGGGTTTTTTTTTATTTCTTTATTTGACAGAGAGAGAGATCACAAGTAGGCAGAGAGGCAGGCAGAGAGAAAGGGGGAAGCAGGCTCCCCACTGAGCAGAGAGCCCAATGTGGGGCTCAATCCCAGGACTCTGAGATCATGACCTGGGCCAAAGGCAGAGGCTTAACCCACTGAGCCATCCAGGCGCCCCACAAAAAAAGGTTTTAACTAAGGTCTTAGGAACTTCATATGTAATTTATTTGTCAAAATAATGACCTTGCTGATAATAATTTAAATTTTTAAGCCTTGTGTTTGATCACATTGTTATTAAAATCTAAATTGGTGAATTTTTAGTATTCTTTATTGAACTTATTTCTTTTTCTTTTATTCACTTTAAGCTAATAAAAGCTCTAAGATAGTGAATTTGAAAATACATACTTTGAAAATACTTTAACATATGGAATTTTTTAAATTTGCAACTTTTAATTTTTACTGTAACTGTATCAAGTGCTCAGAAATTACCTTTTTAAAAGTTAAACTGAACATTTTAATTATTATTTAATTTTTGCTTTAGGTTCCAGTATAATGCCAGCAGCTGGAACAATGTATCTAACGACTTCAACTGGATATCCTTACACTTATCATAATGGTGTTGCTTATTTTCATACTCCAGAGGTAACATCTGTCCCACCACCTTGGCCTGTAAGTAATTTTCATCTTAAAAGGGTTTCCATCTATTCTATCGATTTTTTAAAACATTTATTTCTGAAATATTTCAACCAGAGACAAGTATGAATAATAATATAACAAATAATAATATAACAGCCATGTAGCTACCACTTAAATTTAATAAATGTTAACATTTTGCCATATTTACATAGGTTCTTTTAATAAGGGGAAATGAAATATGAGATATTCAGATAAAGTCTCCTTGCCCCCATTTTATTACCCTCTTTTTCTCCTCAGACATACTCAGAATATATAACCAGAATATCTTTCCTATCATTTTATGTTTTTACTACAAATGTAAGTATCCTTAAACAATAGGTAGTATTGCTTTGGGTGATTTTTAAACACTATGTAAATAATCAGTTTTTCTATTCATTATGTTTTTGAGATTATACAATGTTGTTACTAACATATCTAATTCACTTATTTTAATATTTTATAATATTCCATATTATGAGTGTATATTCCCCTACTGATGGACATTTTAAGTTTTTTCTGTAATCAAGACTACAGTGAACATCTAGATCTTGTATGTATTATGTGAGAGTTTATCTAGGAAAGTAGTCATCAAAGTTTTTTGCTTGTATAGCCTCTAAAAATTTTCTGAAAAATTATGAATACTCATTTTAAGTTATCTGAAATTTATCATAATTTTAAATAACTTAGGAATATAACATTATGTATGCTGTATACATAAAACTAATATAATGTTATATGTCGGTTATACCTCAAAAAAAAAAAAAGGATGGAAAACGTGTAGAACTCTGTTAACAAAACTAGTCAGCCAAAATAAAATTTTGTTTCTATTAGAAAATTCTAACTTTTAATTATTTTTAAGTTCAAATAAATGAGTTAATATGTATTCTTATAACCATCATGTAACTTATTTTGTTCTCTGGATGAAATAAGGGACCATCTCCCCTTTAATAGTTCTTATACAAGCTCTTTTTGCTTTGCTTCTCTCACTTCTCAAGGGCATTGCCTACTTGAGTTACTATCTGTTTGATGCCTTGTTGGTATTTATATTCCCAAACAAAGCATTATAATAGATCCAGAATGAGTGAGAAGTGTGCCTTTCATCATGAAAGAGAATGGTAATTGTGAAAGGGAGTTATGAAAACAGACACATGGTACACAGACACATTCACAGATCAAATCAGGAAGGAGTACATATGAAATTTAGGATCTAAAAATTAATACTCCTAAACCTATTCATGCCCATGTACCACTGGAAAAATTTTGTATTCCCCTCCCTTGGTCTAGGCTACATTATATGCAGAGTAAATTTCACATTATAGAATATACACATTTTGTTTTGTTTTGTTTTGTTTTGTTTTTAAAGATTTTATTTATTTGACAGCGAGAAACACAGCGAGAGAGGGAACACAAGCAGAGGGAATGGTAGCGGGAGAAGCAGGCTTCCTGCAGAGCAAGGAGCCTGATGCGGGACTCGATCCCAGGACCCTGGGATCATGACCTGGGCTGAAGGCAGATGCTTAACGACTGAGCCACGCAGGTGCCCCTAGAATATACACATTTTTGACTAAATGTTGCCAAATGGCTTTCCAAAATAAACCAGTTTACACTTTAGCTAAGAGTTTATGAGAGCTCTAATTCCTTCATATCTGCCAATCCTTCAGTTTTCAATTTTTGCCAATATTATTATGAAACAGTATTTTGGTTTTTTATCTTCCTAGTCATTGGTAAAATTGAACCTATTTCAGGTGTTTATTGGCCATTCCACTTTTCTTCTGTGAGGTACCCCTTCATATCCTTTATCCTTTATCTTTTCTATTGGGGTTATTTGTCTTTTTCTTGAGTTCATTATATGAATTTTGTGAGTTTCTTCTGGTGTGTAGTTTGTCCATTAACTTTACAGGTTTTTTTTTTATACACTAATTCTTAGTTTTAAACATATGTATTAATGTTTCCCTTTATGGAATTGGTTTCATCTTTTGGTCTCATTTTTAAAACAAAACACTTTCAAAAAAATTTAAAAATTAAATTTAAAAAAACTTCCTTATTACAATATAGATATTCTATATTTTATTTTTAAAATACTCTAGTATTGCTGTTTTTCACATGTGGATCTTAAATCTGGAGTTCATGTATTGACTAATGCATCCTCTTTCATTATTTTGAAACAAATCCTCTATGCAATGCCACATTTGGGGGGATGTTCTTCTGGGCTCTCTATCCTGTTCTGTTGGTGTGTTTGCCCTGCACAATTCTATGTTAATTCCTGTTGCTTTATTTTTTTTTTTTAAGATTTTATTTATTTATTTGACAGAGAGAGATCACAAGTAGGCAGAGAGGCAGGTAGACAGAGAGGGGGAAGCAGATTTCCTGCTGAGCAGAGAGCCCGATGCGGGGCTGGATCCCAGGCTTGATCCCAGAACCCTGAGATCATGACCTGAGCGGAAGGCAGAGGCTTTAACACACTGAGCCACCCAGGCGCCCCAATTCCTGTTGCTTTAGAATGAGCACTAAAATCTGATGGGGCAGTCCTGTCACTTTTTTCTTCAGGAGTCTCTCATCTATCTTTAAGTCTTTACTTTTATAAATATAAATTTTATAATCTAGCTTGTTCAATTCTGTGAAAAGCATTTGTTGGATTTTTATTAGAACTGCATTAAATGTATAGATTAATTTGGGTATAATACTGAATCTACAAACTTTTATTTAGGTCTTTTATTTCCATCTGTCAATAAAATTTTCTTTCTCTATAAAAGTTTAGTACATCTTTTGTTGGATTTCTTCTTAGGCACTCTGTGGTTTTTGTTGCTTTTATTATGATATATTTTTAAATTAATACTTCCTAATAGGTTGTGACTTGTATGCAATAATGATTTTTTAACATTTAACTTTAACATTTAACATTTAACTTGTATGCAATAATGCTTTTTTAACGTTTGATCAGTAACCCTCCACAACTTCCATGGAGATAATCAGTTATGATTCAGTATACTTCTGTTTCTTTCTGCTTTTGTCTCATTTTTTCTCCATTGAGTTACTGCACCAACATTTTCTCTGCTATAGTATTTATTAGATAACATGACCTTGTTCTTGAAAAAGAAAACAAGTTCAATGACTCAGGATTAAGCTTTATATGTATTTATATAAGCTTTATATATACAGTGTATATATTTAGGTATTCAGTGTAGGTTTTGGAAGATAATCTTAGTCAAAACCAAAGTTTCTCAGCCTCAGCACTATTGACATTTTGGACCAGAGGATTCTGTGTTTTGGGTTGCTAATCCTGTACATGGTAGGATGTTTAGTAGTGTCCTAGTCTCCCCACCTCTATAAAAATCAAAAGTATTGCCATATGTTCCCTAGGGGGGGACAAAGTCACACCTAATTGAGAATTATTGCCTCAAATCAGTTAAGAAAATTCTCTCATATTCTGTTTGCTAAAAATGAAAGAATATTGAATTTATCATGAAAGGGTATTGAATTTTAATAAATCTTTTTCTATATCTGCAGAGATTTTTTCCTCCTCTATTAATAGAAAATAAGTAACATAGTAAATTACATTATTCTTAATGTTAATCTATGATATAATTTTATTAGCGTATTATAGTCTGAAAATTGTGCAAAACTATGATACTTTTCTTCATTTTGCCGAGGGGAGGGAGTGAACATTAAAACAAAACAGTGTAAAGTTACATCCCATATTAGAAATTGAATTTTAATTGCTATCACTAATGCTAATTTTACCTCTTATAATACAGTTTGCCTGCTTTATTAATGGTCTGGTTTTAAATACTCTTATTTTAGGGTTTACTCTAGTACTTTGAATAATGAAGTGTTATGTGTGTTTTCTTCAAACAGAGAAATCACTTGAAGTTTATTGATCAATTCATTTAAATTTCGAATTAATAAAACAGGATTTGATCACTGTTTTAATAAATAATGTATTTGACTTAATTAAATATATAACAAAGGAGTAGGCTTTAATTATTTGTAAATTATTAGTGGGAAATCATTGGCAAAATCAGATATTTTGATTATTCATTCAGTTCTGTGTTGTGTAAACATTATCTACCGCTGGTTTCATGATGGAAATAGACACTGTCACCCTAAGTCCAGCTGCCATTTTCTTTTAAATATTCTCTTAGAAGTATATTTTCATAATCTTTGGACTAAAAGCAGCTTTTCTGGTGGTTGTTTTAACATTACAATGAAAATGAAACCAAAGAAAGGTGGGAATACTGTGATGATTTTAATAGACCTAAGCGGAATTAGTAATAATAATATCAATAAGAGGTAGAAAAATGACATTTCCAATTATAGATCATAAGTTGACTGGGTTTAGGTAACAATTCGGGATAAATTTTATAATAAACTATTTTAAAGAATTTTGCCTAGGCCTAAAATAATTTTTCAATTTTTTTTCCTCTTATAGTCACGTTCTATATCTAGTTCCCCTGTGATGGTAGCTCAGCCAGTTTATCAGCAACCTGCATATCACTACCAGGTAAACATGAAATTACAATGAAAATTCTCTTTAATACTATCAGTCCTTTTTAAGTAAATTTCATTGTATTCTTTCTCATGCAAATATTCTAATAATTAAAAAGAGATAGTTAAGCCTTGATAACAATACTGGTTTTTTTTTCTTATGGGGAACTAAACAGTATCATATAAGAAGATGGCAGGTTTTCTTCATTTAACTAAATGTAATGAGGCTGGTTTTGCTCCTCTGGCTAACATTTAATCTAAAAAGTTTATAGAAACAATTCCCAGTGCAACATACAGATAACACATACTGGATCACAGGCTGATTTTTTAATGTTATTGTTAATATTATGTCACTTTCTTGCTATTGTATTTAACATAATCTATATTAAAATAAGTAATATATTATGGTTTACATTATGGCAGCCTCTTTTAGTTAACCAACACTCTTCATTAATTCTTGTGGGAGGCTGGGGATAAATGAGCCGTAAGGCCAGACCATTTTGGTGTTTTGTAAATAAAGAATATTTGTTGACATACTGTCTCTGACTGCTTTTGTACTACAGTGGCAGAGTTCAGTAGTTGCAACAGAGATATTATGGTCTGCAAAGTTTAAAATATTTACCCTCTCGCCCTTTAAAGAAAAAGCTTGCCAACCTCTCATCTGTTGCACTCACAGATAAAATCACATTCTTTCCTACCTCTGGAATTGTGGAAGAGAATTTATTTCTGTTTCCTTTTTCTTTTTTCTTTTGAACTTTTAAAATAGACCCAGATTAAATGTTAAGTTTACTGGAACTCTTTTTAATATTAGACTGGGTTTTGGGGGGATGGTGGTGTTTAAACTTTAAATAGAATTTAAGATTTAAATTTATTATATTATTATATATTAATGTATGTCATGTATTATTATATTACATTATTTGTAAATAAATTTGTAAATCCTATTACAATGCTAAATATAAAAACTAAAGTGTTTCGCTTACTAAAGATGAAAATAACTTAATGACACATGTTTAAAGTATATATATATATTTAAAATGTATATATTAAAGTAACTTAATGACATATATTTAAAATACATGACTTTCCCTAAGCTGCCTCCGTATTTTGGCAGAGGGCCCAAAGACAGGACATTAGATACCAAATCTTTCAATATGACAAGCCAAATATTGTGAAACCAGTTGGGGGACCCTTAGCTTATTGCTGACCTTGAATACGCATGAGGGGAGGATGAGATTGCAAGAGGGTTGTTAGAAGCCTGTGGCATGTCCCCTTCTTCCCAACCAAGTACAGAAGACATCAGGAATGACTGAGAAAACTTAATATTTGTCCCCTGAAATTTGTGAGATGGTATTTGGACCTGACCTCTCCTAAAAAAGTCCAAAAAGAAAGACTCTTAGGACTTTTGTGGAAGCGGGGGGTTGGGGGAGTAAATTAATTATTTAAAAAGTCCAAAGAAAACTGGACTAGTCTCTGGTGGCAGAGCCTGGAGAGAAGACTACAGTGAGAATGTGCTGAACTTCTACTCACAACAAGCAAAGATTTATGTGTCCCAAGAGCAAGATGTGAACCTCAGGGAAGAGATCCTTTTCAAAAAAACTTTAAGGTGGTCCCAATAAAGAAAGAACCCGTGTGAAGTAGACTTCTAGAATCAAGGGCTAGAATTGCAGTTAGAAGTTCTCAGCAGGGTGGGGCACCTGGGTGACGCAGCCAGTTAAGTGTCTGCCTTCAGCTCAGGTCATCATCCCAGGGTCCTGAGATCTAACACTGTGTTGGGCTCCCTGCTCAGCAGGAAGTCTGCTTCTCCCTCTCCCTCTACTGCTCCCCCTGTTCGTGCTCTCGTTTGCTGTGTCTCTCAAATTAATAAATAAAAGTTAAAAAAAAAGTTCTCAGCAGGGAGATCACCAAGGAATCCAGTAAACTACCTAACTAGATAGTCAACATTTGGAATCTGCCACACCCCAAAAAGTGATTTGTCCTAATTTTAATCCTGGGACAAGGAAGAACAGCTCAACACAGTGCTTTTAAAGTGTCAGGGGGTAAGAAAGAATAGAATTGCTTTCTGCTTGCACCCCATTGAGTCCAGCTCCTCCTTTATTGATTACACACAACTATAGCTCACTTGACATAACAAATACATTCTTAAAAGTTTCTAATACAGTTTAATTTTATACTTTGACTCTGGTGTTCTCCTTAACACAAATTATAAAATTGTCAGATATTAGATATTTACCTAGATATTAGTCAGGAATATTACCAAAATGTTTTTGGTACCAATTTATAACACAATATTTTGTAATATAAAAAATCATTTCACCTCATATATTTATTTTCAGGTATATATTCATCATTCTGCCTCTTTGATGAGAATCTTCCTTTGTTCATTTCATAAATTCTAAGATTGGTAGCTTTATCAGTTAATAGTCAAATCAGGTAATGCATGGTTTAATTAGTACTTATCTCTCATATTATCTCACTTCATAAGTAGGTAGTTATTTCATTTTTCTAAAAACCATATGTCATTTTATTTCAGATTTTTAATTAAAATATTTTCTTAAGAGGTTATTAATTATCCTGCCTTTCTGAATGTGGAATATAGAACATAGACTTCACATTATCTTGGTCATTATAATACAGTGATGTCATCTATTAGCAACTTAAATAGCACTAAATTCAAAGTGATTCAGTTTAGATGGCAGATCCAGGCATGTTCTTACTCTTTTTTCTGTTGTTTTTTACTTTATAATGAAAAAGACTTAATTAAAAATGGAAAATAGCTATAGAATAAAACATTATTTTTTTTAAGATTTTATTTATTTATTTGACAGAGAGATCACAAGTAGGCAGAGAGACAGGCAGAGAGAGAGGTGGAAGCAGGCTCCTTGCTGAGCAGAGAGCCTGATGTGGGGCTCAATCCCAGGACCCTAAGATCATGACCTGAGCCCAAGGCAGAGGCTTTAACCCACTGAGCCAGCCAGGCTCCCCAAGAATAAAACATTATTAAGAAATAATACTAGTTTAATAAAAGTCTGACATAGTGTCATCTTATAAGTTTAAAAAATTTGACCCTCTTTTTTTTTAACTAACAGCTTTTTAATATATAATTCACATAGCATTTAATTCAGCTTTTTAAAATGTACAATAGTGTTTTTTACTTAATTCAGAGTTGTATAACCATACCACAGTCAATTTTAGAACATTTTAATCACCCTTCTCCCCAAAAAACCTTACCCTTTAGTAGTCACTCTTTCCTCCTACTCCCAGACCTAGGCAACCAGTAATCTATTTTCTGTCTTTATGGGTTTGCCTATTCCGAACATTTCATATAAATGGTATCTGCCATATGTGGTTACAGCTGAACTCTTCACTTAGCATAATGTTTTCACAGTTTATCCATGTGGTGGCATGTATCAGTACTTCATTTCTTTTTATGGCTGTATAATTTTCCATTATATGGATATAACATATTTTGTTTATTCATCAAATGACAGACATTTGAGGTATTCTCGCCTTTTGTCTGTTATGAATAATACTGCTGTGATCACTCCTGTACAAGTTTTATGTGGATATATGTTTTCCTTTATCTTAGGCCTTATTACCTGGGAGTAGAATCACTGAGTCATATTGTATCTCTATGTTTAAAGTTCTGAGGAAGTGTCATACTGGTTTCCAAAAAGGTTGCACACATTATACACTCACACCAGCAGTTTATGAGGATTCTAATTTCTCCACATCTTTATCAACACTTACCATCTACCTTCTTAATTATAGACTGCCTAGTGGATACAGTGGCTGATTTCCATAAGCTGAGGCTAATGATGTTGAATATATTTACATTGCTTATTGGCCACTTTTACATACCTTCTTTGGAGAAATATCTATTCATATCCTTTATCCTTTTTAAATTTGGGTTACTTGTCTTTTTATTATTGAGTTATAACATTTCTTTATGTATTCTAGATGCGAATTCTTTATCAGATGTATAATTTATAAATGTTTTCTCCCATCCTTTGAGCTTATTTTTACTTACTTGATGGTATTCAAATGCTAATTTGTACCACAAAAGTTTTTCATTTTGATGAAGTCCAATTTACCTTTTTTTCTTGTTGCTTTATTGGTTGTGCTTTTCATGTCATAATTTTTTATTTGCCTAATTCAAACCCACAGAGATTTACACATATTTTCTTCTAAGAATTTTATAGTTCCAGCTCTTACATTTAGGTCTTTGACCAAATTTGAATTAATTTTTGTATGTATTTTGAGGTTTAGGGATCCAGCTTCATTCTTTTGCATATAAATATCCAGTTTTGACCCTTGTTTATAATCTGGATGGATTTTTGGTTTTGGTTTTCATTTTAGGCCCCTGCACAGTGTTTACCAGGACAGTGGCAGTGGGGTGTTCCTCAGGTAAATATTAACTTTTTTCATTGTGTTTTTGTGAAGACTGAATGAATATTAAAGTCAGGAGAACTAGATTTGAGATATTCCTCTTCGATTTAATACCTGATATCTTTGGCAGTTCATTTAATCACTATATTTCTTAGCTTCCTCATTTGTCAAATGGAAGTAATGACACCATACCTTTGTAAATTTCTTTACCTGATCTTGGTGAAGATCACATGAGATCATGTATGTGAAAGCATTTTATTAAAAAGTGAGTGCTTATATAAACATGAAAAATTACTTTTTACTATTATGGGAAAATGTATCATTTTTCCAATTATACTCCAGATTTTGCTTCAGTTTTACTTGTGCTCCTAAGTAAATAAATCACCTCTAAACTTTGATACAAATAATATACCACCAAAAAGACTATTTAATGACATTTCCCACTTCCATGTGAAATCACAAAGCTGGGAATAGATGTTTATGCCAATTAAAATACTATAAGTTATATTATTACAACCTTTGATCGTGATCTTAATATAACTATTTTCTGAATTTATAAAAGAAGTTCTGAAGCACTAAGAAATGTTAATACATTTCAGTGATAAAGTTCTTTAATCACATCTATACAATTGAAATTCATAACAAAATATATCTATGCTATCCCTGGTAAAGAGCTTCAGCAAAATATGAAATATTTCTGTCATCTGTTGGGTAAGTCATTTGGTTTAATTGAAATAACTAATCATATTTGAATTAGAAATATGGTTTTGTTTTAGTCTCCTGCCTCTTCTGCTCCATTCTTATACCTGCAACCTTCTGAGGTTATTTATCAACCAGTGGAAATTGCACAAGATGGTGGATGTGTTCCTCCTCCTCTATCTCTGATGGAAGCTTCAGTTCCAGAGGTGTGTATTAGTCTCAAGGTAATTTATCTATAACTGTCTCATCTTAACATTTATTTCTTTTTCTTTTCTAAAAATATTTGTTTAATTGGTGCCTGAGTGGTTCTGTCGCTAAGTGCCTTCGGCTCAGGTCATGATCCCAGGGTGCTGGGATTGAGCTCTGCATCAGGCTCCCTTGTTCAGCAGGAAGCCTGCTTCCTCCTCTCCCTCTGCCTGCCACTCCCCCTGCTTGTGTTCCCTCTCTCGCTGTCTGTCTGTCTCTGTCAAATAAATAAATAAAATCTTAAAAAAATATATAGTAAAATAAAAAATAAAAATATTTTTTTAAGACTGTCACAGAAGCTGCACATTTTTTCTTTGATTTATTCACGCATTTCCCCTTTTATGTATATTTAAGAATGCTTCATCTTGGACTTTTTTACTAACTAGTTCTGAACCATTTCTAAAACCAACTGTTCACTGTACTAGGCTAATCTCTCTCTGAAAGAGTAAGACACTAAATGTTTTTCTTTCTTCTGGCTTGCCTGTCAATCTGTATTGTTACCAACATTCTGTCAATTAAAAGCATATAAAAATTCAAAAAATCTTAACTTCTTCCTTCAAATATGTAGATCAAAAATATTTCATGGGGCACCTGGGTGGCTCTGTCAGTTAAGCGTAACAACTCTTGATTTCAGCTAGGTCATGATCTCAGAGTCATGGGATCAAGCCCCACATCGTAGGGCTCAGCACAGTCAGGAGTCTGCTGGAATTTCTCTCCTTCTGCCCCTCCCCCACTCGAATAAATAAATAAATCTTAAAAAAAATACTTCATAACTGAAAATTGTAAATGTTATTTTCAGTGTCTTTAAATTATGTTCCCAAACCATTACTTATCTTTCCACCTATGTGCTAAGAACTATAAAGGTATGTTTTAAATCAGTGTTGTAAAAGATTAGAAAATTAGCACTCACCTCCCAGTTAGAGTGTATTATATTATTTTTTTATATTGCTAAGGTTTATAACATTATGATGTTCTGGAACAATAATTTCCACAGTTGGATCTTAATGTTACTATCACTACTTCCACCAGGATTTCATCTCACCCTCCACTCATCATTGCTTGAGTGAACCTGCAAAGTACTCTTTGTTAAAGAAAGCTTGTGGGTGCTATATTCTCTGAGTTCTAACATGCCTATTTGTTTAACACTGTTGTGTATAAATCTGAAAGACAGTTACACTAGCTATAAAATAACTGCATCATACTGCCAAAACAAAGTGCCACAAACTAGGTGGCTTAAACAACAGACATTGTCTCACAGTTCTAGAGACCAGAAGTTGAAGATCAAAGTATTGGCAGAATTGGTTCCATCTGGCCATGAGGTAGCATCTGTTTCAGGCCTCTCTTCTTAGCTTGTAGATGGCCATCTTATCCCTGTGTCTTCACTTTATTTTTCTATCTGTGTCCAAATTTCTCAATTTTGTAAGGATAGTAGTCATCATACTGGATTAGCTCCTACCCTACTGACCATATTTAACTTGATTACCTCTGCAAATACCCTGTCTACAAATCACGTCACACTCTGACGTACTCGAGGTTAGGACTTCAACATATGTTTTAAGGGAACCAAATACAACTCTTAACAGTACTATTTTTTTTATAGACCGTCTAGTCTACTCTTTTCTGGTGTTAAGTGTAGCCATAAAGAAGTTTGAAGCCAGCCTGATTTTCCCCCCTGAACATAATTTGCTTTTTCTTTCCTGCATGCCTTTTGATGTGAGGTGTATTGTTGTTATTGTTGTTTTAAGATTTTACTTATTTATTTGAGAGAGAGCGAGCAGGGGGGGGAGCAGAAGGAGAGAAACCAACAAATTCTGTGCTGAGCTCAGAGCCAGACGTGGGGCTCAGTCTCACAATCTTGAGATCATGACCTGAGCTGAAATCAAGAGTTGGGCACTTAACCCGCTGAGCCTCCCAGGCAGCCTATGAGGTGTGTTCTTAGTTGTCTTTGCACATACTATTCCCATCTTCTCTTAATTTTTCAAATCCAAGCATCAACTCCACTAGAAAGTTTTTTCTGACTACCTCCCCAATTTTCTTAAGCTAAATCAAGTAGTTCTTTTCTACTATATATGTTTCATAGGACTTACAGTAATTTTGACTTTTAACTGCCTCTGATCAATCTATAAATTAATTAAAGATAGGGGATGTGTTTTTCATTTGTGTTCCTCCATTGAGTAGCCAAATGCCTAGTACATTGCAAGGCTGAATAAATACTTTGAGTTAATAAAGAAAAGGTAATACATTTTTTCTTTTTTTTTTTGTAACAGCCTTATTCTGATCATGGAGTTCAAGCAACATACCACCAGGTTTATGCTCCAAGTGCCATCGCTATGCCTGCACCTGTGATGCAGCCTGAACCAATTAAAGTAAGAAGTTTGTTTTGATTTTTTTATTATTTTTTTCAGTCATAGTTCAGGCTTTTCAAATTTCTTTTCTGAAAAGAAATAATTTTGGATATATCACATTTGTGATCAGAAGAACAGAATTAGTGAACTCTTTCATGTGAAGAACGTACAATTCTAAATTAACTATAATTTTCACAGTTAGTTTTGAGTAAGTTTTAAACCACACATGGTCAAAAATGTTTTATTTACCGTAATAAAATATATATACCTTATAATTTGCCATTTTTAAGTGTATACCTGAGTGGTATTAATTACATCAATAGTGCTGTGCAACCATTACCACTATCTGTTTCCACACTTACTCATTACCACAAATAGAAAATCTGTACCCATCAAGCAATAACTTACCATTCTTTTCTCCCTCCTGGTCCCTGGTACCCTCTAATCAACCTTTTATGTCATTGAATTTGCTTAGATATTTCATATACTCAGATTTTGGTTTTGGTTTTATTAATGGCATATAGTGTTTATGGAAAGATGAAATCAGTTGACAATCTGCTCTTCCAGTTTGGGAATTGTGCTTGTGCATCCTAAATCAGACATAGGCCAAAGAGTGGGAATCCAGTTAGATCCATGTATATATTCAATATATTTCAACTCTCTACTATGTAGCAGGAAATTCTGCTTATTCCCTTATGACCTAGTTTCTTAATGAAACTCTTCATCATTACTTGAAGGAAATGGACTATATCTGTAAGAACCACAGATTTATTGATTATTGTGATGGTAATATGAATCTTGCTTACACTGTACTTTGGTAAGAAAAGTAGGCATACTCTACAATAAAATGATAGAGATTAGCTATTTCACACACATATTTATTTATGTGTCGGAACTCAATACCAAGATAGTCTACTTTAAGGAGTCCCCACCCCCACCCCACCCCTGCTCATATCCCCTCATCCCATCACCACTCACCCCACATTCCTTCACTGCTATTACTACCGTACTGCACACATGAAATAAAACCATAATTTGACCTAGTGTCACAGTTCCGAGTGTTCCTAAACTTTTATCTATAGAGAATTCTTATAGTATCAAAATCTTCTAAAACAGACTTCCTCTGATGTTAATATTTTCTCCATATATACTTCTCTAGAAATAGTTGAGTTTTGCCATATTAAATAAGTACTAGTTTTTCCAGTTACTGATTATATAGATCATGTATATAAACACAAATGATTGAAGTTGTACTGCTTGAATAATTCCAATAGAGAATAGAATGGTACTTGGATAGGAGAAATTTTCAAAAAATGTTAATGCTACACATCCTTAATTTAAAGTTTAATTCTTCTAATTTAACAGTAAATACTTTTCTACATTTTCTTAAATCTATGAGTAGGAAATGACAGAAATTATACTGAGAAACTGCTATCTTACTCTTTAATTTAGTCATATAGAAAGTACACATATGTTGACTATAAATCATAACAGAGGTATAAATAGATATCCTAATTCATATAAGCTTACAACTGGAACCAGTAAACTGCCTCTTGATGTCTAGAGAAATGCTGCTGAAAGGGACTTCACCCCTTCTGTCCTGATACACATCTTTACTCTACCATGCCATAGACCAAAAGGGAACATTTTAGTCCTACCCAAGTTAAGATTTAAGAAATAGGGAAGAGTTGAAGAGCTATGAACTATACTTAACTAGCTTACTCCAAAGCCCATCATGTCTCTCACAAACATAATATGAGATTTCATTGAATCTGCAACATCATGGATTGTAAGATACACCATTATTTATCACTATAAAAGAAAAAAATGGCTATCAATTGTAAATGTATCCCTATTTAGAGGGTTTTGCAATATGAAAAAAATGTATGTCTCAACACCAGTAAAATTTAACATTTTACTTTCAATTTAGAGATGTAAATGTTGAGGGGATGGAGGAAAAAACAAGTCCTCTTTTGTTAGAGATGAAAAAAAAATTTAATAAACTTTCAGAGTCAAAACTGGAACACAGGGCTATTATATAGAGTTTTATATTTCCTGTTTTTTAAGATCAATGTCCTGTTTTATACTCAGTAAATTTTTTAGGTGATTTAAAGGCCCTCAACAGAAAATGCTACCCCACTCAGGGACAGAAAGTCTAAAACCATGTCCATAGTTTTCTAAAACTATATAACCCTGTAGAAATGCTTTAATATACCAAGTTTTGCTGTATAAATTTGCTGTGTAGAAAATTATCTACGTTTGTAGTACATTTGTCTTATAACATAGAAGTCTTAATACATAACTGCTATATCATTAGGAGATGATTTTTTCCCTAAAACGTATTAAAGTAGACTAATATTAAAATATTGACATTTGAAACATTAGCCTTTGTTCTTACTATGCAGATTTTCCCTGATGTACCAAATACCTTGGTGAGTTAAAACAGAAACGTGGAAATATTCCTTAGAATAATCTGAGCCTGTTGTTTTTATAAGTGTATGTCATTTTTTAAACTCTAATGATTATAACTTAAGGGTATTAACTGGATATATTCTAAAGTAAGTAATTTCAGATGCCAAAACTATCCTGAAGCATCAAATCTAATCAATAAAATAGAGACCTTATTCAGAGCTCAGAGCACAAGTCTAACTGCTATAAAAGACTATTTGCCAGAAACTACTCATTGACTGTATGACATACAGTACTATACTCTGTCAAATCAACTACATATATTGTAAAGCTGACCAATATAGAAACTACTAGATGAATATAGTATTAGAGTATCATTTTTTTAATTCAGCAGAGTCCCATCTTAAATAGATTAAGTTTTGAAGTCAAGAAAGCAAAATCACAGCATCATAAAATTAGCCCATCGAGTTAGACTACAGGAACAAAAGGAAAATCTCTATGTATCTGGGCATTTGAACTATTATGCTTTTAAGATCAGTATCAAATCCCTAGGTAAGAAGGGTAAAAGTGGAAAATGCTAAAGTATTTCTGTTTTACAGTGTTTTACCATTTTTGCATTAATATAAGTACCTAATAAGTTCATTCTTGTGAGGATTAACTAAGATACTGGAAACTGGGAAAATTATAATTTGAAGTTAACCTTTAAGTTAAATGTTCATTTTATGAACTTTTACCATTTGCAACGATGTGGATGGAACTAGAAGGTATTATGCTAAGCAAAATAAATCAGTCAGAGAAAGATAATTATCACATGATCTCAGTCATATGTGGAATTTAAGAAAAAAAAAAACAGGATCATGGGGAAGAGAGGAAAAAAATAAAACAAGATGAAATCTGAGAGGGAGACAAACCGTAGAAGATTCTTAATCACAGGAAACAAACTGAGGGCTGCTGGAGGGGAGGGGAGCTGGGGGTTGGGGTTACTGGGTGATAGACATCAAGGAGGGCACATTATATCATGAACACTGGGTATTATATAAGACTAATGAGTCACTGACCTCTACCTCTGAAACCAATAATACATTATATGTTAATTGCATTTAAATAAAAAATAAAATAAATAAAAATTAAAACGTTAAATGTTCATTTTTAGCTCCAATATAGAATAGCTTTCATGAAAATATTTTATATTCAGAATAATATTTAACTACTTGCCAGGCTATAAGGAATTTCCTCTAATTAAAGCACCAATTGCACTTGAATGAAAAGCACAGCTATTTACCTATTACATCTTACCCTTTAGAGGGACACTGTGATTCAAAAGTAAATTAGAAAAGGATTTGACCTGTTCTGTTTTTAGCTCAGAGACCCATAATGTCCACTTAAACTAAAAATCAAAGACACTTATCTTTACTTTAAGAAACATTCCACTACTATCTTCTTCCTAACCATTTCCTCATTTCAGTATCATTAACACTTCTTATAAAGCAATTTGGAAACTAAAATCCCTACACATTCAGCAAGTCCTCAGAGTAGAGGACAACAAATGTAAAGCACTGCATTCTAGAGGGCAGAGACAGGAAAAATCAGTGCTTTGCAGCTCTGGGCAGACAAGAAAATAAAATTTTTCATGTAGATAGTCTCAGATTCTATGGAATAAATTATTTTACTCAATAGAGAACTTGGCAGCAGGAGCAAAAAAGCTCACTGAGCTAGGCACTAGAAATTGCATAGGTTTTGTGTGTATCAAGCCTCCTTCTTACTATAAACATAAGAGAGGGGATGGGGACAGTAAGAGGAATCAAGAATTCATGAATCTTTTAGAATTGTCATGGACAGATCTCCATTTAAGAATAGGCTAAACAGAAAAGTATACACTTATAGGTCCCATTAAAATATTTTTGCATGTGGCATTACATTGAAGGTAAGGATAAACAGCATAAATATGGATATATGTATTAAGAACATATATATAAGAGGAAATTAAATAAACTTACAAAAACACATCCCATGTTTCTAGTAATTACAGACTGAAAAACAGGAAAGATGAAATGGTTGTTGGCCAGTGTAAGAAAACACTGTATGAAACTATTGATGTGATGGAAAAAATTAAATTTTTCTTTTCTGTAAAGAACCAGTAGTTACTACATAAAAACAAATCCTTGATTTAGAAAGAGTTTTTAAAAATTCTCCCAAAATACAGAAGATAACATGAAAGATAAAATGATGATGAAAGATAAAATGCTACGCTAGAGAGAATAGAGACAAGTCCAACCAAAAAAAGAGTAATTCTCAAAAAGAATACAGAAAAAAATTGAACAAAAAGAACGAGCAGAAATTTTAATAGTAAAACAAAACACCCTAGGTTTGTTTTGAATTTACAAGTCAAAATGGATTCATCATCCTTCAAGCAAAATTAATGAGAGGCATTCCATGTATAAAATTCTGGTAAATATCCATTGCCCTCCTTCAAACATTGTGGTCCTTTTTACTTTGTTTCAACTTTTTTTTTTTCCAACCATGTATTTTTAAATAATTTTAGAGTTAAAGTTGCAAAAAATAATAGAGCTTATGTATCCCTTAGCCCACCTTCTCCTAATTTTAACAACTTATATAATCATAGAACAATTAGGAAAACAACAATTAGCATTGGTACAGTACTATTAACTAAACTACAAACCCTATTTAAATTTCACCAGTTTTTCCACAAATGTTCTTTTTTTGTTCTAGGATCTAACCCAAGACCTCATGTTACATTAACTTGTGATCTCTCCTTACTCTCCTCCAATCTGTGAAATTTACAGTCTTTCCTTGTCTTTCGTGTCTTCAATACTTTTAAAGAGTCAGTTATTTAAAGAGTCAGTAAAAAAAATAACTGGTCAGTTATTTGAGTTTGGCATCTTCTCTTGATGAAATAGAAGTTATACAGGGGTTCCTAGCTGGCTCAGTCAGTAAAGCTTGTGACTCTTGATCTCAGGGATGTGATTTCAAGCCCCACTTTAAGTGTTAAGATTACTTTAAAAAAAATAAAATCTTAAAAAAATATATATGCACTTGGGGCAAGAATATCACAGAAATGAAATGCCTTTTTCAGTGTATCATTTCAAGGAATACAAAATGCCAGTATACCTAATTGCTGGTAATATTAACCTTGATCACTTTAAGCATGAAAGGTAAATCGCCTAAGTAGCAGAGCTAGTAAGTGGCAGATCCAGGATTCTAACCTAAGCATGCTTTCTACCAAGAGAGAAACTTAGCTGGTCTTCTGAGATCCCTAAGAGTAAAGATCATTAACAAACCTATCTGGGGCGCCTGAGTGGCTCAGTCGTTGAGCGTCTGCCTTCGGCTCAGGTCATGATCCCAGGGTCCTGGGATCGAGCCCCACATCGGGCTCCCTGCTTGGCAGGAAGCCTGCTTCTCCCGCTACCATTCCCTCTGCTTGTGTTCCCTCTCTCGCTGTGTTTCTCGCTGTCAAATAAACAAAATCTTTAAAAAAAAAAACCTATCTATGCACAAAGAACTTCCCATTAGGATTTTAGAGCATCTCTCTTAAATATGGACATGCAATCACATTAGAAGAAAGCCTCCAGAATGAGAGACCATAACAAACAGAAAGAAACATAATGCAGGGACAGAAGAAAACATCAAAGATACTATAATTAATATCCTCTTAGAGATAAGAGAAAATTAATGAGAAGTGGTCATGCATAGACATCCTGGCAAACACTTCATTTTTTTCTCAAACATATCAATCCTTTTAATTTTTTTAAACTTTGTACTTTGAACTTATTTCAGATTCACAGAAAAGTTGTAGAAATAATAGAGTTTCTGTATATCCTTCACCCTACTATTCTTTGATTGGTACAGGGAATGAACAGTAACTCGATCCTCTTAATTAAACTATATACCTTACTCAAATTATACTAGTTTTTCCATTAATATGATAGCTGAAATAAGGTTAAATGTAAAAGGGTTAAACATTATAGGCAAAAGCTTTTGAGAAAATAGAACAAAAAAAGACAGAGGTGAATAATAATAGAGAAAAACAAAATTAGAAGATTAATCCAAAAAAATTTTTTTAAAAATTAGAAGATTAATCCAAGAAGTAAAATATTAATTCCAGAAAAACAAATGATTTGGAGGAAATTAGCAAAAAGTTAACACAATAAAATTCCCTAGGAATTTAAGGACAAGAGTCTCTAGATTAAAAGGGCCAACAAATTACTTGCCATAATAACTACAAAAGATTCACAGTAAGACACATTATTGTGAAATTTCAGAACGGTAAGGATTAAAAAAAAAAAACAAGAAAGAAAATAGATCACATACAAAGAAGCAGCAACACTGGAAGCTAGAAAACAATAGAGCAAAGCTTTAAAAATATTTAATGAAAATCTTAACCTAGGATTCTGTAATAGACAAGTATAAATGAAAAAAATACATTTTCATACAGTAGAGTCTCAAAAAAATTTACCTCACATGTATCCTTTACTTAGGATGCTGCTAAACATGTATTTCACCAAATGAGAGAATAAACTAAGAAAAGACCTGGGATTTAAAAAAAAAAAAAAAAAAAAAAAGATAGTCATCTAAAACAGGGCAAAGGCTATGGGAATTCTGAGTATAGACAACAAAAAGAAATCTCTAGATGATGACTGTTTAGCTGATTTAAATCAATCCTGAGAGCAATCAATCCTGAATTGAGCAAGATTCAGGATTGTTCTCTGCAGTAATTTTTGTGTAATAATTTTTATTTGTGTAGAAACTTGTATTAGGTATCTTAAAGAACTGTGGAAAGAATAGAGAGAGTCTTAGCCATAGGTTTGAAGAAAACTAAATGAATGGGGAAAATGAAGCAATTAGTAAAAAACAAAAAGCTGTTCGAAAAAGAAAACGTAATTATAATATACCAGATCACTCATTAGTTAACAGTATTTAAGCATACTAATTAAAATAATTAACATAAATTTAAGCAAAAGTTTTGATATAAAGAGGATGGACAAGGAAATAAAAGAGATGTAAAAGAGTTAAAATCCTATCTACCATAAGGAAGTCATTAGATAATGAAATTGTTCAGAAATATAGACAGAAATATAGAAATAAATGCTAGAAGAAATAACTCCAATAAATGAATGTGGACACCTCTGAAAAAGTGAAGTGACATACGGATGGAGTGGCAAGGCAGGAAAAGTGTGTTGAAACCCTTTTTTCCTTACCTTTTAATCACTATTCAACTTTTAAAACCAGGTATATAATTACTTTAATAAAAATAAAAAATCAACTTCGAAAGTGCAATGAACATCAGATTGTTTCCAGCCAAGATATATCAGGCAAATGTGAACATTAGGGAAAAAACCCAGGATGACATTAACAGGAAAGTAAATTTCAAAGTAAAAAAGCATTAAACAAGACAAAAAAGTCCAGTTTATTATGATAAAAAGTCAAATCTAATATGAATAAGTAAGTCTAATAATGTAACATCAAAAATATAAAGTAGGGGCTCCTGGCCTGCTCAGTCAGAGGAGCATGTCTCTCTTGAACTCAGATTCGTGGGTTTGAGCCCCACATGGGGTGTAGAGATTACTTAAATAAAACTTTAAAAAATGAAATAGGGGGGTGCCTGGGTGTCTCGGTTGGGTGTCTGACTCTTGATTTCAGCTCAGGTCAGGATCTCAGGATAGTGAGATTGAGCCCTGCCTCAGGCTATACACTCAGTGGGGAGTCTGCTCAAGATTCTTTTTTCCTCTCCCTCTGTCCCTTCTCCCAGCTCTCACTTGCTTACTCTCTCTCTAAAAATAAATAAATTAAATCTCCTTAAAATTAATTTAATTAAATGAAAAAGGTCAGTCTAATGTAACATCAAAAGTATAAAGTAGGGGCACCTGGCTGGCTCATTTGGAAGAGTGTGCAACGCTTGATCTCAGGGTCATAAATTCAAGCCCCATCTTGAGTATAGAGGTTTCTTTTTTTTTTTTTTTAAGATTTTATTTATTTATTTGACAGAGAGAGAGAGATCACAAGTAGGCAGTGAGGCAGGCAGAGAGAGGGGGGGAAGCAGGCTCCCCACCGAGCAGAGAGCCCAATGCAGGGCTCTATCCCAGAACCCTGAGATCATGGAGCCGAAGGCAGAGGCTTTACCCCACTGAGCCACACAGGCGTCCCGACTATAGAGGTTTCTTAATAGAAATAGAAAACATAAAATATAAAGTAAAAACTTCTAGAAATACCAAGAGAAAGAAACACATCTGTGAAAGGAGACTTTTTTTTTTTTTTTTTAAGATTTCATTCATTTGACAGAAACACAGCAAGAGAGGGAACACAAGCAGAGGGAATGGTAGCGGGAGAAGCAGGCTTCCCGCAGAGCAGGAAGCCCAATGCAGGGCTCGATCCCAGGACTCCAGGATCATGACCTAAGCTGAAGGCAGATGCTTAATGACTGAGCCACCCAGGTGCCCCTGTGAAAGGAGACTTTAATATCATAACACAGATTCGAATAAATAAGACCTAAAAACACTATATATGAATAATTCATGTGAATTTTGTGCCTTGCAAAGAGAAAGTTACTTCTTTTCTAACATTTACATAAGTTTATAATATTTTAGTCACAGAGTAAATATAAATTCAATAAAGTATACAGGCCAAAAAAAAAAAAGAGAAATAAAATAAAGTATACAGGCTATTTTCACTAACTATAATGAGGTAGATGTATGAAAGGAGAGCATTGTGCAAGGCAGAAGTATTGAGAGACTGACCCCTACTTGGCAAGGTTGCCTACTGAAATGGCAACAAAGAGTTGTTAAAATCTAGATGATGAGGCCTAAGGGCTGGTCCTGGTCATGACAAGCCCCACTCCTTTTCAAACCACAGCATGAGCTAGAACCACTCTCCATTCCTTTTTTTTTTCCCACCCATTTAAATATTACCAACCATCTTAGCTGATCACACCCTCAGGAGAAAATTTCCTCAAGGTGAAAACCACAAAACATCTGAGATCAACAACACAATAAGTAATATGTGAGAGAAATAGCAATGAACTATAATTGACATATAACATTAATTTCAGGTGTACAACATATATATGTATATATTATGAAATGATCATCACAGTAAGTCTAGTTAACATCCAAAAGCTCACATACTTATATTTTTTTCTTATGATAAGAACTCTTAAGATCTACTTTCTGAGCAACTTTCAAATATGCAATACAGTATTACTGATTGTAGTCACCATGTTGTACATTAGTGGTCCACTTAGAAATGTCTTCTATATGTATTACCAAAGCAGTTATATTTGCTTACTTTTCCATTATTCAGACTTAAGATTCTATCAAGTTGAGTTAGTTTTCTTCACACAACTAAATCAGTTAAAATATATTGAAATTTCTTATATATTCACTTAGCCATTTTTTCTTGAATACACTTTCTTGAAAAGACTTTAGACCTTTCATGAAACAGTGTTGTTTCAGAGCATGTATCTGTTGCTTATCTTTAAAACTTTAGAATGAATACATTAGTGACAGATCTTAAAGTATTTATACATTGCAAAACACCTTCTTCCTTCATTCTTTCTGCAGTGAAATGTTTTTAACCTAAACTCTATTAGCTCTTGACTGCAAGAGTGAAAACCTCCTATTTCATCTTGTAAACCTTTAAGAAAGAGACCTTTAATGTCATTCAGGAAATTTTAACCAAGTTTTATTTAAAACCCTCCTCTCCCAACTTTAAAAATTGGCCAAAACAATTTGTAGGATGTGTTTTCTATTTTATATTGTCAATTCTGTCTTTTTCATATATACCATTTTACATCAATTCGTAATGCTTATACTACTTGGAGGTTACCTCAACTCATTTATTTTCCCTTTCTATCTTGACTTTTGGTAATTTTTTTCCTTTCTTGAATGTTCTTTAGGAAAGTTTCTCTAAAAAGAAGGGAATCAAAATCAAATCAGTTTGTTTATCCTTCTAATCTGACAAAGATTTAATTAGAAGATTAAATTGAAACTACACCTGAAATAAAAAACTTTAATTGTGGATTTAAATTATTCACTACTATTTCTGACTCATATTACTTTGTACTGTCAAATCTGACAGAATCTAAACAAATTATGGGCCATAATTTAATTAATAAATCACATAAATAAGTTGCCCCTTTCATAGACACGTCATATGGCTATGACATATGTCATATTGTCACCTACCATATGACAAGCCTTAAGTAACAACTCATTCGCAGTAGTCCAATTCATCAAGTATTTATTGAACGTTACATTTGAAAAATAATATTTGAAGTGCTGTTAAGTATAATTAATAAGATTTCACCCTTAAGATTATATTATATTATAATATTATATTATATTCAGCTCTGTCCATGCCCAGAATTTTCCCCTAACTTTAACTGTTACTTGTAATGTAATGTTACATTAAAAAATTTTCATATGTGTGAACATTTAGTGGACTTAAAGGTACTACTTCTGTATTTTTAAGTGTAGTAAAATTATTAATGAGGGAACAAGGCACGGATGTCTCCCTTCACTTCTCCTTCAACATTATACTGGAAGTCCTAGCTAAGGAGGAAAGACAAGAAAAGGAAACAAAAGTACACAGATTGGGAAGGAAGAAATAAAACTGCCTTTGTTTGCAGATGACATGATCATATATGTAGAAAATCCAAAAGAACTGACCAAAAATCTCCTGGAAGTAACAAGCAATTATAACAAGGCTGCAGGATACAGGGTTAATATGCAAAAGTCAGTTCCTACTCTGCTTACAGCAATGAATATAAAAATGAAATACTTAAGTGTAAATCTAACAAAATAGGTACACGATCTAGAGGAGAAAAGTTAAAAAACTCTGATGAAAGAAATCAAAGAAGAACTAAATAAATGAAGAGATATTCCGTGTGCATGGATAGGAAGACATCATATTGTCAAGATGTCAGTACTTCCCAACTTTATCTACAGGTTGAACACAATCCCAGTCAAAATCTCAGTAAGTTATTTTGTGGATATTGACAAACTGATTTTAAAGTTTATATGGAAATGCAAAAGACCCAGAATAGTCAACATAATATTAAAGGAAGAGAACAAAGTCAAAGGACTGATAATATTCAACTTCAAGACACTATAAAGCTATAGTAATCAAGACAGTGTGGTGTTAGTAAAAGAATAGACAAATCAATGTACCAGAACAGAGAGCCCAGAAATAGACCCATATAATAGACATATATATATATATATATATATATATATATATATTTTTTTTTTTTCCATCTAATCTTAGAGGACCAAATGCAACACAATGGAGAAAAGATAATCTTTTCAACAAATGATGCTGGAACAACCAGACATCCACATACAAAAAAATGAATCAAGGGCACCCAGGTGGCTCAGTCATTAAGCATCTGCCTTTGGCTCAGGTCATGATCCCAGCGTCCTAGGACCAAGCCCCATTTTGGGCTCCCTGCTTGGCAGGGAGCCTCCTCCCTCTCCAGCTCCCGTGCTTGTGTTCCCTCTCTCACTCTCTCTGTGTCATAAATTTAAAAATCTTTTAAAAAAGAAAAAGTGAATCTAGATGGATGTTACGCTTCTCACAAGAATTCACAGATCTGAATGTAAAACATAAAATTGTAAAACTCCTAGAAGATAACATAGGAGAAAATCTAAATGACCATGAGTTTGACAATGACTTTTTGGATACAACACTAAAGGCATGATTCATGAGAGAAATAATTGATAAGTTGAGCTTCATTACAATTAAAAATTTCAGCTCTGTGAAAGTGTCAAGAGAATGAAAAGACAAGCCATAGATTGAGAGAAAACAAAAACATATCTGATAAATATTATCCAAAATATACAGAGAATTCTTAAATTCTTAAAGCTAAACAATAAGAAAATGAACAAAGTGATTAAAAAACAGGGCTAAAACCTTAATAGACACCCCAACAAAGAAGATATACAAATGGCAAATAAGCATATGAGAAGATATTTAACATCATATGTCAATAGGGAATTGCAAATTAAAATGAGATACCACAGGAGGAACAAGATGGTGGAGGAGTAGGAGACCTAAATATCATCAGGTCCCAGGAGTTCAGCTAGATAGTTATCAAACCATTCCGAACACCTACAAACTCAACAGGAGATCAAAGGGAAGAAGAGCAGCAATTCTAGGAACAGAAAAGCGATCACTTTCTGGAAGGTAGGGCATGCGGAGACATGAAACCGATGCAATATACAGGAAGATATACTGCGGTGTGGAGGAGCTGGCTCCTGGCAAGTGGTAGAGCAGCAGAGCACAAAATCAGAACTTTTAGAAGTTTGCTCCACTGAGGGATGTCACTCCAGAGGCTAAGCAGGGGGGTGGCACCCTTGCAGGGACAGTGTGGTCTTGGGACCTGTGGGATCACAAAAGACCAGGAGTGTGGGTAGAGCTCCCCAGTATTGGAGTGGGAAAGACAGAGCCAAGGAGTGGGCTCTCAGCTCTGGCTTACCTTAAACTGTGATCCGAGGCACAGTCAGGCCACTCCTCTTTGAGCAGGGACCCCACAAATGGCAGATCCAGGGATACCCCACCCTTCCTCTACCAGGAAGAGTGGTGAGGGAGCGCACTGAATCTGCTGGGTTTGGAGACTCCAAACGGGGCTGTGTGCCAGAGAGAGAAATGCTTGGTCACAGGCTAGGTGAGCATGGACTGTGGCCAGAGACCAGGGAGATGGAAGAGATTGACTGCTTTTCTCTGAGGGTGCACTGAGGAGTGGGGCTCCAGGCTCTCAGTTTCTACAGGGCTGGAGATTGGGAAGTTGCCATTTTCATTCTTGTTCTCCAATGCTGTGGGGAAAGCATTCAGGGAACTAAATCTCCCGAGAACAAACATGAGCAGATTACTTAGCCTGGCAAGGGGGGTGCAATTCCACCTCGGGCAAAGAAATTTGAGAATCACTGGGAGGGGCCCCCAAAGATCAATAAGAACATCCAGTCAAGACTAAGTTCACCCATCAGTGAGAACTGTAATACTTCAGAGCTATGGGAAAACAACAAATACAATTCGTGACTTTTTTCCCATGATTCTTTAGTCTTTCAAAGATACATTTTTTTAATTTTATTTTTTCTTATTCTATTTTTTTAATTTTTCTCTTTCCTACTTAAATGTTTTTTAACTATTTTATCTTACCAATACCTTTTTAAAAATCTTTTTTTAACTTTCATTGTTACAGTCATAGTCTATCCCTTCATTGTATTTAACCTTATTTTTTGTATACATATAGGTTTTTCTTTCTTTAAAATTTTGGGATACACTTTCTTCTAACAGATCAAAATATACCCTAAATCTAGTCCATGGCTTTGTTCTATTCTCCAGCCTGATCACATTCCTTCCTCTTTTTTTTTTTTTTCAGCCAACTTATCAATTCCTTTTTTAGAATCTTTTTAAATTTTCATCTTTACGGTCATAGTCCATCCCTTCACCATGTTTACCCTTACTTTTGTGTGTATATATGTGTTTTTCTTTATTGAAAGTTTTGGGGGGCAGTTTCTTCTAACAGACCAAAATACACCCAAAATCAAGTGTGTGGCTCTGTTCTATTCACCAGCGTATGTGTGTGTATACACACTTTTTTTTTTTTTTTCATTTTTTTCTCCCCCTGGTTACAGGTCTCTCATGATTTGGTAAGTGTGTATGTTTCTGGGGGTCATTGCTACCCTTTTAGTATTTTATTCTCTCATTCATCTATTCTTATCTGGATAAAATGACAAGGAGGAAAAACTCATCTCAAAAAAAAAAAGAACAAGAGCCAGTACGGATGGCTTGGGACCTAATCAATACAGACATTAGTAATATGTCAGAACCAGAGTTCAGAATGATGATTATCAAGGTGCTAGCTGGGCTCGAAAAAGCATGGAAGATGACAATTCTTTCTGGAGAAATAAAATCCCTTTCTGAAGAAATAAAAGAACTTTATTTCTTTCTGGAGAAATAAAATCCCTTTCTGGAGAAATAAAAGAACTAAAATCTAACCAAGCTGAAATCAAAAAAGCTATTAATGAGGCACAATAAAAAAAAATGGAGGCTCTTACTGCTAGAATAAATGAGGCAGAAGACAGAATTAGTGATATAGAACACCAAATGATGGAGAATAAACTGAGAGAAAGAAAGATAAATAACTATTGGACCACAAGGAGAGAATTCGAGAGATAAGTGATACCATGAGACGAAACAATATTAGAGTAATTGGAATTCCCAGAAGAAGAAGAGAGAGAGGAAAAGAGGGTATATTGGAGCAAATTATTGTAGAGAATTTCCCTAATTTGGTGAAGAGAACAAGCATTAAAATCCAGGAGGCACAGAGAATCCCCCTCAAAAATCAATAAAAATAGGTCAACATCCTGTCATCTAATAGTAAAACTTACAAGTCTCAGTGACAAAGAGAAAATTCTGAAAGCAGCTGGGGATAAGAGGTCTGTAAAATACAATGGTAGAAATATTAGATTGGGAGCAGACCTATCCACAAAGACCTGGCAGGCCAGAAAGGATTGGCAAGTTATATTCAGAGCACTAAAGGAGAAAAATATGTAGCCAAGAATACTATATACAGCTAGGCTGTCATTGAAAATATAAGAGGAGATAAAAAGCTTCCATGACAAACAAAAACTACAAGAATTTGCAAACACCAAACCAGCCTTATAGGAAATATTGAGAAGGGTCCTCTAAACAAAGAGAGAGCCTAAAAGGAACATAGACCGGAAAGGAACAGAGACAATATATAGTAACAGTCACCTTACAGGCAATACAATGGCACCAAATTCATATCTTTAAATAGTTACCCTGAATGTAAATGGGCTAAATGCCCCCAATCAAAAGACACAGGTATCAGAATGGATAAAAAAAATAAGACCCATTGATATGCTATTTGCAAGAAACTCATTTTAGACCCAAAGATACCTCCAGATTTAAAGTGAGGGGTTGGAAAACAATTTACCATGCTAATGGACATCAAAAGAAAGCTGGAGTGGCAATCCTTATATCAGATAAATTAGATTTTAAGCCAAAGACTATAATAAGAGATGAGGAAGGACACTATATCATACTTAAAGGGTCTGTCCAACAAGAAGATCTAACAATTTTAAATATCTATGCCCCAAACATGGGAGCAGCCTATTATATAAATCAATTAATAACAAAATCAAAGAAACACATTGACAATACAATAATAGTAAGGGACTTTAACACCCCCCTTCACTGAAATGTACAAATCACCTAAGCAAATGATCAACAGGGAAATAAAGGCTTTAAATGACACACTGGACCAGATGGACATCACAGATATATCCAAAGCAATTCCATCCCAAAGCAACAGAATACACATTCTTCTCTAGTGCACATCAAACAGTGTCCAGAACAGATCACATCCTGGGTCACAAGTCAGGACTCAATCGGTACCAAAAGATTGGAATCATTCCCTGCATACTTTCAGACCACAATGCTTTGAAACTAGAATTCAACCACAAGAGGAAAGTTGAAAAGAACTCAAATTCATGGAAGCTAAAGATTTAGTAGGATCTTTAAATCCTACTAAAGAATGAATAGGACAACCAGGAAATTAAAGAAGAATTTTTAAAAATTCCTGGAAACAAATGAAAATGAAAACATAACTGTTCAAAATCTTTGGGACACAGCAAAGGCAGTCCTGAGAGGAAAGTATATAACAATCCAAGCCTTTCTCAAAAAACAAGAAATGTCTCAAGTACAAATAGCAAAGAAAGCCTCAACCTAGCAGGATAAGAGAAATAAAGATCAGAGCAGAAATCAATGAAATAGAAACCAAAAGAACAGGAGAACAAATCAATGAAACTAGGAACTGGTTCTTTGAAAGAATAAGACTGATAAACCCCTGGCCAGACTTATCCAAAAGAAAAGAGAAACAACCCAAATTAATAAAATCATGAATGAAAGAGGAGAGATCACAACCAACACCAAAGAAACACAAACAATTATAAGAACATATTAAGAGCAACTATACACCAGCAAATTTGACAATCTGGAAGAAATGAATGCATTCCTAGAGATGTATAAACTACCAAAAATGAACCAGGAAGAAATAGAAAACCTGAGGAGATTGAAGCAGTCATCAAAAATCTCCCAACAAACAAAAGAGTCCAGGGCTAGACAGCTTCCCAGGATAATCCTACCAAACATTTAAAGAAGAACTAATACATATTCTCCTGAAACTATTCCAAAGGATAGAAATGGAAGGAAAACTTCCAAACTCATTTTATGAGGCCAGCATTACCTTGATCCCAAAACCAAAGACCCCAATCAAAAAGGAAAATTATATACCAATATCCTTGATGAACACAGATGCAAAAATTCTCACCAAAATACTAGCCAGTAGGATCCAAAAGTACATTAAAAGGATTATTCACCACAACGAAGTGGGATTTATCCCTGGGCTGCAAGGCTGGTTCAGCATCCACAAATCAATCAATATGATAGAATACATTAATAAAAGAAAGAACAAGAACCATATGATACTCTCAATAGATGCTGAGAAAGCATTTTGACTAAGTACAGCATTCTTTCTTGATCAAAACTCTTCACAGTGTAGGCATAGAGGGTACATACCTCGATATCATAAAAACCACCTATGAAAAACCCACAGCAAATATCATTCTCAATGGGGAAAAACAGAGCTTTTCCCTTAAGGTCAGGAACATGGCAGGGATGTCCACTATCACCAGTACTATTCAACATAGTACCAGAAGTCCTAGCATCAGCAATAAGACAACAAAAAGAAATAAAAGGCATCTAAATTGGCAAAGAAGAAGTCAAACTCTCACTCTTTGCAGATGATATGATACTTTATGTAGAAAATCCAAAAGATTCCACTCCAAGACTGCTAGAACTCATCCAGGAATTCAGTCAAGTGCCAGGATATAAAATTAATGCACAGAAATCAGTTGCATTTCTATATACCAACAGCAAAACAGAAGAAAGAGAAATTAAGGAGTTGATCCCATTTACCATTGCACCCAAAACCATAAGATACCTAGGAATAAACCTAACCAAAGAGGCAAAGAAGCTGTACTCAGAAAACTACAAAGTGCTCATGAAAGAAATTGAGGAAGACACAAAGAAATGGAAAAACATTCCATGCTTATGGACTGAAAGAACAAATATTGTGAAAATGTCTCTGCTACCTAAAGCAACCTACACATTTAACACAATCCCTATCAAAATACCATCAACTTATTTCAAAGAAATGGAACAAATAATCCTAAAATTTATATGGAACCAGAAAAGCCCCCAAATAGCCAGGGGAATGTTGAAAAAGAAAACCAAAGTTGGTGGTATCACAATTCCAGACTTCAAGCTCTATTACAAAGCTGTAATCATCAAGACGGTATGGTACTGGCACAAAAACAGACACATAGATCAATAGAACAGAATAGAGAACCCAGAAATGGACCATCAGTGCTATGGTCAGCTAATCTTCAATAAAGCAGGAAAGAATGCCCAATGGAAAAAAGAGTCTCTTCAACAAATGGTGTTG
>CM053605.1:31193412-31252426 GCA_028646535.1 Procyon lotor
AAAAAAAAAAAAAAAAAAAATGGTGTTGGAAAAATTGAACAGCCCCATGCAGAAGAATGAAACTGAACCATTTCCTTACACCACACACAAAAATAGACACAAAATGGATGAAAGACTTAAATGTAAGATAGGAATCCATCAAAATCCTTGAGGAGAACACAGGCAACAACCTCTTCGACCTCAGCTACAGCAACTGCTTCCTAGAAACATCACCAAAGGCAAGGGAAGCAAAGGCAAAAATGAACTATTGGGACTTCATCAAGATCAAAAGCTTTTGCACAGCAAAGGAAATAGTCAACAAAACCAAAAGACAACTGACAGAATGGGAGAAGATATTTGCAAATGTCTTATCAGATAAAGGACTAGTATCCAAAATCTATAAAGAACTTATCAAATTCAACATCCAAAGAACAAAGAATCCAATCAAGAAATAGGCAGAAGACATGAACAGATATTTCTGCAAAGAAGACATCCAAATGGCCAACAGACACATGAAATAGTGGTCAACATCACTCAGCATCAGGGTAATCCCATGAAAATCACAGTGAGATATCACCTCACACCAGTCAGAATGGCTAAAATTAACAACTCAGGAAATGACAGATGTTGGCAAGGATGCCGAGAAAGGGGACCCTCCTACATTGTTGGTGGGAATGCAAGCTTGTGCAGCCACTCTGGAAAACAGTATGGAGGTTCCTCAAAGAGTTGAAAATAGAGCTACCCTATGACCCAGCAATCACACTACTGGGTGTTTACCCTAAAGATAAAAATGTAGTGATCTGAAGGGGCACGTGCACCTGAATGTTTCTAGCAGCAATGTCCACAATAGCCAAACTATGGAAAGAACCTGGATGTCCATCGACAGATGAATGGATAAAGAAGATATGATGTATATATGCAATGGAATACTATGCAGCCATCAAAATAAACAAAATATTGACATTTGCAATGACGTGGATGAAACTAGAGGGTATTATGCTAAGCAAAATAAGTCAATCAGAGAAAGAAAATTATATGATCTCTCTGGTATGAGGAATTATAGAGGCAGGGCAGTGGGGTTTAGAGGGTAGGGAGGGGAAAAAATGAAACAAGATGGGACTGGGGAGGAAGACAAACCATAAGAGACTCTTAATCTCAGGAAACAAACTGAGGTTTGCTAGGGGCTGGGGAGGAGGGATAGGGTGGCTCAGTTATGGACACTGGGGAAGGTATGTGCTATGGTGAGTGCTGTGAATTGTGTAAGACTGATGATTCACAGACCTGTACCCCTGAAGTAAATAATACATTATATGTTGATTAAAAAGAGAAAGAGAGAGAGATACCACTGCACACCTATTACACTGTCAAAAATACTAAGCATTGACAATACCAATGCTGACAGGGATGTGGACCAACAGGAACTCTGGTTCATTGCTGGTAAAAATGGTACAACCAGTTTGGAAGATAGTTTGACAGTTCATTATGAAATCAACCATACTCTTACCATAGAATCTAACCGCACTCTCAGATATTCACCCAAATGAGTTGATAACTTATGTACATGGGGCGCCTGTGTGGCTCAGTAGGTTAAGCATCTGCCTTCGGCTCAGGTCAGGATCTCGGGGTCCTGGGATCAAGCCCCACGTTGGGCTCTCTGCTCAGCGAGGAGCCTGCTTCTCCTTCTCCTTCTGCCTGCCATTCTGCCTGCTTGTGCTCTCTGTGTCAAATAAATAAAATCTTAAAAAAAAAAAAAAAAAGAAATGAAAACGTATATCCACACAAAAACTTGCACACAGATGTTTATAACAGGTTTATTCACAAATGTCAAAACTTGGAAGCAACCAAGATGCCCTTCAGTAAGTGAATGAATAAATAAATTGTGGTACATCCAAACAACGGAATATTATTTAGCAACAAAAAGAAATGAGCTATAAAGCCATAAAAGACATGGAGAACCTTAAATATGTATTATTAAGTGAAAGAAGCAATCTGAAAACATACTACATACTATGATTTCAACTATATGACATTTTTGAAAAGGTAAAATTATGGAAACAGTAGAAAAGTGATTTTTTGCTAGGGGGTGAGGGAGGGAGAGGTGAATAGACTACAGAGAAATTTTAGGTCAATGAAGCTATATTTTTGATAGTATCTATATTCTATAGATATCTGTATTCTATATGATTCTATAGATATCTGTATCTATAGATATCTGTATTCTATATGATAGTATCGTGATAGTATCGTGATGAATACACATCACTATACATTTGCAAAACCTATACATTTGCAAAAACTATACATTTGCAAAACCCATAGAATGTATAACATTCTATGTTGATCTAATGTTCTAATGATCTATGTTGATCTAATGATCTAATGATAACTAAGTAGAGTGAACCCTAATGTAAACTGTGGACCTTGAGTAATAATGATGTGTCAGTGTAGGCTCATCAGTTGTAACAAATGCACCATTCTGACTGCCAGATGTTAGTGGAAGAGGTTACCCATGTATGGGGTTAGGGGTCTATGCAAACTCTACTTTTCTGACCAATATTTCTAGGAACTTAAACCTGTTCTAAAAAATTAAGCCTTTTTAAAATTATTAAGGTACTCAGGTTCTAATCCATATTTTTAATTATTGATTTCCTATATTGAGTAGTTTAATTAGTTGTGGATGTGCCCCATATGAAAAACGAACATTGAAATACTGTCAATAATTGTTTCCTAACATGATTATATTGTCATAATTATGACAATCTTTTCTTTGTACTTAAATCTTCTTCAAAAGGTAATGTTCATTATATACAACATACATATTATATATTTACTCATTAAATGTATAATTGTTGGAAGTTTTTGTTTTCCACACAAATGGCAATTCATATCACTATACTTTTTATCATCTTAATACATTTTAAGTGATAGTATATCCCAGCTCTATCAGATTCTCTAAAAGAATTAGGGAATTACACTAAGTTCAGAATCGTGTTGCTGCTCTTAGATATACAGACCTGAATCTTGTTGCCTTTGGTTTTCCTGAAATGTTAAAATGCACCTGAGATTGCATTAAGATAGCCAAACTGAGTATTATGTCATTTTTTATACTTGAAATGTTAATAATGAATGTGTACAAGAGATCGGTCTATATGCTCTCCTGAGTACCTTTGAAGCAAAAAAAAAGTTACCTACTGATTTCTTAATGGTATTATAGAATAATCACTGTTCTGATCATTTACATTTAATCTTTGAGTTCAAGGAAAAGATTCTACATTGAGTTTTAAAGTTAATCTAGTCCAAAGAGGCTGTAGATAAAAATGTATTACAATATAACTTGTTTCCTTTATAATCCTATATATTTTATATTTAAAAACATGGTTCTGAGAAGAGGTCCATATACGTCAGTATATTGCCGAAGGAGTCCATGGCAACTATTTTTGAAAACCTATTTTGTACCTGTGATATATAGAGAGAAGAAACAAAATTTAAAAAACAAGAAGTTTGCCTCTATGTTAGAGTCACTTTATTTCACTTGTAACAAATTTTTGCAAGAAGGAATGTCTTTAGCCATATGTTCCTAATTCTAAGAGCCTTTAAGTCTTCCATACTGGTTGAAGCTATTCAAACTAGATAAGCAATGATACAGGAAGTAGGTTGATGAGGGATAATACCAACCAGACATTGCAAATACAGTTTACCACATTAAATAAACACAACTTACTACAACAAATACTGTAATGAATGTAATTTTCTTTTTAAAAAACACTAATGTCTCAGTGTTAAAAAGTCAAGGCCTTGGAAGTATTAGAAACAAACTTCAGTATTACAGGATAGTTCTTTGTGCTTTTGTAAAGACAGAAAACTCAATATCTGATGGTAAAACATAGAATAAATATAGATTTAACCTAAAACATTATGGTAACTAGTACACAAATACTAATCTTATATATCTAAACATGTACCTAGTTAATCTTGTTCTTTGAAGTCTCAAAAAAATTAGTTTCAATAGCTTCTGAATTTCTCTCAAGCTTTCTATTAAATTTGTAATGTCTGATTTTGACTTTCATTTAATCAAGGTGAATCCAATGTATTTGAGGTTGGTGATAATTTATTTCCACAATATGGAGTATATACACTCTTTAAATTTAAGGCATCTTATTAAGGTTTTCTTTCATAGATTTTTCACAAGTTCTCAGCCTGAAAATATTTTTGCAGCCTGAACAGGTTAAAGCAGGGGTTAACAAACTTTATATAATAAAGGGCCCAATAGTAAATATTTTTAGCTTTGAGGCTACACTGTGTCTATCTCAGCTATTTGATACTTGTAGGATGAAAACGACCACAGATAAAATATAAATAATGAGTTAACTGTGTGCCAGTAAAACTTTATTTACAAAAACAAAAGATGGGCCAGACTTGGCCTAAAGGCCATAATTTCACAACTCTTGGGTTAGCCATTGCTGGGATCATGCATACTCATAAAATATAATGTGAAATACAGTACAAATGCTTTGCATATATTTCTATTTTTAATTATTTCTTTTTAATCTATTTTTAACCTAACATGAATTATTTTACCCTGGGCCTCTGGACTACTTTAATATTTACATTTGTCACAAGTTCTTACCAGCCAAAATAGTTATTAATCAATGTGGGGTAAGTGTGGATAAAGATAATTTGAGGTACATATTAATGATACTGCAAAGGTAGATATTAGTTGATACAGTATTCTAAGTCAATGTTATGCTGCTTTTATGGGGAGAAAGCTATCTCATTGTGTAGCACATTTTATTTGAATATCCCGTTACATATTTCCATTCTGAGTTTGAGAACTTAATTCTCTTGCATCCTGAATCCATCATTCTCTCTGACTAGACATTTTTTCTCATTATACTCAATCTTCTTTCTTTCCCCTTAGCACACATGACCATCTTCTTTTTCACAAGAGTCAACTTATCAAATCTTAATCCCTTACAGAATTGGAAACTTTTTTGGATAACATCATCCCCTACTTTAAAGATATATGATAATAAGCAGTAGGATTTTGTATTACATACTTCACTGATGATATCTTAAATTTATCTGGTTTGGAAAGGCAAGAAGGAAGAGTATAAGGGTGTCCTTTCCATTCCACATGAAATTATTTTTCCTTTGGTACTGAGATCTAGCCAAACTACTCATGTAAGATTTATTGCCAAGTTTTGATGACTTAGCCAAATTCCAAGGGTCCTGTTTTAGTTCTTGTCCTCTTAGATTCTCTTTAATTCAATACTGTCGACAGCCTGTGCTTAAATTTTATTAAACTCAGATGTGGTTCTCTTTCCTTAATCCAGTTTGAGTTTTCAGTATCTCTTTCAAAAATATATTTCTTCTTTTACCAACTACTAATTATGGCTACTAACTATTCCCTTTGTCCTGTAAACTGTCTTGTAAGGGAGTTTTCCTGGTTTTGTCTGCACTTTAACAGTGTTTTTTTTTTTTTTTTAACAGTGTTTAATAGTGAATCTGACCTTAGTTCTCTAATTCTTTTCCTAATTTAAGCCAAAAAAACAAAAAACAAAAACAAAACAAAACAAAACAAAAAACACCTGAAAGAGTGGTCACTCCCCCCTCTAACTCAAAATCACAAATACACAATTTTTTACATTTTATTTTCAGAATCCATACCTCCCCTAAAATCAAAACAATACCAGTGATTTTTCTGACCTCTTGATGCTACATGGTCTATTTATTTTGTGATCTCTTTTCAGCTAACTTTACAAAAATAATATTTTTGTCTTTCCATTGCCAAATCCCGTTGTTAAGCTCTATTATTGCCTAACCAGATTACTATTTCTTCAAGACTTCTCTATCTTCAGTTTCCATCCTCCAATCATGTATACATTCTAAATTTAGCCTTTTTAATCTGAAGTAATTTTTTCCTCTTAATCACTCTCATCAACTGTTACCCACATCCTTTCTAAATTCTTTACCATTAAATATTATATTCTCCCTTCGGTATTCCCAAACTTACCAACCTAAATTATTCATATACAACTATTTCTAGTTCTTTTCTTTGAGCTATAATGAAGCAAGACTGCTCCTGTTTTCCCTAGACATATGAAGTCTTCAATCAATTCCACTCACATAGAACAGTTTGGCTTCACTTCTCTATTTTTCCTGAGAGTACCAGAGCATATTGCCAATAAGCTGTGAGTAATTGACCAGACTTGATTACCACAAATTTCATTCATTACAAGATATTTATTGAGCACCTCCATGTGCTAGCCAGTATTCCCTATACAGAGAATAAAGCAATGAATAATACTGAGTGGTATTGGACAGTATTGAACAAGCCAGAGAAATTCAGATCAGTCTATACAGTTTAGCAAACCAGATGAATTTGAACCCCTAGAGTCATGCTGTCCCAGTATAGTAACCACTAGCCACATGAGGCTAATTTCAATTTTAAATAAATTAAAATTAAATGAAATTTAAAATTCAGTTCCTCAACTGCAACTAGCCACAGTTTAAGTGCTAAATAGCTCACGTGGCTAGTGGCTACCGTATTTAACAGTGTAGATATAGAAATTTTCCATCAACAAGTTCTATTAGAGAATACTGCTCTAGAGATACTGGAAAAATATGGAAAATTTTGAGCCTATCTAAAATTTAAAAATATGTCTTGGGGCAGCTTGGTTACCTAAATTAGGAACTAACCAACACTCAAAGTACCAAAAGGATAGTAGCAAAAGGGGTTTCTTTTAACCAAACTAATCTTAACACAAAATCTCAGGATGACACAGATATATGGAATTACTCTATTATATGGCTAACCTACCACTGCCAACTTGAAAGGTACCCTTTGGGTTTTGAACAACTTTCCGAACAGCCTTCTGCCAAACTCCCCTTTTAAAAGCATGTTTTTTAAACCCACCTAATAATGTTTTCAAAAATAGAAGGAATGTTTTAAATCACTTGTTTCTGTGTTAACCTGTTCCTCATTCTTCTATAGCAAGCATTGGTATAGATCAGAGATGTCAAAAATAGATTGTAAGCTCTCAGGGAGCAGGAAGCAGTTCTGGAGCCCTCCTCATCTCTAGTTTCTCACTGCTTAACTCTAATATAATTAGTACACATGTTCTGCAAGTATTGTGTAAATGTTCATTGATGTCCTATATTCATCTACCCTAACTTGCTCTTTTTCTTTCCTGTTCAGTTTTTCTGATCTATATTTTCTTTCTCTTTGCTTAACAGACAGTGTGGAGCATTCATTATTAAGACAATTGGGCAGCTCTAGTCCAGCTCAACTGATTTCTTGTCCAATGATCCTTGTGTGGCCGAGATCCAGCTTCAACGAACCGGCTAGAAGCTGCCCGTTGTGACACTTAGGGTTAGTTAATACCTCGCCATACTTATTTATTCCATTATAAGCTGTCTAAATTTGATGAAATTTGATTTTTCAGCTGTTCTACAAAACTATTTAGGTAGTTGCAGCATGTTGTTTTGTTTACATGTTAATCTAACTGTAGTGACATTTTCTACATGTTTTATCCATTCCATAAATAATAACCACATTGGGAATAGTGAGGTGTCTTTCATTTTCTCTGCTTTGTGTTATTTCTTTTCCTTTCAATCTTTTAGAAATAATGTTTAATAGTCTTTGCTATTTATTTTAATATTTAGGATGAGTCTTTCCTAACAGAAATTTTAATACTTTCATGCCTTTTAGTATAAGTACATTTGATATTAATGATTCAGTTCCACTACTTGCTATTTTGTCATTTAATATGCTTTTGTCTAAGTTTTTATTTGTTACTGCTACTCCTTATTTAATTTCGCTTCTGCCATGGTTTTCAAAATTTGAATAATATTTATACTTCTTTTTTAATAACATTTTCCAAATATTAGAAAAAATTCAACATGATCAGTGTTCTTACCTTTTCATGTGATTAATTTGACTACATTAAAATTTTTCTCTCATATTTGTGATAATGCCGCAGCCTTCCTATAATATAAGCCATCTGGTACCAAATTTTATATAATATGGATCACCTAGTAGAATTGTTTTGATAAAAGAAGGGCTCACCTTTGACATGATCCCATAACACTAACTGATATTCCACTATATTTTTGTGTTTTTTGAATGCTTTAACCTTTTGAATTTTTCCTCAAGTTACCAATATATCCAGTTGTAGGTGTTATTAATATTTAAAAAGACAATTATTTTCATAAAATAGCAAAAGTATTTATTACACCAAAGGAAAACTAAATTCTGATTCTAAAGCCAATTCTTATTATAAAATTGGAAAATAGGTGGGGAGGAAAAGCCATTGTTCAAAAGTTACAGAACAAAGCCGAAGTGTTTTTAATCACTAAAATTGCTGTAATAGTATAAAAAATCCACTTTACATTCATTTGCCTTTTCTTTAGCTAACTTCCTAATTTTAGGAGAGAAGAGGAAAATTCACAAATATTGGCATTACCCTAATAAATCTCTCTCCTCTCCCCTTTTCCATCCCCAAATGTATACATGTTCAACAGCAGAAGCAGAAATGATAGGACTTAGATCCTAAAGATTTTCCTGGTGAGTCAAATAGTGTGTTTCTTTTGAAACCATAATGAATATGTTTGCTAGCCAAGTGGTTTCATGAGAACAGTAGGACTATATGATTACATACTAGCATACAACTATCCCATATACATTGATTATTCTCAGTTTTTAGAAATATAAATAGACTTATTAAATATTAATAGACTTATTAAAGTCCCACAATGAAATATCAAAAGTTTTTGTTCTGTAAGTAAACATTATTAACCGCTGATGTTAAAGATATTTTAATAGCACTGTCCTTAAGAACAAAAAAAGTTAATGTTTTGATTTTCAAAATGTTAAACATGATGCTAAACAAATCCTGGACTGTTAATAAAAGTTAATGATGTATTATTGGATAAGGAATTTCGATAATAATTAATATCCAAGTATGTTTCCTCCACAGAGCTGTCTAGATTATATGTGTATGCACATATACTATATATACACACACATAAATTATATACATATGTACATTATATACATATGCATATATATAATTCATACATATACATTTTCTTAGAATTTAGCTTTATTTTAAGAAGCTAATTAAAACTGAAGAATTTATTGTCAACCTGTATATATTGAAAACATCATCAATTTTATTGCCTGGCTTGATAGACCAAACATGTTACTTCTAAAAACAGAATAAGAGGGTAAAAATTTTTCTTATATAACTAAGTAAGGCCCATTTTAATTTTTCTTTTTTGTAGTACATCTTCTATATATAAATATGAAAAGTTTTTATTTACTTAGTTCCCATTTTGAAAGGCCAATCTGAAGACATCTGAAATTCACTGTGTTAGAGTGAAATGGATAATACAAATATTAGTACACGTACCAATCACAAAGTAATAACTTTGCAACCTGTTTTCCTAAAAACTCTTATACAATCAGAGATAGAAAGATGGTAGCATATCAAAAGATAAAGGATCTTGGAATATTGAGATTTTAACTTCCTTTCCTGTCAGCCAATTTCAGAATGATGGCTTAGAAAAAGAGGTATGATTTAGTTTATAATACTGCTTTATAAATTTCTGCCAAAAATGGCTTTCAAACAAATTTATACAAAACTCCCAGATGTAGGAGTGTGTTTCATGGATTTATGCTACATTTAATTAAAATGATGAATTGGGATCATATACACAAAAATTGTTTATATCTTTCCCAGAAGTAGTGTGTGGATAGTATTAAAATATAGAATCAAAGGACTAGAAAAGACTTCACAGGGACATCCAATCTAATTTTGATATCATGCTTCAACATGCCCTACTGTTATGATAATAAATTGTTGGCCCCTAGGCCTATACTTTGACTCAAATGTATTCTGAAATCTCTATAAGACTTCTGGGGAAAAGAGCAAAATTTTCCAAAGGGTGGGTAGAATAATCTTAATCGGTGCTGTTTCTTTCAACTCTATCCAATGTTTCCATTCCTATGCATAAATTCCTAAAAATATGCTATCAGCTTTGTCCTTCCATGTTGAGTACCACTCTCTGATTAGCAGCCACAGTTATTGTTGTTGGACCTGCTATATGTGTTTTTGTCTCTTTGCTTTTATGTATTGCATAAAGTTGCTTATATTTCCTGCATTCTCATGATTCCTCTCAGAAATCAAGTGCCATTCAAGACTACTTGTTTTCACATTTTTGTCCTTTCCACCCAATATAATCCTTCTTCAGTTTTCTATATACTGGTTATCTTGATACCTGCTTTCTGACCTGTCAGAATCTGCAAAATAAAATAGCAGGCACCGATTTTAAATTAGTGAACTAACAGATTAAGGTTTTCCAGTTTTACCATTCTTTTTAGGTATGCTGCTTAAAATAGTATCAACTAATATAATACCAGCCCTGACTGTATTGAAGTAAAGATACACAGTAACAGGCTGAAGAGTCATTAAACCATTTTATCTAAGCTAGTGAGTGATATTATATTGACATCTGACTTATTTTTAAGACATGTAATTAAAAATTTTTCCAGCTACTGATTTGTCAGTTTTCCTCATTTGATATGTGTTTCTTAGTTAAAACAAGCCAATACTAGATTATTTACTAATTTTTTGGTACATAATTTTCTTAGTGAAGCTAGTATGTTACTTAACTTCAACCCTTTTAGTTACTGGTTTTTGTTTCTCATGAGAGAAAATTTAGGAAGCCCTATATCCTCACACTTCTCTGTGATTCCAGTAGGCCTAAGAGAATTTTTATAAGAATGTCCCTTGATTATTCTTACTTTTTTCTTCATTTCTTCCTCTATGGAGTAGAAGATAAAATACATCTCTGAGAATTTTTCTTTCATGGGGAAAGTAACACTTTTGAGAAGATGGTAATTTTTTGTGTTACATTGTTTTATAAGAGTCAAGTCAAGGAGAGTCAAGTTTCTGCTCTAAAGTCTAAAGGCTTCAAAATAAATATCTCAAAGTTTTTAGCATTTATTTTCTTCCCCTTACTTAACATTAGCGAGTTCTGTGGCATTTTTCTGTAGATCTTTGATAGGTTTCAGTATTTTAAGAAGTTTTCCCTTTGGAAAATTCCAAACTAAAAATCAGACTGTACTCTTCATGTCCCATGAATTCCCTAAACATACCAGTTGTCCTCTTTCAATCTGGAAAGAATTCCCTGTCTATTCATCTGAATATCTACTTTACAAATTGTTTTCCAAGTACCATATCCTTGTTATTTGAATCAATCAAAAAAACCAAACAGCCGAGTGTGCTAACAATGAGAAAGACCTCTCTCCATCTGGTTTTTCCCCACTGGCTATTAGCATGCTGAGGTACCTGTTTTCTATTTTGGATAGAATTTCTCCAAATTTTTAAAGACCTTGATTCTTTTCTTATCTACCCAATTCAATTAACTTTCTTGGACTTAAAGTGATAGGGTTTAAGGATATCTTCTGTGTAGTCATTATTTATGCAGTCATCTCTGGTTTCATTTTCAAATGTGGCTCTAAATTGAAAGAAAAGAAATACCATCGAGTATACTTACTTTTGGAAGAGTTTTGCCCCATTCCAACCATATTTAATGATGTTGAAATTCACAGGATATTCCTACAAAAGATATCTACACTGGACTAAATATATAATCTAATAATACTAACTTGAATTCTAGATTTTGGAAATAAAAGCAAGAGAGAAAACAAGGATCTTTCCTTGCCTCAACTTGACTAAGAATAGGTTTAAAATTCCAATGAAACCAAACAATCCAATCTGTAGAATTTCTAATAGTATAATCTAATATGAAAGAAAAAATCAGGCAATATGGGGGACAATGTTTTGACTTAAGGAATCCAGCTTAAAAACAGCTAATTCATGCTTAAGAGAGTGTCATCCTTGGTTTTCACAGCTTCTTTCCTTCTTTCATTTCTGAGCTTATTGGTACTCTTAAAGCTCCATTTTTCTCACAATGGCTTCCAATAACATAGTGAGCATTTTGGAAGTATGAAAAAAGAACCAAAAAAATCTTTTGCTTAACATGGAATGTTATATCCTTTCAACCTTCAATTTATTTTGCTTTATATATTATAAATATATAAAAAGGAAATTTTAAAAGATGATGATCAGGCAGTTACCTTTTTGTCTAACTCCTAAAGAGCAGATGCAACTATAGAGAATATGTTAGTTAATACACATCTTTTTGTACATCTGTGTCTTATTCTTAATTTCAAAAAGGCTATCCTGTTTCCTAAAAGGATTTCATAGGTGCCACCCTAGATAATAATGAAATATAGACATTCTGTATTACACTTTAACAGATTTGTATTTTTGAAGTTAAAAGCTTATTTTATAGATTTTGATTTATGATTTAAACTTAACACTACACAACTCATTTAATCATTCACTTGCTTCTTGAAAATTATTTTCTAAATCATAGTCACCTTTGCTTAAATGTTCTATATCCAATACAGAAAATTTAGCTTTTTCTATTTCAAATAATAATTTGGGGAAATATTCAAAATTCATTCTAAAGATCATTTCTTCAAATAAATTATCCACTTAGTCTTTATTAAACATCCTTCAAACTAAACATATTCATACTCTGTAGGTAAAGATAACCAACAATATAGTTTTCACTGACATGATTTAAACTTAGGTCATGCAGTTTCAAAAGTATCTTGTTTCAAAAAAAAAAAAAAAGTATCTTGTCTCTACTGTTAATAAAGTACAGTCCATTCTATTATAAGACAAATTTGTAATTAGGGTCTATGTGAATAGAGTCATGTGTAAGAATGTAACTACATTTTTTCCTCAGAAATAATTACATATTCAGAGACTTGCCAAATTCCAATATGAATATTAGCTTTAACCTTCTCTGAAATATGATTATATGGATTCAGAATTAGAAGTCCTTGTTCTCCAGCATTTACTTCCCCTTGAATTGCACTCCCAACTTCATTGATGAGCAACAGACAACCTTGATTTGGCTACCTTTATAGAAATCAAAGCTGTTTATGAATGGACAAGGTCCTCCGATATTCTTTCAATCATATGAAGTTCTGCTTTCACTTCTCTTTATAGAAGTCATTCTAGACTTTGCCAATCCCCGCTCCAAGTTCTTAATATATGTGGAAATGATATATTCGTCATTAAATCAGGACACCTGAGAGTGAAAGTAACACTAAAAATAATTAAAATGATACAATTTTTGAAACATGTACTTATTAACCAATAAAGAAGTTCATCCTTTAATAAACCTATAAAATCATTCTGTTCAAAGACTTTTTCAAAAATAAAATTCTAATAATATAGTAGGCATAAACCTAGAATGTCCCAAATAAATTGGAATGTTGGTAACAATACTAATACATTACAAAATGAGTGTAATACTAAACTGGGATCAAAAAGTATAGTCTGAAAGGGTTTAAGCCCCAAGGGATAGGCCTGAATTCCTCTGTTACTTTAGCCCTTGAAGCTTTATGATTTCTGGGTTAGCCATTGATACAACTATATAAATTGAATTATGTTTAGGTGCTATAAGCCTATTTCGCTATGTTATAACACAAAATCATAGAATCCTATTAACTTGAAAACTACAAGGTCTACAACTGTGGAAAATATTCTTAGTCTTAAAATATTGGTAACTTAACCTTGCAACTAAATTTGCTATATAATAACTAGGTAGTTCTCAAGAAAAGCTTTGGTTTAGTCATTGAAGATTATTTAAAGTCCATGATAATATTCCTTATAAAAACTGTGTTGACTCTGTTGATAATTTGCTATAAAATCTTGCTTAGATTATCACATTTTTGCTTACCATATATTCAAAGCAAGAATAACCTCTTATTTTTATAGCAGTTTATAATTTACAAGCACTTCATGTATATTATCTCTTTTTGTCCACTTTATATGTTTGAGAAATAATCAGGCAACTTTTATAAGAAAAGTGAGGCTTAGAGTAAGAGAATTGCCCCAAATGACATTACTATTAAGAGGCAGAACCCAGATTTTTTATTATTAATAAATTTCACCAGTAAGGAGGCAAGTGATTTCTGGGGAGTAGAGGAGCTGAGAGGGGAAGATCCTTAGAGAACACAATACTTTTTAGAAATAATTTTTGTCTAAGAGTTATGGATCATCTTTCATTGAATCACTAAAATTAAATCTAATACAAATTACATCTTGACACAAAATGTCTGTTCTAATCCCTTCAGCATCTAGGATTCAGAATCAGAAAATATTTCAATTCTAAAACAAATTATGATAAACATGAAACTGTTTAATCATGCTCTTAGCAAATAACTGAAGTATGAACAGTTTCCTAACCAAAACAGTGGAAACAGAATTGCCCTACAATTTTTATAGATTGTTAATCAAAAATTTTCCTTAAGAGTGCTGTGCAATTTGGCATTCTGGGAAATATAAGAAGGAACACAAGGTGAGAAGGGCCTTTTAAGTTATCTCTGAAAATTTTAATCCCTCCGACAGCAAAAGATACCTGTAAGTGTTACCATCTACTCTAGATTTTGGGAACATGGCCCTTTCCACCTGTTTTGAGAAACATAAAATCCATCAACAAAAACAAACAAGCCTTTGATTGTTTTTCTTCTTCCTTTCCATTTTTCTTGCTAATAACTGCAATGTAGATATTTATCAGTCTTTGCATATAGACCCTCCATGTATTGCTTGCTATTTTGAGAAAGGACTATTCTGGTTTTTTTTTTTACATCCTAATACAAGAGCCAAACTCATGCCACTCTTTATACTTATGAAATGAAATGTGTGATTCTAATATAAAGAGATCATTATCGTAATAGCCTACTAAAGTCTCCTTAACTAATAAATTTTAACAGTGCCTAAGGTTAGGTACAGCATGATGTCATTGGAGTGAATTTTCTCATAGTTTTTGATAACTATCTTTAATTTACAATACTTTATAAATGTTTCTTTTCTGGTTAGAAGACTATTTTGTACCTTCACAAATTATCCTGAAGTGATGTGAATAAATTCTCTGTGTAGCCCCACAATTTAAAAACATTTTTAACCCTAGAAGCATTTAGGTTTGATACACCATAAAATTACCTTGTTTTTATGACTTACTCCTGATAATTAACCTATTCTTATAGCATTGGCAAGTTGTTACAATGTTAGTAGACATGCTCAGTCTTGCTAGGTCAGTAGAGTGGCCTGTGCCCAAATCACAGAAAGCAGAATATATAATCAACCATGCCTCTTTGGAGAAATTTTACCTTTTATATTAGATGCTTCAGTTCATTTTCCCTAACTATACATAAGTTGCTATTTACGTTTTTAGAAGAAGTACTTGAACACTTGGCATTAAATTTCTGTTGTCAGATTCAGGCTGGGCAACTGATTTAGCCTTCATGTTATTTCTGAAGTTTTAATCAGCTTTAATAGATAAACTCATGCTTGATACAAGCATTCCTCTTGAATCACAACATTCAAACACAGATAATTTAAAGCAGAACAAATGATGAGATTTTTAGGTAAAATGATTTGGCTAAACACTGATGCTCTAAAGTAGGCATTTACTCATTATAAAAACATCTTAGTTGAAATTTTCCTATTCTCAACTATCTTGACCAAAGAAAGCAGTATCTTCTAACAATCATTATGTTCAGTGGTGGATCAAATAAAAATCATATGTTGGAACAGTGTCTATTCACTGGATGTTTTACTTAACAGGATAAAATGTTACTCTATTAATATAAAAGTTTATTAATAATTCCCTGATTTTCTCTAGGTAATTGTTTTCTCAACCATAGGATCTAATTTATATATAACTAAGTACATAAATCTTTCTTTGAAACAATCTTTACCAAAGCTCAGGGATGACACAAAGGAAATATAACCTAATAATTTAGAAATACCATTAAGATATGGCTGTTCTCAAATCCCTTGGAGTGAGTCTTTGTTAAAGCCCTAGGATACAGCCTGGTCCCTCAACAGGTTTTAAGGTAGCCGACTCTTTATAGTGGGAACTTCCTAAAGCACACCCCTCCTCAGAATCCAGGCCCACCTAATACTATTTTTTAAATTTTTCCCTTAAGTAATTATAAAATAAGAGCCATTTAAAATGCATTAAAGCCCTAATTTTCTTTAAATCTCTTAATAGGAACCAAAGTTACATTCCGTGAGAAGAAGCTTTTCTCAACCTTTATCTGTAGGTTTGCAACCTCGATATTCTCAAAGCCCATACTTTCATCCTAGAAAAGATTTCAGAGCAGAGGATTCAATTCTTACTCCACCTTCCTCTACTGATTCTGTTAAGTAGAGTCTTAGATAACTATTATATCCAATAACAGAAAACAACTAGCCCCATATATGGTCTGGTAACAAATATGAGGGGTTTGGATGTGCCTAACATAAAATGTTTCTGCTTTTTTAAGGGCATTAAAGAAATCTTAATAGCCAGAACACTGGAGGTGCAGGATAAAATCATGGTTTTCTTTATTAATTCACACACATTTAAGTAACATAAACTTATAATTTATAACAAAGAACAAAGGTTGTATCCATAAAACAACAAGTATTTTGAGAAAGTTTGAAAAATTTGGTTATCATCTGGCTATCTTATCAACATGATAATGTCTATATAAGCAGTTAAAAACATTTTTGGTGTTTGGATTTTTCAGATTTATTCTAGATGCTTCATATTTGTAGACATAAACCATGGCAAAAAACAGAATATACATAGCAACAGGCCATTTGTTGAAGTACAGCAAATTAAAAAAAAACACTATCTTGCTAGGGAGATAATGTATGTAGAAGATTCTAGCTTCTACATCATTTTGGCTTTGCTGTATTTAGGTTTGTGTATATTTCACTTACATTAAATGTTTTTTATAAAAATTTCAAACTCTAGTTTTACATTAGAAATTTTGATAGATATTAATACATGTAAAAGATAATTTATATATTTAATATGTGGAAATCTGTCATATTATGACCATTTATTTTATACCAGTTACCATAACCAGAGTATACCCTACTCTTAAATATATATGCTTAAAGATACCTCTATTTCTGGCCCTCTTTTGTCACTCATACCAAAAGTATAAGGGTTCTTATAGCATCTTAGCAAGTATATAAGTATTCACTGCATACATCATGTCAGATTCAATACATATTTCTTCTTTTAACACTGTGACACCGTCATTATTCCTTCTTATCTTTCACTCAGGTCTCAGTTTGTGAGGTTTCTAGGCTTTCAAACATTAATTTTGAATAAAACTTAACACATAACATTATATTTCACCTTTTAAATACAAAGAAGCTATGACTGCTCTTACAGAATTGGAAGTTTTTTATAATTAAAAAATGCAGCACTAGGTAGAACTTTTTAAAATAAAAAAAGGTCAAGCCAACTTTTCTTAAATGCTGTCTAATGTATATCCCAACTTTCTTCTGTAAAAACATTATATTCCTTATATACAAAACTGGATAATAAAACAAAAGTTATATAAATAAGCAACATTTAAATTGACTAGATGTAAACTTATTCTAGCATTTACTGAAATTTGATTGCACAATAGTAGAAAAGTTATTTTTTCACTATTTTAATTTCACAATTTTAATTTCATGTCTACAACAACTAAAGCTAGTTTGCACTTCTGTTGGAAAAGAGTAAGAATTATATTATTCTTATTATTACATATATTACATATTAAAACCTTATGTTAGAAATATAACCCATTATAACTTAATTTTTTTTATCTTGCCTCATAAAGGATAATGAATTATCCACTGATGTATCTACTTTTTAAGTATATTGCCAAAATGTTTCTAAGCTAAAATATTTAGGTGGAGGAATAAAATGTAATAACATAGTCATATTAATTATTCTGGCATATCCTAAGTCCACTCCATCTATTGAGAATATTTTATTTTGCTACCTTTATTCAGAAAGTAACATGCTACGTGTTAAGATCCAGTATTCTATAATTAGAGCCCTAGTCAAAAATATCATGAAATATTCTATTTAATACTCCACTTGTCTGGCATTTTCACTTTAATCATATATTTGTTATTCAGGCTTCTTCAGTATATACCAACGCATTTTGTTCTAAAACTTTTGTAAATTTCAAGAGTCCAAGAGTAATTGCATTTTCCTTTGAAGAAAGATTTCTATTTGAAGTGTTTCTCTTAGCTATTTTAGGCAACTGTATTCTTTACCAAAACATACTGATATACTTTCACAGTGCATTCGTTCAATTCTATAAAGATTATAATACTTCATTTTTCTCTCCAGATATAAATTACAAAAAAATGGAGATGGTATGAAAGTCATTAATATAAAACAACAACAAAAAAACCCAAAAATGCTGTTATGCTTAAACTGTGATATTTAGCTCTTATTTTATAGAAAACATAAGATATCAGTAATAGCAAAAACAAATTTAGTACCTTAAAGAGATAAATGTTTTAACTTTTAACTATCAAGGTCCTTTATGCTACAAGTCAGGATATCAAAAGGGACAAAGATATGGAGACTAAACCCTCATCCTTAGCCTCATACAGTTCTGAAATGACCAATGATAATATATAACAGAAATGCTTAACACAAAAAAGTATTACCGAAAGTGTATTTTTTTCTTTGATGTTTTAGAGAAAACATCTAAAGGATAAAAATTATAAAGTATACATCAACAATTTGAGATGGTTTTAATATTTTCAATGTGTTGCTTGATAATCATATTTAGGATCTTTGTTTTTAACATGTCTAACGTTGGTACCAAAGCAAACTATACAGTATATCCACTTAAATATTTTTAGCAACACATAAAAGAAACATCTAAAATCCTTATTAGTATCTGACCTATTGTGCAAATTATTTTTAAAAGATACTAATACAAGTAAATTTTTCTTGTACTATCTAAATGCTATTAAAGGTAACCTTAGGATTATTTTATTCAGGCTATATCCAACTATTTGTGAGAATAGCTTTCAATTAAAATAACACATATAACATCCTTATTATATCCTATGCCAAAGGAAAAATGAAAATAAATTCAGCAACAATCCTATGTTTACTAGTTAGATTTTTATGCCTGTGCCCTATGTGTCTATCTTTAGACAATGACTTGTTTTAAAACTCTTGAGATCAAACTGAATCTACCTTCACTTATGAATTTTTAAAACATCTCCCTCTACAGACTTACCAATGATGGGTTTTGATAACTTGGTTAACCTTGGCTAGTCCCTCTTCTCACTACTCTTGATGTCAAGCAGTAAGTTTTCGCTATTTTTCCTTTGCTTTTCTGAGATCAGGTTGATTTCCTAATTTTTACACTTAGCTACACACAGTTAAGACAATTATATTGGTTTTTGTGCCCCAGAACGGATAGCTCTACTTTTAGATGGTCTCCATAGATTACGGAAAAAGGAAGAAGTCCTGTATATTCTCCTTAGCATAGAAAACTAATTTTATGACATCAGTAACATCCAAAAATGTTTTATTTAAAATTTGCTATAAATTAACTACCTTTTAGAGGCTGATTTTTATGTGGGCAATATTTAAATAAGAAAAAATATTTCTAGTTTGAGGATTACTAACAATTATTTTTTAATGCTAGGTCAGACAAGGTCACAATGAACGTTAAAAATTTTTTCCTTTATATTCAGTAAAAAATACTCCTTCCATATTTTAAATGGTGTGAAAATCCAGACTCAGTTTTCATGCAGTGAACCATATTTTCAATAATTCATTTTAGCGCTTACATTTTTCTTCTATAATACCAAAATAGGCTTCTTACACATTGTTACTTGATTTAATTACATTCCAGTGATAAGTTATAAAATGAAACTGAACTCAGGAGTAAAAGGTTTGCTTTTTTAAAAATGTTGGGAGTTTCCATAAAGTAAGTTCTATAGCAATTTAAATACAAAAGTTAATACAGTAAATTCAGGATTGAAGGTTCTTTGCTCAATGAAAGCCTTTATAAATTGCTTCAGTGAGTGATTTCTAAAGACAACCTAAAAATGCTATATATTTTTTATAATGCACCAGTCTGATTGTATTAACAAGTCATAATCTACCATGCAAAAAATACTGAAAAAGTACCCATCGTGCCTTGCTAACTTGGGACTTTGTTAACTTGAATTTAAACATAGCTCTGAAGAAATTACTTAAAACATAAAGATGTAGGTGATCATGGCTTCCAAGTTAGCAAGGACTTTAATACTTTTTTATACACTTTTAAAAATACAATTTAAATGATAGCTTAAAGATCTATTTAAACATGGGTTTCATCACACTTCTTCAAGGTGTAGCATATGTCCAATATAATAGATACATTTTATTAAATATGTAAAATATGACATTTTGTGCAGTTCCTAATAAAATCTCTAAATTAGGGGAAGGTAGAACATGTCTTGACTGTCATGTATGAAATAATTTACCAGGAATTATTCAGTATGTGGCATTTTAGCTAATAGGGTGGTATTTGCTTTGGTAATAACTGGTTTCAAAAGGCATTTAACCTCGTTTTTGCAGGCTTGTTAGGAAAGACCTAAGAATATAGTAATAAATGTTCAGTAAATTCATAGAACTTAAATTGTTAGTAAATAGATGAGGCTTTTCATAGTTCATTTGTATTAAAACTGTATGTATGAAATGAAAAAGTTTCAGTGTTTGTAAGCTCTAATAAAATTCTCTGGCTTCATTACTATAATAGTCAATTTAAATAAAACTTTTGAATATTGGTATGTTTGCATGTTTAGAGATAAATGTGTATAGTATTAGTAAAATGGTATTTCAAAATACTTAGATTCATAAATTTATGACAGCATACTTTCATTTAGAGAACTGTTGGATTCAAGAATTTGGAACAGTGTTGTGAAAATAACAAAATAAGCAAGTAAAAAGGAGAGTATAGTTATTAAAATTTTCAACAATTTACACCAGCACACATAAGCAGGTTTAGGATATAAAAGAAAGTATTGAAAGCAAGAGAGGAAAATATCATATTTAATGATGAAAGCAGGAGAGAAATATATTTCATGATAGAGGTTAAGTATTTTTTCTAAGTTTCTGTTTTGGCACTCATCTATTTCATAATCTAGCTATTGAGAATAATTCCTCATCTTGAATCATTGCTTTATTTCAATTAAGGTTTCTTATTTAGACTTTTCATCTTCAGATCTTTGGCTCTGATTATACTACTTCCTCTTACTCACAATACAATGCCCTTAGTATACTCAGTGATTGATTGTGTTGGTTGTGGTGTTGGTGCTATGGCTCTGGCATCAAGAGAAATCTGAGTTTAGGCTCTTCTGTTTTACAAGCTATATATAACCTTAGCCATATTATTTAAACTCTCTGTGCCCCAACTAAACAAAGAAAGAAAAATATTTCAGAGTTGATGGGAAAAGAAAATGAAAGAACACAATCAGGGAACATAGAACCACTGGTTCTCTCCCTTCACCTTTGTTACTGTGAACTAACAACAAAAAAATGTGGCAAAATTATGACCATGGTATGCTCCCCTTTTAATCCAAAGAGAGGATTTACTGAACAGATATATTTGCTACATTTCTATTTAAAAAGCAAGTTATTTTCACAGAGATATAAATGGAAAAAGTCAAAGTTTTAGTCATAAAAACTTACCTGCTATAAAATTTTTATTTTTTTCTACACTTACAGTAATGATACAATTGGTAGTGAGCATTAAAGACTGAAGTACTAATGTCCAGTCCAAGTTTTTACTTTCTCATTGCCTAATTCCTCTGAACTCATGAATGGCCATTTCATTTATTTTGCAGACTTAAACATTTCTTATTTTCAAATTTATCCTTTTACCTTTTGAGAATATGTTGTTAGATCATACAAGTTCCTGTTATAACCTGTTGGTGCATTATTCCATTTATATTATCACTTTATCTTTAGTAATGGTTTTCCCTCTCAATATATAGAGTACTATTACTATTACAGTACCAGCTTTCTTTTGGTTTATTTATATGCCTAGTGTTTCTTCATGTCTCATTTTCTTTTATAAGTATATACCTTTTAATTACATACATATAGCTAACTTTTTAAGATTTTATTTATTTACTTGACAGAGAGAAATCACAAGTAGGCAGGGAGGCAGGCAGAGAGAGCGGGGGAAGAAGGCTCCCTGCCGAGCAGAGAGCCCAATGCGGGGCTCGATCCCAGGACCCTGAGATCATGACCTGAGCCGAAGGCAGAGGCTTTAACCCCCTGAGCCACCCAGGCGCCCCCATATAGCTAAGTTTTTAATTTAAGCATGAACATTGCTGTCTTTTGACACAAAAATTCATCGTATGATGTTTATTACAATTCTAAAATATGTGTAATTCTACTTATTTCTACTGTCGTCTTACAGGTTTTCTTTTACCAGATTTTTCATTTTTCTTTGCCCATTTTTTTCCTTCCTATCTTCTGTTGGGTTGAGTTTTAACATTTTTCATCCAGCTTGAAAGACATACATTCTATTTGTATTACATCAGTGATGTAACCCAAAGTGTGTAACATTCTTATTAACTTTATATTTTTAATATTTATAGCTTTTTAACCAAGAGATGCTTCTAGACTAGTTCAAAGGAAGCCAAATTACTGAAACTATCTTATTTAATGTTTTCCAAAGTAAAAGTTATTACACTTTTTAAAATATTTTGAGAAAAAATGTAGTTATATTTTTATTGAATGTACTAAGAAAACAAATTCTAATCTATAAAAGTCAATCTATAACAGTCAAACTGGTTTAAGGTTCATCTTCATGTTAAATCCCACAAACCAGTGACTGTCAACTAATGAAGGGTTCATGCAGAAGGCATGGCCTTCAGAATGGTAGTACAGGGAGGACAGTACCATTTTCCCCCCATACCATACACTAAGAAAGGTGGCATCATCCATTTCCAGTTACTCCTAGAGCTGTCCCTACAGCTTACCCAGTGAGTCTTCCAGGCTCTTTGCAGATATTTCATCCAGAAATCCTTCATAACTTGAAGGCAGGGCTCATCTCTCCTTGGAGCTCTAATTTTCTTCTTGCAGATGGCACACTTGGTTTCCTGAAACATTCTGACATCTCATACCTTCCTGTTCTTAAGTGAGGAGCTGTGGACTTTAAAATCTATGGTGAGTAATCTGTGCCATAAACCAAATGCGGGTGAAATTCAGTTAACAGCCACGGATGGAACTTCTGCCCTTTGTCTCACCTTACTTTGAAGAGGTAAGTATGGCTAAAACTCTCAATAGCTATGCATGAAAAGAGGCACTGTAGACAGTATTATTTCTAATTGCCAATGCCACAGGAAGATCCTCTCTTTTGTAGCTCTTCCCAATTCCCTTTCCTCATCATGAAAATATAAAAGAAACTGATTAATGTGATATACTCTTACGCAGGGTATTTTAAATGTGATCAACTATTCCCTGTTAGATGGTTCTCTTAATTCAGAGGATCTGTACTAGGTAACCCAGGACTACCAAAAAACTAAGAGAAAGCAGCAATTTTACCTCTAAACTCAGCTCAAAGTAGTTCTTAGTAATAGAGGAAAGTAGTTTAGGCTGGGTGTCTTTTATCCTCTGTCTCAAAAAAGAGTAAGACATTCCTCTTGGATGGTTCAGATCCCCACTTACTAACCTTAATTAGCTTGGCTGTTACTGTTTTGCCCTTCCAGCAATATTAACCCCCAAATTTGGTGTGTTCCTATTGATAAAAGTTAACCAATGCTGTACAAAGCTCCTGTAAGACAAAGGGTCAGAAACAGCTAGCTGTTGTGTTGAAATGACATATTTCATACTGTTTTAGTTTTGCAAGGGACTTAAAGGCTTTCTTCTAAAACTGATCCCCCTAACCTGTGTTCTTGGTTACCCCAATCTATCCCATCTCCCTCCAAGCTCTCAGAATTAGTAAACCTTTCCTGCAAAAATAGACACATGGCCATCAATATGTCCAAAACCTTATAGGTCCACTCATATTATTCACTCAGGCACAAGATGAGGACAAGCGCCCATCCAAGATTACAGTACCCCGGACTTCACCAACAAGGACAGTTGATCTGTATCTGGTAGAACAGATACAGATATGGATGGATAGTGGGTAATTGCCTCCAAGAGACTATTTTAGATCATGATTTAGCAGCTTTATGGACTAAGTCTTAGTCAAGAGGCATGGCCTCCCCCATAACTCAGGGTTACACTAATGCAGGCCAACAATGCAACTACATACTTACCAGGTGTGGGGCAGTCAGAGAACCAGGAAACCATCCCTACCATATGCACAAGGAGGAATCTGCTGAATGCTTGGTACTGCTACCTGCTATCCACAGTACTTCCTGATAATAAGGATCCTAGTTGGAGGCCCACAGCCTGAGCAACCACTGGCTTTACTTCAGTCTTGGAACTTCCCAGATCTAAAGAGCTATTTCCTAGGGTGCCTGACTGGCTCATTCAGAGCATGTGACTCTTGACCCTGAGGTTATAATTTTAAGCCCCATTTTGGTTGTAGAGATTATTTTTAAAAAAATAAAGAGCTATGACCTACCACTATTATAACTGTGCAAAAAAAGACATGTGTCTTACAGCCCATGTTCCTGCCTAGGCTTTCATGAGTTCTTTGACATCAACTTAATATTCAACTTATCAGGCTTTTCTCAGCCACTGTAGAGGTCATACAGGTTGCTAAGAAAAACAATGAGGCCTACTTCAGAATAACTTTGAAATTTCAGTGAAATCAGAGATTGTATTTATTTACTGTTCCTGCCTATTCTTGACCTCCATGGTCTTCAGACTTCTGAGGTGCCTAATCTAGGAGTTCCCTTATAGAATGGCTCTCCATATACAGTGCTGCCACCTAACATAGACACTGACCACAACTTCTTGCATGATTTCATTGATAGGAGGATATCCCAGAGCTGAAGATTAATGTGACATCTACCTGCTCTATCACCTTCTGCAACTCTCCCCCCAAGAATACCCCAAAATGAATATTAAGAGGCTCAAGGTTGCAATTTGGGAGAAACCTCCTTTCTGTCAAAGGATCCACAAGATGTCCTCTCTGGAAAGTACATGCCCTCCAGTTATAAGTTGATCTACCTCCACTTGCCATTCCTAAACTGTTAGATCAAACTGAACATATCAACTAAGAACCCAAAGGCTATCTGCTTTACCTATCTTGCCTCCAACAGAGATCCAACTGATTTACCTTCCATATCACCACAGAATAACTCAGATCCACACTTCTTCAAAATATCCCGTCTTCTGTATTAATTATGCCCTCTCTTCTTTGGTTCCTCTATTTTCTTGTGCCCTTTGGTACCATAAATATTCTGGTAGCCAGTTAAGTGCCTATACAAACAAAAGACTGAACAAAAGGAATTCCATTAACACCCAGCAAGCCAAGGTTCCAGTGTACCGACTAGCACTAGGCCACAGGAAAGAACATTGAAGTGGAAGACACTGTCTATCCTTTCATGATAGGTTCTATAAGACTGCTGTAAGGGCACTTCAAAGGCAAAGGTTATCATTCCACTGGTTTTCCAAGCCTTTTTTTGTTAATTCATATAAACACATCTCATCTTTCACCACTCTGCTCCATCCAGCCCTAGCAAATACTATATACTCCCTCCTAAGCCCTAGTAAATCAACCCTACTAATCCCAGCAAGTAACCAGAATATGTCACGTGGAAAGCCCAGGATTCCATTATGAAGAATAAGGAGGGTCTGAAGGAACATTTGTAGAATTGGTCCTTCCATCTTTAGAATGCCTTCAAGCATTCTTTTCTAAGCAATGTTTCCAAGCAACCAGAAATCTCTCACCACACTGATTAATAAACAGAAACTAGAGCTGAATAGTAGCACCTAGAATAAATCTGGGGGAACTTCTAGCAGAATAGTTTACTTCATAGTGAGCCTCCTTGCTACCATGCTTAGAATGGATATTTCAAGGCAAGTTCTCATTTTAAACTTTGGCCTAGCTGTCCAATCACCTATGAGCTATAACGCTGGCTTACTGTGTTGTAGTCATTGTGTAAATTGATACCTTAACATCTTCTCTGTGATGTTCTTTTATGGAGCCTTGGAGAGATCCCTAAATCCAGTTTGAGATTCCTGGAGCATTGATTATTTCCTCCCTTCACCATCACCTTCAACAAATTCAACAGAACAGATCTGAATAAGGTACTCACAAACTTTTAAACTTTAATAACTTAAGTTAAGAAAGCAAAAGAAATAATTAATAAAAAAGTACTTGAAAGTAAATGTATTAACATTTAAAACTACTCAATGTCTATATTGTATTATAGATTCTGACTGACCAAAAGAAATCATAGGTAAATTATATATGTGGTGACAAAATTATGACTAAGATATAAAAAGAAAATGTAACTATTATGAACCGTTTACAGAGTTTTAAATCGTTACCTGTAAACCTAATGTTATTAAAGTTTAAAATTTTTAACATACCAACTACCTCAAGAGCTTTGTAATTTATCACAGATGGTCCAAACAAATTTGATACATTTACTTATTAGCTTACTAAACATTTAATACAGTAAATGTCCTTTTTCAGTAGTTTGAAAAATACAGGATTCTGATCTTTTTTTATTGCTTCAGGTAAAAAGGTAGCGACTACAGTTATCCCTTATTTTAAGAAAAGCAATAAAATTTTTCCTTAAATTTAAATTCTGTATAATCAGAAAACAGAAAACTAATTTATTATAAATATTCTGAAATGTCAATGCCAAGTAATTAAATATGTGAGACTTTTAGGGACATCTACTGGCTGAAATGTAATGTTACAAAGCACAACTATTACACTATTAACAGTATAGAGTTATAGCTGTAAGAACTGAAAATATAAACAGGAGCAAACACCACCTAGTCTAGGACACTGGTTTTTACAGGTTTAGTAAAAATAAATCTCTTTCTAATAGGAAACCCAACGTATATATAGCAAAGTTGGACTACTGAGGTAGGGGACCTCCAACCCCCACTCTTCACTAATTTGCCCAGCAGAGGCCAGGCCATTAAGAGGTAGTCTGAGCAAATAACATTAACTACGGCTTGGAAGGAGACACAATGAGAAGGAATAGTATCAGCAAAGTTTTCTTACCCATCTTTACCCTGGGGACATCTTAGAGACACTGGTGTACAAAGGATAGTGGTTAATGGGCACAGAGAACTGAAGAATAGTTGCACCTGAAAGGCAACAAACCTCTTTTCACAGGGACATTGTTTATGTGCTCGTATGATGCAACACTTTAAAAAACATTAGTATAACTTTCCTTAAAATGCAAAATAAGAAAATAACACATTTGCTTTTTTGCCACAAGCCAATTAAGAACTAAGTTTCTAGGTCCTATGGGCTTTTACCAGCCAGGCCCTGGACTGGTCTAGTCTTGGAAACAAGAGCCCAGTTTCAGGTCCCAGCCTCCTCCCTTCAAAAGGACACGGATGTCCATAGAATCGAGGCAAGAAACAGAGCTCTCCAAGGCCTCTCTCTGTGGCAGAAACCCCCAACCTGGATAGCAGCTTATCAGCTAGGCTTGGGGTGACAGGCTGGAGCAAAGTTCCAAAGACTCGCAAACATTCCAAGGCCACATGAAGCACAGTACCCAGCCAGGGGGCATCCACTGGACTCTCCCAGTTCAACTTCCATGGTGCATGCCTTTGGACAAAGCCGTTAGTTTGCCGGACACAGCTAGACACTGCCTCCAGAGCCTTATAGATCTGAAAGTTCTCATAGTGGTCAGCTACTTGCCTGGGCAAAGTGGCCACTGCTTTCACCAAAGCATAGTCCTCTGCCTGAGCACGAACTGATGGCCCCACCAACCCTGGCTCACTGGGAAAGCAGGCCGTGCAGAAAACCGGGTAAGTCCCAGAAGGATTTATTCTTTTGGCAGTGCACCGGTTCAGGAGACCTCCCAAAGCATCTGCCAGCTCAGAATCTAGCAACTTAACTACCTTTTCATCATAGTAATCACAGTCCCAGTTGGGGACGCCCTGCCGAAGAAGAAAATATCGGAAGCCATCCACAGTGTAGCGATCAAGGCAAGTCCTGGGATCCACTACGTTACCCAAGCTTTTAGACATCTTTTGGCCACAGACCGTCCAGTGAGAGTGGACATAGATGCGGTGTGGTGGGCTCATGCCGGCCCCTAAGAGGAGGGCAGGCCAATAGATTGCATGGAATTTAAGAATGTCCTTGCCTATGATATGAGAGGTGGTGGGCCACCAAGATTTAAACTCAGCATTTGGGTAGCCAATTACAGTAAGGTAGTTGACTAAGGCATCTAGCCATACATAGATGGTCTGCGAATCGTCGCCGGGCACAGGAATGCCCCAATGCAAGTGGCTGCTCTTTCGAGAAACAGACAGGTCCGGCAGCTCCTCCTCCAGCCACTGAAGAACTGCGTGATGAAACGGCTCCGGTGTGATTGCCTGCGGATCGCCCCGCAGCCACCGCTGCAGCGGCTCTCGGAACTGAGAAAGCCTGAAGATGTAGTTTTCTTCTTTGGTCCAAGTAACGGGGTGCCCACTCTCTAGAGATACAGGACACGAATCCCCTGATGAACCTGGCTGTCGGGTGACCTTGGCCTCAGGCAGGAAGCACTCTTCAGAGGCGCAATACCAACCTTCATAGAGCCCTTTGTAGAGCAGACCCCGGGCCTTCAGCAGTTCCCAGAAATGCTGCACAGCGATCCGGTGCCGGGCTTCGGTGGTGCGGATAAAGTCGGTAGAGGAGATGCCAGCCTCCTGAAAAAGCTGCTGGAACTGGGCAGACACTCGGTCGCACAGCTCGGTGGGGGCCAGGCCCGCAGAGGCTGCTGCTTGCTGAATCTTCAGGCCATGCTCATCCGTACCTGTGGAGAATCGCGTGGCGCCAGCTCTGGGAACTCGGAGGCGACGGTGGCGGCACAGGGCGTCCGCCAGTAGCGCGGAGTACAGGTGTCCGATGTGTGGCGCCGCGTTCACGTAGAAAATGGGTGTCGTGAAGAAGGCGCGAGCGCAGCGACCATCGTCGCGGGCACCAAGAGGGCCCGAACTGTAGTGGCGTGGGCTAGAGTACTCCACTATTTCCCGGTGAAGCGAGACTCCACTGGTTCCCGGACGTCCTAGCAGCCGCAGGACACTAACTCGTAGCATGATGCCAGCCGGAGCCGCAGCGGCGGAGTGGGCGTTCTGGGAAGCACGTGGGAGGGGCGCATGCGCAGCCGGGGCGTACCGTCGCTTCCGGCCGCCTGGAAAGCCAATGAGGTGGGGCCCGGAGCGCCGGCCCTCTGCCGCCTGGCCCGCCCCTCCTCTCGGCCCCGCCTTGGACGTTGTGCTTGTGAATGTGGAAGCGCGCGAGAAAGATAGCTTAAAGGAACAGGGTTCGGGAGAGCTTATGAAAGCAGATTTTTGTATAACATCCTGTGTGCCCTGCGTTTGGGTTGTTATTTTGTATTTGTGGATCTGTTTTCCTCTCTCGGCTGACTTGCTTGTAGGGAAAGAAGTTTATATTCAGGCATCTTTCAAACCCCAGTGAGCGGCTGGCACGTTGCAGGCCACAGAGTATGCACTCTACGTACGCCCTGGTCAACGTAGGGATTTGAAATATCTAACTTTTAATCTCAGAACCTAGCGGACACAATAAATCTAGAAGGAGGTGCGAGAAAAGAAGAAAAATAATTATCTACAGCATTTGAGGGAAGAATAAGAATCTGCAAACTTAATGAAAATCCTCTAAGCACGATTTTTGTTGCATTGAGCAAGGAAGTAGATTATTTTATGTGCCAGGTCTTTGCTAAAGATTATTGAGATCCATCCGGAGAGGTGAAATGCAGTCTGTTGTCAGTGACAAGGAAGAGTCAACCTTCAACATTATTTCTCAAAGTAGTTGTTAGTAATTTTTGATTGAAGAGGTCTTGCAGTTCTTCTACTTTCAAGTTTGCTTTTAGTAATGGAACCCTAGTTCTTTTGAGGTGTATGCCTGCGGAGACAAGAATTGGATTAATATTAATCCTTGCTTCGTGAAGCTCTCTCATCTTTGGTCTATGATTGACTATTTTTTTTTTCATTTAAATACTATGTTCACTTAATAATAAAATGCAATGCAACACCTGTGAATCCACAACCTAACCTAACAACTAGAAGTGGTTCTGTAACTGGTTATGAAAGAGCAGCATTAGCAGCACCTGGGACCTTGTTAGAAATGCACATTCTTACACCACACATCCTGTCCCCCCACACACACACACACCACTACCACCACCTACTCTGGGAGTGGAACCCAGCCACCAAGGTCTTAATGAGCAACACAGGTGATGCTGATGCACATTTAAGTTTAAGAACCACTGAATGAGAAGATTACCAACTATTCAGATCTATGAGCTCCTTTTCTCCCTTTCTTCTTGTCTTCCCCCCCAGAGGAACATTGTTGGGGTCCCCCCAATGACCCCCAGAGGTCATTGTTATCCTAAATTCTGTACTTTTGCATTCATGTTATCACATATATAGTATGTCTGAGCAACATATTGTTTAATTTTGCTTGTATTTAAACAGTCTAAAAAAGGATATCATACTACATGTGGTCTTCTCCCACTGACCATTTTCGCTCAATGTTTCGTTAGTAAGATTCATCCATGTTTCTTTCTGTAATTCTGATTACTTCATTTTGACTTCTGGATAATAATTGGTGAATGGAGGCATTTGGTAAGTTGGATCAGATTTCTGTGGTGATATGGAAAGTGGAGCAATCAAATTCTCTAAACAAGTTACAAGAGGTAACAGTAAATATTCTTTGAGTACCTAATTGATATGCTCTATTTGATCCAGCAGTTTAGGAAAGGAAGATGAAGAATAGGTAAAACCTAAAACTGGAGAGTATGTACAGCACCCTCCAGGACAAGGAAACAAATCCAATCTAAATGTCTAAGAAATCAAGTTTTTCAGTAATTGTCCACACCCTCTACCCACCCCTTTTCCATGGAATCAATTCTTTAGCATACAAATATGCTAGTTTTTCTTCTGTTTTAAAGAGAAAAAAAAACCTCTAGGGGTTTCATAGGTGGCTCAGTTAAGAACCTGCCTTCGGCTCACATCATGATCCCAGGATCCTAGTATCAAGTCCCACATCCAGCTCCCTGCTCAGCAGGGAGCCTGCTTCTCCCTCTCCCTCTGGCATTCCCCCTGTTTGTGTGCCCCCTCTCTCTGTCAAATAAATAAATAAAATCTTTGGAAGGAAGGAAGGAAGGAAAGAGGGGAGGAAGAAAGGAAGAAACTTTCAACCACCATTACTGCTCCATTATGTTCCTTCCCTTTATAGCAGATTCTTTGAAAGAAATGGCTATTGGTGGACATCTGAGTGGTTCAAGTTCTTTGCTCTTAGGAGCATACTGCTATTAACTTTCTTGTATAAATCTGGTACTTACATGCTAAAGTTTCTCTAGGTATATATCTAGGAGTGATATTGCTGGATCGTAGAAGATACGAAAGTTCAGTTTCACAAGATAATGCTAAGTTATAGTCCAATATGGTTAAACAAATGTACATTCCCATCAGCAACATACTATTGAAGAGGTCTTTGCAATACTTGATATTAACTCCTTAATTTTTGGCCAGTTAAACAAGTATAAAATATTATCTCCCTTATGTTCATAGAAACATTACACACAATAGCCAAAAGGTAGGAACACCCCAAATGTCTATCATCTGATGAATGGATAAACAAATGTAGTATATCCATACAACACAAAATTATTCAGCCATATAAAGGAATGAAGCACTTATATATGTTATCACATAGGTAAACCTTACATAGGTAAAACATTATGCTAAATAAAAGAAACCAGGAATGCCTAGGTGGCTCAGTCCATTAAGCATCTGTCTTCAGCCCAGGTCATGATCCTAGGGTCCTGGAATTGAATCCTGCATTGGGCTCCTTGCTCAGCAGGGAGCCTGCTTCTCCCTCTGCCTGCTGCTCCCCCTGCTTGTGGTCACTCACTCACTCTCTCTCTCTGATAGATAGATAGATAGATAGATAGATAGATAGATAGATAGATAGATAGACAGATAGATAATATCTTTTTAAAATAAATAAATAAAAGAAACCAGGCACAAAAGGCTGCACAATGCAGATTCCATTTATGTGAAATATCCAGAATAGACAAATGCATAGAGATGGAAAGGAGATTAGTGGTTGCCAGGAGCTAGGGGAAAGTTGGAATGGAGGCTGAATGCTTAAAAGATATGGGTTTTCCTCTTGGTGTGATGAAAGAGATCTGAAACTAGATAGTGATGGTCATTATACAATATTGTGAATGTACTTAACGCTATTGAATTGTGCACTTTAAAATAGTTAAAATGATAAATTTTATGTGTATTTTACCACAATACGGTGTTATGTCACTGTGATCTTAACTTGCAGTTACTGAAATAGAAGTGAAGCTAAGCATCTCTGTGTGTTTATTAATCATATATGTTTCTTTGCCTGTGATGTGACTATTTGTATTTTGCTATTGTTTGCTGTTGCCTATTTGTTTTGCTATTGACTTGTCTTTTCATTTTCAGAAGGTTTATATATATTCTTGATGCTGTTCCTTTATTGGTTGATATTTTACAAATATCATATACCAAACTGTATCTTGTCCTTTCACATTAAACTTCTTAATGAGTAGTTCTTAATTTTAATATAGTAGAATTTATCAAAATTTATCTTATGTTTGTCATTTTATGATTAATCATTGTGATTATTTTCTGATTTTTTTCTTTGCTTTAAAAATACTTTTTAGTACTCTGATGTCAGGATAAATATTTATCCATATTTTCATATAAAAATGTAAAGTTTGCTTTTGATGTTCAAATTCTTCATGTAAATTTGAAATTTTTATATATGATACAAGGTGGGGATCCAATTTCATCCCCATCCAGATGATCAATTGTCCCAGTTCATTTCTCCACTTATCTGCCATGCCACTTCCATCATATATTACATTTCCATATAGAACATGAATGAATTATGTCTATATATTCTATATATATATTCTATATATAACATATATATAAATATATATTCTATATATAATCATATAGAATATGAATTACATTCATATAGAACAGAATGCAGGCTTCTGTTTCTAGGCTCTTTATTCTATTGTATTGGTTAATTGGTCTATGCCTTGCTAAAAACAGATTGAATTACTATAGCTTTATAATAAATCTTAATATTTAGTCTTAATAGCTCCTCCTTATTCTTCCTCAGAAGTAGCTTAGGGGAGCCTGTGTGGTTCAGTCGATTAAACATCTGACTCTGGATTTCAGTTCAAGTCATGATCTCAGTGTGGTGAGATTGAGCCCTGCATTTGGCCCTGTACTGAGATTCTCTCTCTCCCTCTCCCTGTGCTCTGTACATACATACATATCTTTTTAAAAATTTAAAAAATAAGTATCTTAGACATTCTTGGTCTTATCTTCCACATAAATATTAAAATCAACTTGAACGATTCCATGCAAAAAACTTATTGGGGCTAAGGTCACTACTGCATTAGATCTATAGCTCAACAACAGATGTCAAGGGCTAAGTAGAGAGATAATTACAATAGTAAGTGTTCCTAAAAAGGACTATGGATATCTCCATTTATCTGCCTCTCCTTTAATGATGTTCAATAAGGTTTTATAATTTTATACATACAAGTCTGGCTTATATAGATTTATTCCTAGAAACCACGTAGTTTATTGATAATGTAAATGGCGTCCTTTTCTGAAAATTATGGGGGTTTAATTGTTCGTTACTGATGTATGAAATTGATGAAACTGATGAAGGCTAAACTTTCACTTGAAGAAAAAGTGGTATGGTAGTCCCAGAGCCCTGCCTACTTGGCCTCCATTCATGATCAAAGCCCCATCTCTTCACCAAAACTGACACCTCTTTGGAACCAGAAGGCTCTGCCATACATAGTTTAAAAACTTTTGATCGAGAAGAATAAAACAGTTAAGAATATTCAGTAAGGGGCGCCTGAGTGGCTCACTCAGTTTAGCATCTGCCTTGGGCTCAAGTCATGATCTCAGGGGCCTGGATGGAGGCCCGCATCAGGCTTATCAGGCCTCCCCACTCAGTGGGGAATCTGCTTCTCCTTCTCTCTCCACCCCTTCCCTTTATTTTTTAGAAAAAATAAAATCTTTTCTAAAAGGAAAAAAAATAAAATCTTTTCTAAAAGGAATATTCAATAAATTTTTAAAAGAATAAGGATAGCTGGGTGGCTCAGTCATTTACATGTGTGGTCTGTCTTTGGCTCAGGTCATGATCTCAGTGTCCTGGGATTGAGCCCTGCATCAGGCTCTCCATTCAGCAGTGAGTCTGCTTCTCCCTCTCCCTCTGTGATCTCTCTCGCTTTCACTCTCTCTCAAATAAATAAATAAAACCTTTAAAAAATGAATATTTCATTTATTTATTTGACAGAGAGAGTATAAGCAGGTGGAGCAGCAGGCAGAGGGAGAGGGAGAAGCAGGCTCCCACTGAGCAAGGAGCCCCAACTCAGGGCTGGATTCCAGGACCCTGGGATCATGACCCGAGCCAAAGATCATGACTGACTGAGCCACCCAGGAACCCCTAAAAAAAATTTTTTTAAAGAATAAAATAATATTGTGAACTCTGGGGCATTGAAAGATTATACAGCCATTAAAGTTTTAAAAACATGTAATGTTGAGAAGCTAGACTATAGAACAAAATGAAAAGTCAAAGGAAAATCTTAGGCTATGTAACTATTAAGTATGTATGAGTGTGCATTTCTAATCATTAAAGAAAGACTTTTTTAAATAAGTAGTGCTTTCTTTTTTTTTCTTTAAAATATTTTATTTATTTGACAGAGAGAGACACAGCAAGAGAGGGAACACAAGCAGGGAGAGCAGGGGAGGGAGAAGCAGACTTCCGGCCAAGCAGAGAGCCCGATGCAGGCTTGAATCCAGGGCCCTGGGATCATGACCTGAGCCGAAGGCTGACGCTTAATGACTGAGCCACCCAGGGACCCAATAAGGAGTGTTTTCTTAAGTCATTAGTTACTTAGGAAATTTGACTACATTATGAAATTAACAGTGCATTAGTTAAAACTCAATGTTGGCCTGCTAGCTTGTGAATTCTGGAGCACATAAACTGGCTCTTTCATCTTTGTGTCCACGTGTGCCCTACATATATAGTCGGTGCTCCATAAAAACTAGTTGAATTATCGTTGAATTTATTTCTTTGGATTAGGGCCATAAAATAGATTGGATTTAAAAGTTACCTTTAGGGCGCCTGGGTGGCTCAGTGGGTTAAGCCTCTGCCTTGGGCTCAGGTCATGATCTCAGGGTCCTGGGATTGAGGCCCAGCACTGGGCTCCCTGCTCAGCAGGGAGCCTGCTTCCCCCTCTCCCTCTGCCTGCCTCTCTGCCAACTTGTGATCTCTCTCTCTGTCTCTCTGTCAAGTAAATAAATAAAATCTTTAAAAAATAAAAATAAAAGTTACCATTATGCAAAAACTTTGTAGGGAATGGATTAGGTGATATATGACTATCTCTTAGAAGCTTTAAGACTTTTGTGAACTTAGGTGATCCAGACTTGGGAGTAGTAACCATGAGAATAACTTGCTACCAGTTATGGAGAATGTTTTCATATGGTTCATTCATTCAAGGACTAAGTGAGCCTATAATAGAACACAGACAAGAATTGATAATATATCTTCATTATATCGAGCCACATAAGAGCCTGCACTTGGGAAAACCATATTTGCAATGCAGAACTGAAAGCTGTTCCTGAAATCTAGAACTGTCAGCAAACATATATAATTCCATACAGAAAAAATGACCAATGATAGAAAACATTTATTCCAAAAATTTATCCTAATTGCTACAATTCACATTTTTCCCTTTATATAACAATTTCCAGATGCAAAAGAGTTAAACAAGAAGTAAGGGTGGGATGCATAGGAGAGCACAGATTTTTAGGACAGTGAAACTATTCTGTATGGTACTATAATGGTGGATACGTTTATTTGTCATATATTTATCAAAACCCATAGAATGGGACAACACCAAGAGTGAATCATAATGTAAACTATTGACTCTGGGTGATGATGATGTGTCAAAATTTTATTTTGTTGGATTTTATAGAGAAAAATGGAAGTGATAATTCAATTATGAACTAAAGGAACTATAGTTTCTTTACTAAAGGTTTAAAAAATATATTTAAGGACATAATGATGTACCATATTTATTCATTTGTTAAGTCATCTGCACTCAGTTGGACTACCGCAATACTCTCCTGACTGGGTCTCCCTCCATTCTTGATCCATTAAAACCATTTTCCTCAAGGCAGCCATAGTGATTCATCAAAAATACAAAGTGATGGGGAGCCTGGGTGGCTCAGTCGTTGGGCGTCTGCCTTCGACTTGGGTCGTGATCCCGGGGTCCTGGGATCGAGCCCCGCATCGGGCTCCCTGCTCGGCGGGAGGCCCGCTTCTCCTGCTACCATTCCCTCTGCTTGTGTTCCCTCTCTCGCTGTGTTTCTCTCTGTCAAATAAATAAAATCTTAAAAAAAAAAAAAAATACAAAGTGATGTTATTTGCCTACTTCAAACTACTCCTTTGATTTTTCCATTTGATTATTTAATTCTCCCTTGTTGCCTACAAATAAAATTCAAATTCCCTTTGTATGGTATATAAGAACCAAAGGTATACAAAGACCTTTGTGGTATATAAGACCGTTACAACTTAGCTCTTACCTCTCTTACAGCTTAGTCTTGTTTCAAATTTTATGTTCTAGCAATTTGCAACTGTTTCACATTCTTTCAAGTTCCTGCCACACTGTTCATGATTCTGTGACATTACTCAAGCTTTTCCCTTTCCCTGGCACATGCTCCGCATCTTTTATTTTATGCATATTCATTCTTCAAGACAGCTCAAATGTCATCCTCCAAACTAAGTTAGAAGCCCCTTCTTGGGTTTCTGTAGCATTCTATGCATACTTCTATCTCATCAGCTACCAAATCATATTGAAATTATCTGTTTATAAGTCTGTCTTCTCCATTGAACCATGAGGTTTCTTTAGGACAGAAGCCATGGATAGTCATCTTGTGTCCCAGCCAGCACCTATTTCAGTGCCTGGAATACAGCAGGCACTTAGTAAATACAATGAGTACTTAATAAGTCATCTTCCAGTTCCTGAAACAGGGATTAGTGAACTTCATATATTCAATTTCTGCCTCCCGGGAGCTCACAGCCCACCATACAAAAGAGGACATGAGAGATGGCAGGCATGAAAGCACTGTGAATAGTCAAATGAGTCACACTGGGTGAGAATCGCCTGCCTTTTAACCAAATTGAAATTGCCTACCATCAACCATGCTCATCCATGAGAATGAAGGACTGTGGAATTTTCTTCTTTTAAAATCACTTCTGAGAAGCAAACTATTTAAAGTCAAGTAGGCAGAAGGAAGAGACAAGAGATCATAGTGATCTACAAACTAGTCCATACCCTTTTTTTTTTTAAAGATTTTATTTATTTATTTGAGAGAGAGAGGCAGAGGGAGAGGGAGAAGCAGGTTCCCCACTGAGCAGGGAGCCCCATGTAGGATTCCATCCCAGGACTCTGGGATCATATCTGAGCCAAAGAAAGACACTTAACTGGCTGAGCAACGCAGGCGCCCTTCTCACCCCCCCTTTTGAGAGTTTTCATATGTATTCTTTAATGTAAATGAAAAATCTTTGGTAAAGGTTTATGTTCTCTAGAATCTGAAATGTGATCAGGTTTATTTTGTAAATAATGGGAGTGGTGGCAGAATCGCTTCCTCCCTATTCCTATTCTCAAACTTGTTTTATAATGGAAGCACATTAACAAATTTATTTTGTGCTATTAGCCAAGCATAGTGTTAAGATATGAGATAAGATTATCTCATTCAAGCTTCATAACAAGCCCATGAAGTAAGTACTATTATTAACTCTATTTTGTAGGGGAGGAAACTGAAACTGGAAGAGGTCAAGTAACTTGCCCAAGATCACGTCTGTGGTAAGCATTAGAAGCAGGATTTGAGGGGCTCCTGGGTGGCCCAGTGGGTTAAAGCCTCTGCCTTTGGCTCAGGTCATGATCTCAGGGTCCTGGGATCAAGCCCCACATCGAGCCCCACATCACCTTGTGCTCTCTGCTCAACAGGGAGCCTGCTTCCCCCTTTCTCTCTGCCTGCCTCTCTGCCTACCTGTGATCTCTCTCTCTGTCAAATAAATAAAATCTTAAAAAAAAAAAGAAGAAGAAGAAGAAGCAGGATTTGAAGGCAGGCAGTCTGATTCCAGGACTCACAGTTTTGATGAGTGCACCATACTACCGGAGCATACATGGTAAAATGCAATAAACACTCATTACAATTGGTCCATTATAAATTGTTCTCGACTTCAGGTAAATGGCAATTTACAACACTGAAAGAATCAAGTTATCGGTTTTGTTGCAGTTTTTTTTTTTAAATTAAGGATACTTTGGGACCTGTAAAAGTGTTAATACTCTCATATGCTGCCTAATTATGGAATATTTTAAACTAATTATCCACATAACTGTCCTCCTTTGCAATTAAATAAAATATTTTTATTAAAATATTATAATATAAATTTGTTTGGATTTAGCAGTTTTCATTAGTATATTATTTTTCCAGTGGAAAGACTCTTCCTGTTGAAAGAAATCCTCAAAAGCACTACCTAAAGACTAAAGCGTTTGTTTTTAAAAAAATAAAAAAACCAAAAAATTACTTTTCTCCTTTTAGACTCCAGAAACAGTTTCCTCCTAAAGCTGGCTTCCTTTCTGGAAATGATTTTTGTTTCCAATCATGTTGAGAATCCTTTTTTTTTTTTTTTCCATTCCTTCTCTCTTATTCTTTCTCTTCCTCCCTCCCTTCCTCCCTCTTTTTGCTTTTCTGGTAATAGCAGAGAGGAAGGAGGGGGTGGGCACAGGAAAGAGGGAAAAGAGAAAACAGAAAAAGAATTGCATGCCGCTATGCCTGAATATATCCTTTACTTGTAGATAATTCCATCCGAGTTGCACTTTTGCCTTTTATTTCCGTTTTTGGACACCTCTTTTATCATCCAGCCAACTGGGACAGACAAAGCACTGTTGGTGCCCTGAGCGACAGAACTCTGGTAGGGGGCTGGCTGTAAATTGACGTGGCATGGAAATTCTCCGCTAAGTTGTAGCAGCTTGCATGTTTCTCCTAAGATCAAGCCCAGCCTCCCAGAGCTGTAGCTTAATCATCATGGGTTCAACGACTTTACAGAAAAATGGATAGAAAAAGTCTTCAGCTCCTTTCTTTGGACTCAAATGTTTTCTTTTTGACTATCCATGGTTTAGCTGAAAAAATCAAAGCAGTTAAGTCTGTAACTTTCTTTTTGCAGCTAAAACAACAGAATTTGCTGCTCTCCCTCCCCTATCCTGCAATTTAATTCCTTACAGATTTTGCCATGGGGTGCGGACTTAGAAAGCTAGAAGACCCTGATGATAGCAGTCCTGGAAAAATATTTTCTACCCTGAAGAGACCGCAAGTGGAAACAAAGACAGAATTTGCTTACGAATATGTATTGCTGGATTTTACTTTACAAGGTAATTTTTGCTTCTATTTTATTGTTAAATGAAATCTTTCAAAGAGAGGGCACTAGTTTTTTTAAGTGTTGCTTGTGAATTTTTAAACTATTCCTCGCAATAGATTGTAAAAATCTAACAATATTGCTCTGTTTCTTGATTATATTTTGAAAGATTTTTGTTTTGTTTGCTTCTTTTTTTGTAATATGGCTCATCTGTACTTTATAAAATTAGAAAAACTGCTTGAGATTATTTCTTTCATTTTTAAATCAAATGCTTATTTGTAGAAGGATAAATAAAAATGTTTGATTTCCCAGCTATTTGGCTTGGGATAGCTGTAGCCTTAATGATAGTTTGGGTCTTGAAAAAGATCTGAAAGTCACAGGAAGGTAGCATGTAGGGTATATGATTTGCATCATGCGGAAGAGTATTTGCTAAGATAATTCTGAGTTTTCCAACTATGTAAAATTTTGTGACCGTGCTAATCATTTTATATTTTTGACTGAGCTAAACTTGAAGTTTGAAAATACAGTTAAAAAAGAAAAAAAAAAAGATAGTCTTCTGTAAGATACTTCCCTTGCTTGGTGCCCCGTCCCTAACAGAGAAACTCCCTGTTCCAGAAAGTTAGAAACACAAATAAACAAGCCCAGATGGCAGCTGTGTGGAAAGAACAGAGGCAGCTCAAACTCACAAACACTTTGCCTCACTTCTTTCAGAAACTTTAGAGTATACCACTGCATGGATAAAACTGAGGTTTTAAAAAGCAGAACAATATCTTTAATTATAAGGTACTGGAAATGAAATTTAGAATGTCTTGCTTGCTGTTAGAATTTCCAGATACCAATATTTTAAGTTCTCATTACAAAGTTATACTTTCATTCTAATAAGATACACATTTTATCAGTTAATAGAAAGTGTATACTAAATAAATTATCATGTTGGATATTAATATTTTTTCAACTTAAACACAAATTCTTCATTTTTTGGTTTGTTCTGTGAACAGCGCATCTTTGTGCTAGAAGCAAGAGCAGCCCATTTTTCTTTGTCAAAAATTGAGCCAGCCAGCAAGCAAACTCCCTTCCAGGGACATACACAACGTCTGTACATATACTTTCAACATATTCACATTTCTATTTTTGTCTAAGGCTAAGGCTACCAAGGAAAAAATGTCAATATTCTTAATTTTATTTTTAATTATGGAAGTTAAAAGTGGATTGAGATAATAGTGACAATCAGAGAACTAACCAATCGTGAATTTTTTCTATACTTTTTCAAAAACCATTATTTGAGAAATATTTGTGATGTGGTGCCATGTTTTCTCCATTGATTATTCTTATTAATTAGTTTTAGGACAAGTTTCTGTAAATTCATAGGGCACAAATAAATAGGGCACAAATAAACTCTAGGCCAGGGCCATTTGGATCTGCACTTTAAGAATTGCTGCACAATCCGCCATAGAATCATAGGGCTTAAAGTAACCTGACATTTTTTTTTTCTGATTTATTTCCTTCTAACCATGTTAACAACTCAAACGAATATGTATAAATGCAGTCATGCTTGAGTCAGAAACATTTACAGCTCTCTTCAGGAGTCATTTGGGTTTTGTTATTATCAGAAGCCCTCCTCTCTGCGAAAGGAAAGGAGTATAATCGCTACCTCCACTCTAGGTGTTTGGAGGAGAGAATAGAGTGTTACACTGTGAAGTGTAAGTATGGGCACAGATGGCAAATGTTAGCACAGCAAGCAGGCACATATTTTAAAGTTGCATCTGGTTCCTATTTCGTTGAGGCGCCTCGTCTCCTGGTGCCCCTTTTTGTCCAATTCTTCCACATTTTTTTGTTGTTCTAAAACAGAACATGTTTTGTTTAAAACAGAATATGTTTTGTTTATGTCTTTGCTTTTGCCTCAGAAGCCAAGACTCTGTGTCCCCCCAACTGCACAAGCCACCTTGTCTTTATTCTGTTCCTTGACCTCCACCTGCCACTCCAGTGTATAGAGGAAGGAGTCCGGGGCTGGGGGCGTGGGGGAGACCATGCCAGCCTTCTGTTTAGCACTGGCAGTTCCGTCCTGGGATTGCTGGAAGTACTACCTAGTGGCACCTCCTGCTTCTCACAGGCCACTGTGAGCGACCCTTCAGGAAACAGAATGGTCTGGTGACAGCTGTGTGTGCTCACAATCAGCCTGTCTCATACCTTGTTTTCCTCCGTTTTTTCCAAACAGAGGACATGAGACAGAGAGTAAAGTCTCAGTGGATAAAGAGGAGGAGGCACTTTGAAATTACCAGTGCCCCACGTTAGGATGGCTCATTATCCTGAATGACTGATTTATTTTCCACTCAGTTTCATTCTCTATTTCTCTCCCTCTCTCTTCCTCTCTCTCTCTCTCTCTCTCTCTCTTTCTCTGCTTCCCCACACTTTTTTTGGACGGGTGGGCAGGGGGACTTTGACCCATTATGTACATCTCCTTGGGAGAAATAATAGCATGGTCATTAAGCACACAGGACTCTGGAATCGAAGTTCCTGGATTCCAAATCTAGGCTCTTTCACGCTCTAACTGTGGCAGGTTTATAAATGTTGCTGTATCTCAGTTTCTCCTTCTGAAAAAAAAAAAAGGTTCCGATGGTGCTTACATAATGGAGTTGTTTTGAGGATTAAAGAGGATAATACAAGATAATCCACTTAATAAAAGTTAATTCTTATTATCCGTCCTGGCTTTATGCCAGGTCTACCAACTGCACTAGTGAGATTTTGGTACAATTTTTGTGATAAGTTTTCTGGATTATTGTAAAGTAATCTATGAATGTGTATTCATGAGAGTGTGTGAGTGTATATATGAGTGTGTTACAGAATTTCTTAATGAATACTTGACTTAACTCTGCAGATGATCCAAAAGTGTTAGTCTCATCCTCAAAGCCCAGAAAAGAATGTGAATAACAATAGCCTTAAGGATTTTTAAAGCATTTATAGCTTTAAGATTAAAAGAGTTTTCACAACACTAACAACCCACCAGGACAGATGGTAGCTTTGAATTTCTAGTAAAATTATGCAAAATACCTCAAGTAAAATTTTGCTGGCCTCTAACCTCCTTCCTTATTAAAAGAAGAAACTCTCATTTTTTATCACTGCTGTTAACAGCTATCAGTACATATACCATATGTATTCTGTACAAGATGCTGATAAGTGCTGAAACTACAAAGAGGGATAAGACAGTTTCTGCCCTCAAGTATTTTATATTCTAAATGGTCAAACTGGACAAGATCATGAACTTCAAGGTCAGGAACTAGATCTTATCTACCTTTGTATCCCCTGTGTCTAGCAGGGGGATACAAAGCACATGAATAATGGCCAGTAACTTTTGTTGAATTAGTGAATAAAAAATTACAAGGTACGAGAGGTGTCAGAAAAAGGAAAAATCAATTTTGAATAGAATCAGTTGGAACTGGAACTAGGACTTTTAACTGACTCTGAAGAACAAATAGGTTTCATTAGTCAGAAAAGGATTAAGAGGTTGAGACATATTCGAGGACCACTGACTAGAGCAGTGAGCTAAGGGGGTGGGGGCTCATGTTGTTGGAGAAAGGGGAAAATGAGGATGGAAATAAAGGAGGTATGAAATGCTGTGACCTGGCTAAGGAAGGATTCCTTTATTCTATTGGAATTAAGTACCTGTACAGGCTTTTGAATGAGTAGTCAACAGGTACAGAGAAGTCTGTTCAGAAAATTACTGTGAATGGGAAGAGATGGAAGTGAGGGCATTGATTTAGGAGGCCTCCTGTAGTGGTCAAGGCTACAAGTGGACAATTAGGACATGCATGAGGGGGCAGCAAAAGGAGGGAATGCAAGGGGCAAATATAAGACATTATGAAGAAGGAACTTACTAGCTCGTGGCTGGCTGAATACGAAGGGACAGAAAGAATGCAGAATCCAGGACGACTTCCTGCTTCTGAGTAAGTGTGTAACTGAGCCTGAGTAACTGTGGAAATAATGATGCCTCTCACTGTAGAAAGGGCATCCCAAAGAGAGTCAGTGGGTGGTGAAAAAGCAGTCCCATCACAGGCATGTTGCATTTGAGGGGGTAGTGCTGGAGATGGTGATTTCCAGGACGAACTGAATAGGTAAAGTCTTAAAGAGGGGGAATGTGGGCAGAGCATAAGCATCGGAGCTGAGTTGTCAGGCATATTTAGCCATACTGACAATTCAACAAAATGTCAGAGAACGAATACAGTCAGGACTATATAGAACCAGAGAATACAAGGAAAGGGAAGGCTTCAAAAAGCAAGAAGTGGTCAGTAATTTTAAATAGTAGAGAACTTTTTAAGAAGGAAGATGCCACACTGAAGAGAATGCATTAAGGAATCAACAAGCAGTGAATAAAGGACCAGAGATGAGGGAAAGATGAGCATGGGTGAAGGAAGAGAGAAAGGAAGGGTGGGTCCAACTAAAGTTTCTGTATCTGTCTGAGTCGAATAAGTTCATGAGCATTTCCTCAAACAGTCAAAAGTGACCAAATTTTTTCAAGCATCAACGTAATCCCTGTCACAGAGCCTAGCCCAAGTTTCTACCAGGTGATAAAACCTATATGGGAAGTTCCATTATGTTTGAAATGGTGAGATATTTGGTTTAGAAGAATAATAAAACCTCACAAATCCAGACTATTGTGGGAGAGAAAGATCCCAATCTGAACTGAGAGAGAAGAGAATCTCTGATAATAGCATACAGTTGACTCACTTAAATACTGATGTTGAGAGAAAATACATACACATTTATATTGACAATGTAACTTATATTTTCTATCCTACATATACTTCTTATATCTGGGTGGGCATTTACTCATTCATTGAACTAATATTTATTGAGTACCTACTGAGCTAAGAGCTAGGGTACAAAGATAAATAAAGCCTAGTTCTTGCTCTTTATGAACCTGCACCCTAGGGAGCATCCTCTTGAGGGACATTCAGTGAGAATGTGTACGTTATACACTACGATACAGGCTGTGCTAGAAGTGTGAGGGTTATAGAAGCAGAAGAAAGAGTACCTCTACCTGATGTGAATAAAAATTATTCTGGGATCCAGAAAGATTCCTTAAAAGAAGGGTACCTCAACCTGAGATGAAAGATGTAAAGAATGAGTGGGACTTAGACAAAGGTTTGTACCCAGAATAGAGAAAATACAACTGCAAATTGATAAGGAAGAAACAAACCAATAGAAAAAAATGCACAAGGAATTGGGACAGGCACTTCACAAAACAGTTAATCCAAATGGTCAATGGAGATATGAAACTGTGCTCAACCTTACTAGTAACCAGGAAAATGCTTGTTAAAGCCACAGTGAGATACCACTATAAATTATCCAAAATGGCTAAAATTTTAAAAGACTGCCAATACCACGTGTTAAACTGTACAACCATTTTGGGGGGAAAATGCTTTAGCATTATCTGGTTAGCTGAAGATATACCCAATATAAATGTGTGCACATGTGTACCAGGAGGCACATACAAGAATGTTCAGAGAAGTGTTATTTATGATAACCCAAAAGTATGAACAACACAGAAATCCAAGAATAAGAGATTAGAAAAATAAATTGTGGTATACTCACACAATGGAACACTATACTGCAAAAGTCAGCAAACTCTTTCTGGGAGGTAGCTAGGTAGTAAATATTTTAGTCTTTGCGAGCCACGTGGTTTCCATCACAATTACTCAGCTCTGCAGTTGTAGTACTAACATACCATAAGTTATGAAATAAGCCATAGGTGGTACTTTGCCAACTGTACTAAAATGAAAATGAATAAACTAAAATACACAAGCTACACAAGACAAATCTCACAGGCATAATGTTATGAAAGAGGACAGACACTGAGGGCGCCTGGCTTGCTCAGTCTAAATACAGTGCGTGACTCTTGATCTCGGAGTTATGAGTTCAAGCCCCATCCTGGGTGTAGAGATTACTTTTAAAAAGTAAAAATAAATAAAAATAAAATCTGGAAGAAGAAGAAAAAGAAAAAGAAGAAGGAGACAGATACAGAAGGATATGCCATATGATTCCATTTATACAAAACAAAAAAAAATAAGCAAAACTAAACTATGGTGTTTAAGGCTGCATTCTTGGATAGTAGACTAAAAAAGAAGAGAAAGGAAATGATGACCATAAAACTCAAGATAGTACAGAGTGGGAGAGGGGGATTGCCACTGGAAAGAGCCAAATGGGAAGCTTCTGGAGTGCCCACCATGTTCTGATTTTTTAAAGGATGGTGGTTGCCCAAGTGTTGTCAGTGTTAAGTATGTTTTGTTTTGTTTTGTTTTGTTTCGTTTTTTGTATGTTAGTGACACTTCTACCCCTACCCAAAAATCTTTAAAAGATTTTTTTTAAAAAAAGACTAAGTAGGAAGTATGGGTAAAGGAAACAAGGCTGAAAGACAAGATATACAGACTCAGAAATGAGAGAAAATTTCATGGTCTGTCCAGGAACCATAAATAGAACAGAACGGTTGGAGAGTAGCACAGGAAGGAGGCAGCAGTGAAACATAAAGCTGTAGGAGCCTGAAATGGTCATAATTTGATCTTTCATATATCGGCCTATAGTAATGAACCATGTAGTTTAATAGAGTTTTAGCATATTTAAAACTATAGTTACATTACTTCAATTAAATATAACAATGAGTGACTATAAAAATGGCAGCTTTCATTGGAAACATAAAAGATTACATAATCTGGATATTGTTCACATAGCAGTTCATATTACTAAATAATTTTAAGCATTTTGATAAGTAGAGTAAACCAAATATCCCTTTTAATATCCATACATGAAATTGCTTAACAATTTATTACAGTCCAAAAGCTTTAGCCTAGCTCATGTCTGAATTTTCACAAATTCTTAATGTGACCCAAATCAATGAAGTTTTACTTTCTTGTAGACACTAAAGTGTACGGCTGTGGAGTCATCTTGTCTGGTTTAATCACAGCCTCACCACTTTACCAGCAATTTGGGCAAGTTACCAAATCTCTCTCTTTCTGAGTTTCCTCATCTGAGAATAATGGTAATATTTACCTTATGGAGTTTGTAGGGGTTCATTTAGATTAGGCATGTAAAGCATTTCACATAGCGCTTGGCACAAAATAAGCATTTGGTATATGTTACCTATTATTTTTTACTGTAATTGCTAAATACATATATGGAGATTGACAGTCTGTTCCCTTTTGAAAATATGATGAAATTACTTGCCAGTGTTTGTATATTGTATGTTTATTTGAGGAAACAATGTTTCATAAATATTTAAAAAACACATACCCATCTTCAAAAGTAAATTGTTGGGAAGAACATATATATGTCTTGGATAGTTTTCATAGAGTTACATCATCAAAGCAAAGTTTTTGGCATTGAGCAAGTTCTTAGCTTTATACTGGAAGGTGAATCTTTCTTTTCCTAAAATTTGATCTTTGTCTATGAAGCTTTTAAGCAAATGAGCATAAAAAAGTCAGTTGACATTTTATTTTAGAACCTATGAGGATAAACGATAGAATGTTGCTGGACCTTCAGTGTGTTTCAATTTTAATCATAAAAATCCACTTTGCATTTGTATAGTTTTCAAAGCAATTATGAAATTCTTTCATCAGTAATTCACAATAGTCTTGTAAGGTATAATAAAGCATTCCCAAATCATGTAGCATCAATTTCACAGTAACCAACCACACCCAATAATGCTGTGAACAGCACCATTTGATCCTTTTCCCAAAGAGCTGAGAAAGGACTGATGGCGACTGGGGAGCTAGGAGGAGGAAGACGGATGGCTTGCAGCTGCTGCTAACCGCCTGTGCTGTTCAAATTTTAGCCAAAACAACTACTACCTCCCCTTGAATGTCCTGATTTCAAAAGTATTAGAGCCAAGGGGTGCCTCGCTGGCTCAGTCAGTAGAGCATGTGACTCTTGATCTCAGGGTTGTGGGTTCAAGCCCCATGTCGGGTGTAGAGATTACTTAAAAACAAATTTTTTTCTAAAAAGTAATTTAAAAAAATAAACAACAACAACAAAATTGGCCCTCTGATATTTCTGCCCCCTTATAAGGACATCAAATCAAAGAAGGACAACAAATCAAACACCAAGCCTGTTGTAGAGAGGTAATTGCTCAGTGTGGCCAGCACTGATGAAAATTCCTCACTCAGTGTGCACGACTCTCCTCTTCCTCACATCTCTCAGCTGAATCAGGCTTCTAGTCTCTTTTCAGCACAGTTTAAAACATTAGTAAGAATCAAAGGTACTTACATGAAGGGAAGTTCTCATAAAAATTGCTGGATTTATTTTTCCTCTTTTTGCTCCTGGGTTTACTTTTCTTGAATGATGCTGGCATGTTTAAAGCAAGTCCCAATGTCAGATAAGGACAATTTGTTAAGAGTGAACCCCAGCCCTTCTATCACTATCCTTCTCCTCTTTCCGCTGATGAAGAATTGGATTGCTTTGCCTGTGTCCTGGGATGCTGGACAGAGTCTAACATGATCTGGGTGGCCTGACCTGGACCCAAGCAGAATCTAGTTAGCAGAGTCCCTGGTGTGACCCACAGCAGAAGTTGCAAACCAAGGAGATAATGGGCATATTCAGCCTTCGGACAGGTCTCACTTGGTGTGTACAATATTAAAGTATTTGAATTAACTATCACTTTTTTTTTTAAAGATTTTATTTATTTATTTGAGAGAGAGAGAGAGAACATGAGAGGGGAGAAAGTCAGAAGGAGAAGCAGACTCCCACGAAGCTGGGAGCCTGATGTGGGGCTCGATGCCAGGACCCTGAGATCATGACCCAAGCCTAAAGCAGAGGCTTTAACCCACTGAGCCACCCAGGTGCCCCAACTATCACTTTTTTAAATGTGCAAATATGATAGAAGAATCCAGATTTGGGAGTCTTCTTAAAAATTAGAAGAGCCAGTAGCCCCCGGGCCACATGCTTATATGGCCGCCCGGAGCCGGGGCTACTGCTCTCATTGGACGAGGTTTTGAGTCTTTTCTCGGTCCCACGGCCTCCTCTGGAGCAGGTCCTTCCTTCATTTTATCAGCCTGCTGCCTTCAGGCATTTGAGTCCAAGACTCAGTGTAGTAGGTCAGTGAATTAGGAAGCCCTGATCTGGAGTATGAGCTTCGGAGTGCCTAATCCACAGGGTGAGTTGGGACATGAGATCTAGAGTACACAGAGGACCTCTGCTCCAGGGTATGAGTTAGGGACCTCTAGAATGCCACAGGTCGGGAGCCAGGCCATGTTATTGGAATAAATCCAGAGCTCTGCAATCCAGGAGATTTTCTAAACCAACAATGACTCATCTCTGAAGACACCTTCATTTGAAGCTCTCCTTCCTGAACTGGACCACCAGCAGACGGGCACACCCTTGGTGTCTGGGTATTTACTTAGTGCCAGGCACTGGGCTCATGTTCTACAGTTACTATTTTTTTTAAAAGATTTTATTTATTTATTTGACAAAGAGAAACACAGTGAGAGAGGGAACACAAGCAGGGGGAGTGGGAGAGGGAGAAGCAGGCTTCCCACAGAGCAGGGAGCCCGATGTGGGGCTTGATCCCACGACCCTGGGATCATGACCTGAGCTGAAGGAAGACTCTTAATGACTGAGCCACCCAGGTGCCCCTACAGTTAGTACTGAACAACTTATGAAGTAGTACAATTATTTATCCTTGTCTCAGAGAGGCAAAGTAACCTGTTTTGGATCTAGTAAATGGCATAATCATGATTTGAACCCAGGTGATTTGCTTCAAGAGCCTAACATTCTTAGTAAAATACTGCAGTGTATCCCGTTCCGGAGAAGACCTTATTTATTTAACAAAACAGGCAACAGTTGTATAGCACATACTGCACGCCAGGTACTTTCTAGGAATAAATATTAATTTCTTTAATCCTTCTGACAGTCCTATAGGGTAGATCCTATTTTGGGCAGGGGGAGGTAGAGGGTAGGTCCTATTTTCATTCTCACTTTGCAGATAAGGAAACTGGGGGATGTGGGTACAAAGTACCTCACCAGGCTAATAAGTGCCACAGCTAGAATTTGCATCCAGGCTCTAAAGTCTGTTTTCTAAACTGATGTTCCATGAGTACCCTGGAACTCTGTTAATTGAATATGTTACACCTAATTTTTTTCATTGTTGTCCTTTAATAAGTTTTTTTAAGCACTTACCATAATTTTCCTGTCTATGCTGAGGGCTGCTTATCAAAAGACACAGACCTCCAGATGGAAGAACATACCCACTTGAGGCAGTTGAATAATGAATATAAGGAATATAATCCAACTATAAGGAATAATTCAATATAAGGAATAATGAATATAATCCAACTCTTGTTCTCAGTTCGGGTCTTGATCTCAGGGTCAGTGTGGTTTCAGGCCCCACATTGGGCTCCACATTTAATGTCATGCCCAAATGAACATGATCTTTACATCAACTGATGTTAAGATATACTTGTATAATTTTTTTCTCCCTAAGTTTTCTAGATTTCTCAGTTTGTAATTTCTCCCAAAACCACTGTGTGTGAGTGTGCATGTGTGTGTGTGTGTTTAGTGCATTAACATTTCTCTTCCTTTGAGACTCAAGACTATGCAGGCTTTTAGTGTAGTGAGAAAGCAAGAGGGTGTGGAATCGACCTGGAAACCTGGATTTATTCCACTGACATCACCAGAGAACCAGGTGTTCCTTAGAAATACATTCTCCACCTGAACAGGAACCCCCTTAAGCACCAATGTTACTCTGTTATGGCTATCCTCTTGGTCATCATTTTTGACATGTTACAGAACTCTGCCTTTGAAAACCATATTCTGAAACAAGAGAATGGAAGGAATGAGTTCATTATCATTATCAATTTGGGACAATAAATTGTAGAAAGCCCATTAAGTGACCCTAAACTGTAAAGTTTTTATAGTTCTTTTATCTAGTTTTATAACTCATTTTAATCTCTCTGATGTCATCTGTCTCCCTTGCTACTATGATTGTGTCCTTGCTCCTCCTTAGTGGGTCTCTGAGCCTTGACCAAATCACTTGGCACTGGACATGAGATGCTTTCAAGTTGTACACACAGGCAGAGAATTAAATAACATTGAGTCTCACAGACAGAGAGTTGTGCCCTTTTCAATTCTTTTTAGCCCTTCCAATCAGTTTGGAATTAATATATCTTTAACACCTCTCTAATGGCTAATTTTCCTTTTCAACAAAGAGAGCACAGAACTATGGCTCAGAATCTTTGGTAGATATCAGTATCTGGCTAGTATCTAGTAAGTGTTTTCATTGTATTTATTTGTATGACAGCTTTCTACTTATGGTAAGTGATTCTGCTTTTACGACCGTATGAGAAATATAGATTCCTTTTGAAATAAATGGAAGTTTAAAATGAAAATTAAGAGGCACCTGGGTGACTCAGTCTGTTGAGCATCCAACTCTTGTTCTCAGTTCGGGTCTTGATCTCAGGGTCAATGTGGTTTCAGGCCCCGCATTGGGCTCCACATTTAAAAAAAAAAAAAAACAAAAAAGAAAAGAAAAAAAGAGGAAATTTAAGAATATGGAAGTACAATGGTACTCAGATATGGTAAAAATTGTGAAAGTGTGCTCACACTTAAGTTTGGGATACACCACCTCAGTCCACTACCCAGTTGGTAGTAGGGGGAGCTGAGGGTAGCTCCAGGCTGCACATGAAGTGGATGATCTCTGTGAGAGCCATACATGTACTTAAAGACCTGAGCATGTCAGAGTCCTATCATTCTTCCCTGCCACCTGCAGTTTGGGTGAATATTCCTCTGTGTACTTGTCAGTGTCACACCAGCCAGCGTCCTCTGTGGGACAGCCCTTTGCATATACCCAGACCGTATCCTGCTCCTCCCTTATTTGACACATAGTTGCAGAACACCTGTAAGGGTCTTCAGACCCCTCACTATCCCGAACACCTTTTTTTTTTAACATACTCCAGCTTGAAACTGCCTCTAATTTGGCCCTTAAATTGAACATAATCCACTTATTAATTCAACAAATATTAACTGAGCATCAATGTAGTATACACTGTTCTAGGTATAAAGAAATAGTGGTGAACAAAATGTGAATATCCCCCTGCCTTCATAGAGCTTTCATTTTGGGGAGGGAGGCAGATATTAAATAAGATAACAGGGAGAGGGGCACCCGGGTGGCTCAGTCAGTTGGGCCTCCAATTCTTGATTTAGGCCCAGGTCATGATCTCATGGGTCAAGGTATCAAGTCCCAGTTTGGGCTCCACACTCAGTAGGGAGGCTACTTGAAGATTCTCTCCCTTTTCCCTCCCCTGACTCGCATGGGCCTGTGTGCACAGGCATGCGCTCCCCATCTCTCTCAAATAAATAAATAAATCTTGAGAAAAAGATAACCAGGTGACTATACTAGTCTATTCTGATTATTATTTAGATGGTGATAAATGTGTAAGGGAAGGAAAATAAACAGGAAGTATTCCAGTGTTGCTGTACTTAGCACAGAATTCAGTGAGCCACCTTCTGATGGAGGCAATTTTCTTTCAGATGACCATGATCACATTAGATTAACTGCTATTTTATAACTAATCTGTGGTCAGCTGAAGTCTCTAGGGTTTCCTCCTTCCGACACCAAATGAACATGTATTAAATCAGATTTTTCTCATTCTGTATTTTGAACTATGAAAAGAACTAAGAATTTATCCCTGTTCAAATTTTTTTTGGAACATTTATACCACCAAACCAAGAGTTCTTCAAATCCTTATTCTCTTAGCCAATGTATTTGCAACCACTTCTTTGCTATATAATTATCATTTTTCATTGACTCCAAAACATTGTCAATTGTAAAACACACCATTAATTTATGTACTGCTAAGAGAGAGAAGAAAATGTATGAATTAAACCATGACTTACTACTTTCTCACTTAGTAATTTAATTTTTACTAATGGTAAAGCTCTTTTAGACATTTTTAAACATTAATCATTCCTTCTACCTCTCTCCTATATACAAAAAAAAATGGAAAACTAAGTGCAATAAAGATATCCCTAAAACATCTTTACACTCAAGCCCCAATTCTTCTAAATCACTTTCAAACTCAGAGCCCATATGTTCCCTTTTTTCTACATAATTTTTTCCTCTGGGCTGTCAGGAGTATTGGAAATGCCACATTCCTTAAAAGGGATTTAAAAGGGCTTTTCTCTGAGGTACCTGATGCCCATTCTACAAGTTTGAGACTGGGGCTTCCTTGATATTGCCAGAAGTTACCAATGGCAAGTTTCCAGGCAACAACCAGGGAACTAGGACTCGTAGTTATAGTTCAAGTGATCCTTAAATGGTTTGTTGACTGAAACCTCAAGCACTCTGTTTAGTCATGCCATATGGAAAAACAACCCAACTTCAAACAGGTAGTGATACCCACTGTAATTATCACCTGCCAACAGTAGTTGTTAAAATGCCAGAATAGATTTCCAAGCCAAGGCATATCCCTTACTCTTGTATTAAATTTTATAATTTATGAAGATACACTTTCATAAAAATGAAATGCTCATCTCTACTCATATACTTTTAAGTTATCAGCTATAATCTATATACTTCTGTGTTTCACTTTTGACAAGTAAATAGTATTTCTCATAACCTTTAAAATTTCTTATACTTTCATGAATTCTTTTTTTCCCCCAAATATGTTTATTTTATTTTTTCAGTGTTACAAGATTTATTGTTCATGCACCACACCCAGTGCTCCATGCAATATTATGTGCCGTCCTCAATACCCACTACCAGGGTCGCCCAACCCCCCCCACCCCTCCTAAACTACCTCAGTTTGATGAATTCTTAAGTTTTCATTTTACAATCTGCCTCACTAAGGTTATCATTAAAACCAACGAGAAAGCATCAAAGTTTTTTTATTTTTCTGTCATCATTTTGAGAAAGAAGGCATAGAGTACCTTTTTAAACCCGCAAACTAGTACTATTGTACTTTAAAAAAAAAAAAAAAACTGTAACCTAAATGTAAGACCTAAAGCTATAAATCTTCTAGAAGAAAACATAGGGAAGAACCTTCATGACATTGGATTTGGCAAAGATTTTTCAGATATGATACCAAAAGCAGAGGCAACAAAAGCAAAAATAGGTAATGGGATTATATCAAACTTAAAAACTTCTGTAGATCAAAGGACACAATCAACAGAATGGAAAGTCAGCCTATGAAGTGGGAGTAAACCTTATATCCAGAATATATAAAGAACTCCTACAACTTAACAAAAATAACCCAACTTTAAAATGGGCAAAGGGCTTAAATAGGAATTTCTCCTAAAATGATACACAAATGACCAATGAGCATATGTTGTTCAACATCACTAAATACTAGGGAAATGAAAATCAAAACTACAATAAAGTATCACCCATTATATACCCATTAGGTATATAATAAAATATCACCAAATATACCCTTTAGGATGGCTACTGTTTAAAAAAAAAAGGTACAAAAAACAAGTGTTGACAAGGATGTAGAGCAATTGAAACACTTGTACACCATTGATAGGAATGTAAAATGATGCAGCTACTATACAACACAATGTGGCCATTCCTCAAATAATTAAAAATAGAATTTACCACATAATCCAGCAATCACACTTGTGGGTAAATATCCGAAAGAACTGAAAGCAGGATCTCATACAGATACTAGCACATCTCCATTCATAGCAGCAGTATTCACAATAGCCAAGAAATAGAATCAACTCAAATGTCCACTGATGTATGACTGGATAAACAAAACGTGGTCTACACGTGCAGTGGAATCTTATTCAGTCTTAAGAAGAAAGGAAATCCTGTCACAGGCTTCAACATGGATGAATCATGAGGACATTATATTACGTGAAATAAGCCAGACAAAATAAGTTGACCCACGAACAACACAGGTTTAAACTACACAGGCTCACTTACATGTGGATTTTTTCCAAAAACACAGTACTGTAAATGTATGTTATGATTTTCTTCATAACATTTTCTTTTCCTCAGCTCACTTTATTGTAAGAACACAGTCTATAATACAACATACAAGATACATGTTAATTGACTATGTTGCTTCCAGTTGACAGGAGGCCATTAGTAGTTAAGTTTTTAGGGAGTCAAAAGTTACATTCAGGGGCGCCTGGGTGGCTCAGTGGGTTAAAGCTTTACTCTGCCTTCAGCTCAGGTCATGATCTCAGGGTCCTGGGATCGAGCCCCGCAGCATCAGGCTCTCTGCTCGGCAGGGAGCCTGCTTCCCCCTCTCTCTCTGCCTACTTGTGATTTCTCACTCTCTCTGTCAAATAAATAAATAAAATCTTAAAAATTTAAAAAAAAAGTTATATGCAGATTTTTGTCTGCATGGAGGTTGATGCAGAAAGAGACCCACGTTGTTCCAGGGTCAGCTGTAATGTATGATTCTACTTGTATAAAATACCTAAGGCCACCAAATTCAGAAGCAGAAAGTAGATTTTAATATGTACATATGTAACATATAGTATCTTTGACACAGAACCTTTTTTATTGTAAAAATATGCATAAGTTTACCATCTTCACCATTTTCAAGTGTACAGGTAGTGGTGTTAAGAACACACGGCTGTGCAACCATCACCCCAGTATATGCAGACAACGATGATAAGCAGATACCATATAATCTTTACTGATGAAGGTGCTATCATGGAACTAAACTAGTCAAATAATATTAATTATGAACCACTGAGCATCTGGTAAAATACAGAATAATCGAAATATTTTCAAATATTCTTTATTCACTACCACCTTAAATTCCTTTTGAACTCACTAAGTACCTTTTCTCCATGGGCCGTTGTAGCACTCCACTCTCTGGGATGCTGGCAAGGTCCCAGAGAACAAGCAGAGCAAGGGCTGCCTAAGGCGCCCTGCGCTCTAACCCAGAGCTTCCAGGAAAGCGGACTTTTCCCAGTCCTCAGCTCTTGGTGTCTGGGGTTCCCTTCCAAGCAGTGGCACCAGAGTAGACCATATGAGACAACAGGGTACCAAACGGTGACTCCAAGCCCAGCAGCAAGGGAAGCAAGACCAGCAGTATCGAGAAGCTCCCCACGCCCACAGTCTCATTCTCTGTATGTGATACAGTCCTCTCCCTAATTTCTCCAGCTTTCACTCCAAGATGGAGCTCATTACACCCAGTGTAGTTCCACCTCTCATTCCTTTTTACCTCCTTTTCTATGTGGTTTTCTCATTGCAATATTATTAATGTAAGGAACATAAAATGGGGCCCGAAGCTAGAGCCTTCCGAAATGAGTATGATCTTTAACTCTCCCTGGTTGGATTCTCACCAGGTTCTTGACCACCTCCCCTTTAAAATCAAAAGAGTAACAATTCCACAACACCGCCTGTGTGTTCTTAGCCTGTTGTGTTTCTCTCCAACAAGTCCTAGAGAACTTGTACATTTCTTCCTGAATTTACTAGCTAACTCTTTTGGTTTCCATTAGCTAACCTTGATGGCTTTCCCTCCTTTATGCAAAAATTTCACCTCATATATATGTATGTGTGTGTCTGTGTGTCTTTGTCTGTGTCTGTGTGTCTGTGTGTGTGTATATAATTATATGTATATATATATGTATATGTATATGTATATAGTTACTTATGAACAGTATTTCCAACTTAACATAATAACCTAAGGAAAATAAAGAGACATAAGGTAGGTTCCTTGCCCTGAAGGAATTCTCTAACAACAGAGACAAACATATAAACAAGTAACTCTAATCAAGTCTGAAAGGGAACTAGCAGAATGCACAGCACAGGGGAAGAGATGATTAACCAGGAGCAGGGAGCAGCAGGAAAGGAAATCAAAGCCTGGCAGCATGAAACAGCATGTGAGGTTCAGGAAGTGCAACAGTACAGGCCCACGGGAGCAAGACACACAAGAAAACCGGTGACAAGACTGAAGCCTGAATGAGAAGAAAGAGGCCAGACTATGAAGATTCTTTGGTATCACACTAGCATTTCCCCTTTCGACAATATGCAACAAGATCCATTAAAAGACAGCACTTCTGAGGCAACTGGGTGACTCAGTCGTTAAGCCTCTGCCTTTGGCTCAGGTCATGATCCCAGGGTACTGGGATCGAGCCCCACATCGGGCTCCCTGCTAGGCGGGAAGCCTGCTTCTCCCTCTCCCACTCCCCCTGCTTGTGTTCCCTCTCTCACTGTGTCTCTTCCTGTCAAATAAAATCTTAAAAAAAAGCAAAAACAAAAAACTGCATTTCTTAAAAATTCTGTGGAATTAGTATGTAATTCTAAAAATAAGTTTAGGTTATGTTTCATTCCTGAGTCTTAACAGTTTATTCTGTTTTATAGGTTTGCCTTTTCTTTGTTTAGAAATGAGGGTTGGTAGTTATAATACTTAAAGAGTAAAACCAAATGAATCACGGAGTGATTGCCACACAACCACGCAGGGCAGGGCCATTTTGTGACAAAACTCAGCTGTTTCTTCAAAGGCCAAGACGATTCCCTGTTTTTGTTCCTATACATAATGATGAGAAAATATACTGTAGATAGATTAGTGTAAATCCAAAAGAGGATCAGAATTTGAGGAAATGGATCTGTCTTGGTTTACATAACTTTCCTGCTGACTGTGTTCTTTTGAGAAGTTGGCGCGACTACCCTGTTGGTGGATTTCTGTCCCACCACGTGGGTATTAGTGTAAGGGGTGTGGGGGTTTCCTCTGACCCTTCTTCTTTACGTCCTTCCGGTGTTCAAGCGATTAACAGCCGTTCTTTGCTGGACACCACTGACCAAACTGACAGAAGGCCAACAGCCAGCTTTGCCCATACCTGGAATTAATTTCATATGTTTTGTTACTCAAGATAATCAAATTGCAGATCTATTTCTAGACATTAATTCTTGATTGTTTTCCAGAAAATGAGGAATGTTGTTACAGGAAATAGAATTGTTTTTTAAATTAATTCACTTGGATCTAAAGAACATTTTCCCAAATAACACACCCTTTTCCTTTTACTAATCCCGTACACATTGTACTGCTCTATAGTTTCTACAGATTTCCCCTGCTTCAAAGGGATAATTCAACTGCATATCAATTTTGCATTTAAAGTTCCTCTACATTTAGGAATTTTACTTATTAAAAAAGGACTTCTGGGGCACCTGGGTGCTCAGTCAGTTAAGCGTCCAACTCTTTTTTTTTTTTTAAAGGTTTTATTTATTTGTCAGAGAGAGCACGTAAGCAGGGAGAGCAGAAGGCAGAGGGAAAAACAGGCTCCCCGCTGAGCAAGGAGCCCAATGAGGACCAATCCCAGGACCCTGAGATCATGACCTGAGCCGAAGGCAGACACTTAACTTCCTGACCCAACCAGGTGCCCCAAGTGTCCAACTCTTGATTTCAGCTTGGGTCATGATCTCAGGGTCGTGTAATTCAGCCCTGTGTCAGGCTCTGTGCTGGCACGGAGCCTACGTGAGAGTCTCTCTCTCCGTCTGCCCTGCCCCCCTCATTCTTTTTCTCTCTCTCCTCTCTGAAAAAAAAAAAAAAAAAAAAGACTTTCTGGGTACATTTACTTTTCAATTCCTTTCCTCAAGCATTTATATAAGTTCTGAAATCAGTATTCTTCTAAGCGAAATAAGTCAGAGAAAGAGAAGAATCATATGATTTCACTCTTGTGGAATTTAAGAAACAAAACATGATGAACATAGGAGAAGGGAAGGAAAAAGAAAATAAGATAAAAACAGAGAGGAAGGCAAACCATAAGAGACATTATAGGTGAGGCGCCTGGGTGGCTCAGTCGTTAAGCATCTGCCTTGGGCTCAGGTCAGGATCCCAGGGTCCTGGGATCGAGCCTCGCGTCGGGCTCCCTGCTCGGCAGGAAGCCTGCTTCTCCCGCTACCATTCCCTCTGCTTCTGTTCCCTCTCTCCCTGTGTTTCTCTCTGTCAAATAGATAAAATCTTTAAAAAAAAAAAAAGAGAGAGAGAGAGAGAGACCTTATAGGTAAGAAAACAAACTGAGGCTTGCTGGAGGGGAGGAAGGTGGGGGTGCGCTAAACGGATGCTGGGCTTTAAGGAGGGCACTTGCTGGGATGAGCACTGGGTGTTACACGTGACAGAAATAAGAAAGCACTTCACAGTCTCTGCTGAACAAATATCATTACATCCACTTGTAATTGTTACATTTGTACGAATTTTATATTAAAAAATTGTGCGTTGGGGCACCTGGGTGGGTCAATCATTAGATTGTGTGCCTTCGGCTCAGGTCCTGGTCCTGGGATTGAGCTCCTCATCGGGCTCCCTGCTCAGTGGAGAGCCTGCTTCTCCCGCTTCCTCTGCTGCTCCCTCTGCTTGTGCTCTCTCTTTTTTTTAAAGATTTTATTTATTTATTTGACAGAGAGAGATCACAAGTAGGCAGAGAGGCAGGCAGAGAGAGGAGGGGAAGCAGGCTCCCTGCCGAGCAGAGAGCCGGATACAGAGGCTTTAACCCCCTGAGCCACCCAGGCGCCCCTACTTGTGCTTTCTCTTGCTC
>CM053605.1:31252526-31314913 GCA_028646535.1 Procyon lotor
TTTTAAAAAATCTTTAATTTAATTTAAAAACAAATAAATAAATAAATAAATATGCAACTTATCCTGTTCAGAATTGTAAAAACAGTTACCTCTTCAACTTAATATTGTCTCTTTTATGTCTTCAGTATCTATTAATGCAATACAGTCACTCAAATGAAATCCTAAAAAATAAAGCTGTCTTAATTGAAAAATCTGTATAAGGCATTTCTACTTTAAAACATATTGGTAATATTACGTATCTACCAGCTAAGGTTACTTTTGCTTTTTTCTGAAATTAATTTAGATATAATACATGTTAGTGTAACTTTGAGATTAAATCAGATGAATATGCTTCCTATTCATTAGGATTATCACACATAGATAGAAATAATGTTTTATAAAATAACATTTTATAAATGTGCAAATTTTTCATTGCATTTGCTATTTCAGCTTCGCCAAACCCAGAAGTCATCAAGATAAATTCAATTCCAGACATAGTAACAAAAGTGGAGGACTACTATCTTAAAGGATATATTGTTGGGGCTGTTCATCCTGTAATACAACCTGTGGGGCAGAGAAAACACCTACCCGCAAATTACCTGTACAGAGTAGTGCTATTGCGCTTGAAACTAAGGTAAGCCTGGTGCTCAAGGAAACAGACTAGGAAGCTGTTGAGACAGTTTTCTTCAGCTAAAAGAAAAGGAAGTTTGAATGTAGTGATGGGGAATAAAGGATAATTAGGGGACTGGTTTAGAGCACATTTTCCAGTAGTTGAACCTGGATTGAGAGAAAGAAATTTACACCTCCTTCCTTTTAAAGCTCCTCATTGATTTTAGCCCCTTGCAAACAAATAGGTCCCAGGTGAGGATGTCAGTGAACAAAGGAAAAAGAAAATAGACTCAAGAAGTACCTAGAAGCTTCAGTGGAGTAACCGTGAGCTATAGGTCCCGACACTGGCCTGAAAGAGCTGACTGGACCATCGAAGCTGGGGGTTTTTTTCACTGAGAGGTTTTTTTTTTTTAACTGTCCTATATTATTTATAGTGATTTATAGTGGTAACAGAAACTCTCTCTCCCTTTTAAAAGGAAAAAGACCTTTTACAGCAGAAAGACCTGTCTGCCAAGTTCTCACAAATCAGATAGACTAATCAGCTTTTTTCCAAAAAAGTAGGACGTAAAAATCATCCTTTTTTTTTTTCACTTTTTTTAGAAGCTGCTTTCCCAAACAACAATGCAATTTTTGTCAGCCTAGCTTATAAGTTTGATAGTTTTCAAAATACAGTTGCCCTTTCCAATGAAGAATGAAAATAACCAAATCAATGTCTTTAACACATCATTTTTTTTTTAACACAACTCTTGAACTATATCAAGCCATCTCACAGACCAGGGTAAACACTGTTTTCTCTTTTTAGTGATAGACTAATAATTGATCCTTTAACTAGGAAAGGGCTAAGCCAGGAAAGAAAAATGAGATAAGAAGAAGAGAAAAAACAGGAAAATTGAGAAAACAAAAAAAGGACTTTAAAAAATTCCAGTTGTCTTTTAAGGGAAACTGCCTTGGTACTCAGTAATTGCCAGCTTATAGATGTCCAAGAGGGTTTGTATGGGCCCCAGATTTCACCATGAGGTGGAACCTTATCCGATATTTCAAGCATTACTAAATAAACATGCCATTTTATCACATGGTAGCAAAACTTGTATCCTAATTATAAATCTTATAAACTATGTATTAATTACTATTCCTCTTTTAGCATTACTTCCAGTGGACTTAGGAGTGCTCTGACAAGGTTAAGAATAAGCAAGGGGTAAAGATCAGAAAAGAAAAAAAGGAAAAAGACAGGATGATATTTATTTGCATTTAAATAGGACACTTGTGCTCTTGTACAAAAATGAGGTATAACAGTGATCTAAAATCATTTTTCACAGTTTTTATTAAAACAACTGGTGAATTTTTTTCTTCCATATTAATTAGAAAATAAATTAATAGAGGTTTAAACTAAGAAAATTTAAATTAATAAAAATAATTAAATAATTTATTTTATATTTTATATTTATATTTTATTTATTTATTTTTATTTTATTTCTTTTCTATTTATTTAAATAATTAAATTAATAGAAATAATTATTTTCTAGTATTTTTACCTAAGAAGACAACCATTAGGTTTAGGGGGGACTGAGATTGTCTTGACCTTATTTATGAATTGCTCACTCATTTTTACATTGAGCATATTGGCTGAAAATAATCAACTAACTTCCAACCATGAATATATTCTCTATTACAGCCCAAAGCATTCGGCAGTACCCAGTGGACAAAGACGCCCAAGGCTTGTGATTGAGGAATGTCCTCTAACATACGAGACACAAACAAATGATATAGCAAAAGAACTGATAGAAAAGGTACTACATGTATACATTTTTTCATATGATATTGAGAAATATTTGGTATTTCTTCTTCATCAGTTTCCTTTCCTACTTTAAAAAGAACAAAAGTGGAGGCGCCCCAAGTTTTTCCTTTCTAGGTAATTTCTAGGAAATATGGTGAGTGACTTCTTCTATGAGAGGTTAAAACATATTGAAGCACACATACCAAATTGTATACTTTGAAAAAGAAATACAGGCCAATGAAACAGAATGGAAATGCCAGAAATAAATTTACACACATATAAGAAGTTTGGTAACAAACCTGATCAAATAAAATGGGGGAACAACCATCATTTAGTAAGTGCTGCTGGGAAAATGGATAATGGTTCTGTAGAAAATAGACTCCACACATTTCAAATGAGATAAAGGGGTAATATTTTTTTACCTATAAAAAGTCCAGAAGAAAATGAAAGAGTATACTGGGTAGACATACTTAATTATGAATAGGTTGAGGAGTTTGAGTATATAAATATAACTTATGTACTAGGAAAATTAAGCTTTAAAGAATGGTGGGGAGGAATCCCCAACAAATGTGCCCTATGGGAGCTTCGTTTAGAATTTATAGGAAAGCAATACAAATGCATGAAAGTAATGCCCAGTCTTGAATGGACAGAGAGAATCCATGAACAGCAAAATGCAAAAGGAAACACAAACAAAACACACTTGGAAAAAGGATCAACCTAATAATTTTTTAAATAAAATACCTCACAAATATTAACTGAGAAATTAAATGGAAGATATTAAATCTGGTATTATTGAAAGAGCTTTAAGAAAGCATTTGTCTATTGGCAGTTGGCATTGTAATGAATTAGTACAGTGTTTCTAATATCAATCTGGTCATAAAAATCATAAATCCCATTTTATTCCTTCTATTAGAATCTATCCAAGAAATTACCTAGAAAGGAAAAATTTGGGGCGCCTGGGTAGCTCCGTTAGTTAAGTGTCCAACTCTTGATTTTAGCTGAGGTCATGATCTCAGGGTCTTGGGAAGAAGCCCCAAGTGGGGCTCCATGCTCAGCAGGGAGCCTGGTTCTTTCCTCCTTCTGACTCTCCCCAGCCCTGCCCCCATCCCTGCTCATGTGTGTGCTCGCTCTCTCTCTCTCTCTCTCTCAAATAAATAAATCTCTTTTTAAAAAGAAAGAAAAGAGGAAAAATAATTTTCATATAAAGATAGTTTAATGAACAGTGAATAAGGGGCCAGATTCTCAGTAATTGGAAAACTGAGGAAGCAGCAATGGTACGTCCATACAATTTAGCAGTTTATGGAGCAACTATATTGAGCTAGAAAAGTCTACACAATATAACTTAACTGAAACTTAAATGAACAACTGAACACTATATATACATATTAATTAAAACCAAGAAAAATTGTACATTTATAAGTATTCTAAATTGATGGGATTTTAAGTGAAAGTTTGTTCTCAGTTGCATAAGGTTTTAGGTTTTATTTACGCGTATACAGCCAAAAACCTAAGGCATTTCAAGTAAGAAACTGAAATGTGTTCACTGTTTCTATTATTGTTGCCAAGTTTTAAATGGCCATGTGTGTCTGTAGTTTTGTGTAAAGCCAGTTATAGCTGCTAATGATATTTCCCTTTTAGGTATAAGTTCACCATTCAGTAATGTTTTCAGGAACAGTGCTTAAGACTAGATTTTTATAAACAAGCTACGCATACTGTTTACTACTACTATTCTGGGAAATTTCAATTTGTTTTTCTGGGAATAAATCCACTCTAAAAAATTTCTTTTGAAACAAAAATGTAACTACTAATTTAGTTTTGATAGATCACCATCAGAGCCCTTGTTTTGCATTTAACTTCCTGGACACAGTTAAAGATCTATTTAAACAGGAAAGTACTGTTATTTCAGCAATTAGAGTAATGGGGTTATTTCATGAAGAGAAAAGCTTCAGGAAACATAGCACATGAACTATTTGAACATTGCCCCATGTATGAACAAGAGCAATAGATGAATGCCAAATGTTATTTTGGAACAGCTATCTTACATAAAGAGTTTATTGTTAAATAGCTAGATTTTAAGTCATTTTACCATTATATCAATATTTGCTCTATTTTTAAAATTAGGTTTATAAGTGCTTTTCCCAGGATTTTTAACTAAAAATAACATTTAAAAAATATCAATCTTCCAACTTAAAAAAATGGAAGGAAAAATGTTAATACTCTATTTGTTACCAGACTTTTCTAGATAAAACTTTCTAGTAATAGAAAATAGAAAAAGCCTTCTGCACTTTTTCACCCAAATGAACTAATAAGGCCTAGAGAAAGAACTGACAATAAATTTACCCATTCCCACCTGCAGAACCATGCCTCCTTACCACTTGTCCTTCCTCTCCCAGGACATCTGATACAAAGGACAATTTGTGGTTACTTTTAAGGCTTCATGCATTGTTACAACCTCGGTATGTTCATTTATAGGAATAAATAATATTGAGTCAGCGTCGGCCTCTGTCCTAGCTCCACACACCCACACCTCTGTCCTGCTCAGAATTCTCCTCATTGGCTGGAGCTGAGTGACCGCTCTGGCTTTGCTGTCTGGTTTTGCCCTAATTGTTCCTGGCCCTTTTCATTTTTTTCATTTCTGATCATAGATATGTGTTTGCATTTGCAACCTCCACCATAAGTCTTTTTCCCCTCCCAGGTAACATCTAAAACATTTAATTTAGGGGCACTTGGGTGACTCAGTAGTAGGTTAAGCCTCTGACTCTTGGTTTTGGCTCAGGTCATAATCTCAGGGTCATGAGACTGAGCCCCACACCAGGCTCGTCACTCACCAAGGAGTCTGCTTGATGATTCTCTCTCCTCCCTCCCCCCACTTGCACTCTCTCCTTCTCTCTCTCTATCAGATAAATAAGTCTTTTTAAAAATCATTTACAGGGCGCCTGGGTGGCTCAGTCATTGAGCGTCTGCCTTCAGCTCAAATCATGATCCCAGGGTCCTGGGATTGAGCCCCACATGGGGCTCCCTGCTCGGCAGGAAGCCTGCTTCTCCCTCTCCCACTCCTCCTGCTTGTGTTTCCTCTCTCACTGACTGTGTCTCTCTCTGTCAAATAAATAAATAAAATGTTTTTTAAAAATTCATTTAATTTAAATGTTTAAAACAGTGACCAAATAAAACATGTTGCTATTTCTTCATTTTTACTTATTTAACAAGTACTTATAGAGCACCCACAGGTATAAAACCACACAATACAAAAACGATTAAGACACAATCCTAGCCCTCAAAAGAACTGCCAGTTTAACAGAGGAGAAAAACACAGGTATAAAAAGAACAAAGAAATGAAGCAAAAGCAGAGTAAGGGAAAGGTGCCAAGCAGAAAATCATCACTCTCAAGGGCTCACGTTATTTCACTGCATTATATTGTATGCTCTTGAATCCTCTATTCTTTAACTTACATGATTGAATCTAATCATGTGCGTTTGGCCCAATATGATAGGAGACAATAGCATCAAGATATACGCATATGTAAAAGCTTCCTGCATTCTACGCAACACATTTGTCAAGAATTAGACTTGTAATATTTTTCTTTACCCACGTGGAGCAAACAATGCCGTACGTTTTTGATTTTAAATTAATGTTTCTTCTTCATTAAGATTGTGTTGTTTTTGAGGAGCTCTTGGAATAGTTTTTAATTTTGCCTCAATGGGAGAGACCATTGTTAACAAGTCTGCAAAAATCATATTATAAAATTATTACTTCTTCCCAAATAGTAACCTTATGAAGAAAAACGTGATTTCTGTTCTCGTAATTTCTAAAGTATATCTGTTTGAAGTTCTGTTTGAAGACATCACAATAATAGTTTGACATAGTCTTAGAAGTAGTGCTTTCTTAGAGGTTATTACTTTATGTATGAACGGGTCTTTAGTTAGTGGTCAATTTACTTCTTCTTATGGTTCCCTTAATAAGCCTATAGGTTAATTGATAAAGTAATTAATGTAAATGAATTTTACATTTTGTTTTACAATCTCTTTTCAGATTAATATGGCTGCTAAGAGAGGAATGAAATTTGTTGGATTCATATCACAGCCTTATCCACCACTTAAATTCTGCAACGGAACCAACCATGATGGAGACACAGAATCGACACTGTCTATGAGACACACTTCAGAGGAAAACTGTAAAAGTTGGAATGAAGGAACATTAAGTGGTCAATCATCTGAGAGTGGAATTGAGGAAGAACTTCATCATGAAAGTGGACAGTGTCAAATGGACCGAGATGGCAGCCCCAGTTACTCTAAATCCAGAAGGGGAGAAGGTAATAGACAAGATAAGTAGAAATAGTATATTAGTTTAAATTTAGCAAAAGTAAGTTTTTGATTTTTTTTAGAAACATGAGGCAAAGTAAATTTCTAAAGATTATAAAGACTGAATAAACTAATATAAACTTGTCTTGAATTTTTTTGAAATTATTATAGCCAAAAATAAGGTAGGGCAGTTTTTCAAACAGTTGTCCCTGACATGGTCACACAATGCCATCCACATAAGGAAATTTTGTTTTGAAAATTTGTTTCCATTTAATCATTCACCAACTCCCCTATAAAATGGAGGCTGTGTGTGTATACAGAAAGTGATTCTATAAATAAAGAAAGCTGTTCTGATTTATGGTTGCTTTTAAAAACAGTGTGTGAGAATTTTAGTTTTGGCCTTTCCCATTTCATGGATGGTTTTCGCCTTTGAAGTTAATTGGCTTTCTTTGATCATCAATTAGAATATGAAAATGCAATTCATGATGAAACAATTAATGTAACAATAATGCCTGCATCCTAAAATAACTTTAAACATTAGTCTTATTCTACTTTGCCAACCAGCAAGCCTTCCCAAGAAATTGAGACTTTTTCATGTATTTTGGCCTGCTCAGAGTTTTCTGCTACCTTTGCAGGCATGCTTTAACAAGCACTCCTAGAGAAAGTCAAAGATGATGCATACCTTAGAATTAAGAGCTCTGGAGTCAGACTGCCTCCGTTTCTTTATAGAAAGAAGGTTGTTGTGAGAAGTAGCTAAAAGATAAGACATTTAGTCCCATGCCTGCCACAGAATAAATTCTGTATTAAGTTAGCTGCTGTTTACTGATCCTTTGATCTGTGCCAGAGCTGAAGCCACACACTCTGGTGTAACACACTGCGCACACATACACCGGCTTTCTAGGTTGTAGTGAGATGTGCCCAACATTCTGAGGGTGGCAGAGACCCACTCGACCATGATCAGCACAATTTTTTTAAGAATGAACCAGGAGCATTTTCCAATTTATCATCTCACCCCTCCTTACCACCACCACCCTCCCATATCTTTCCCCAGCTCCCTAGCTACCATACATCCTGATCTTCCTGCTGTGTAAACATTTTGGGAACAAAAGGCTTATTGGAGCTATGGTCAGAGACCTATTTTCTAACTTCCATGCAATGCTACCTTTAAATTCCTGCTGGTTCCCATCCTAACTTTGATAATATCAGGTGTTTATTCTAGTCCTTTGAAGTTCTAAATCCAATACGCTACCTATTTAATTTAGTTATCAATCTTTAGTTTCTACTTTCTTTTTTTATTTTTATTTTTTAATTTTTTGGAGTGTGGGTGGAGGGACAGAGAGAGAATCTTAAGCAGGCTCCACTCCCAGCGCAGAGCCCAACCCAGGGCTTGATCTCACAACCCTGAGATTGTGACCTGGGCTGAAATCAAGAGTCAGACACTCAATCAACTCAGCGACCCTGGGCCCCTAGACTGCACTTTCTATATAGTTTAAATTATATACTTCTTGGTAATTTGTCTATGGCAATAGTTATTAATTTTGTGGGCAGGGGTGGGATGGTGGCAGCCTGAGGCTGAGGGAGACACACACAAAAGACCTCTTAGAGAATCTGGTTAAACTCGTAGAGACTCAATCCAGAAAAATGTACATAGGGGCACCTGACTGGCTCCGTTCGTTGAACATCTGACTCTTGGTTTTGGCTCAGGTCATGATCTAAGGGTCATGAGATCGAGCCCTGCATCAGGCTCCATGCTCCATGTGGAGTCTGCAGGAGTTTCTCTCTCTCTCTTTCTCCCCTTGCCCCTCCCCCTACTCAAGCACTCTATTAATTAATTGGTTGACTGATTGATTAATTAATTTTAAAAATGCACATAATATACATACCCCCAAGTACTTTTGCAATACAAGTAGTGTTAGTCTTCCTAACCATAACCATATAGGTGGGTCCATAGACCACTCCCCAAGTTAAGAATTTGCCAACTTATGGAAAACTAGCAGATATGACCCAGCAGTTCCATGTCTAAATATGTATTCTAAAGTCACTTCCACATGTGAGACATGAATAATGCTTATAATAATAAAATTTTGGAAGCAGTGTATCAACAGGATAATGATAAACTGGAATATTATGCAGCAGTTTAACTAAATGAATAAGGTCTATATGTATTAATTCCACCTCAAACATAAAAAAATCAATTTATAGGGGCACCTGAGTGACTCAGTCAATTAATTAAGTGTCTGCCTTCGGTTCAGGTCATGATCTTGGGTCCTGGGATCGAGGCTCCCTCCCCCTGCCTTCCCCTCCTTGGGATCCCTACTCAGTGGGAAGTCTGCTTCTCCCTCTCTCTCCTCCTCCCCCCCGCACCACTTGGCCCTGTCTCTCTCTCAAATAAATAACTAAAATCTTTTTTTAAAAAATCAATTTATAGATGCATATATACAATATCATACTGCTTTAAAAGTTTTTAAACTGCAAAACAATATATATTAATGGGTATATAAATGTGCATTAGAAGAGTAAAAGCTTGCATGAGAATAATAAACACCAAATCATTATAGTAGCTATTTCTGGAGAATTGGATTAGGGAATACTACAAATTAGGCCTCAACTATATACATTTCTCATTTCCCAGAAAAAAGTCTAAAGGAAACATGGCATAAAATTAACATTTAATAAAGCTGAGTGGTAGGTAATTTTATTATTCTCTATGCCTGTCTGTTTGCTTGATGTGTATGAGTAATAAAAAAATTTTTTAGAAATCTTTTCAATAGGTGAATAAATATTTTTTCTTCTTTCTAAATACCCATCCCCAGATAACAAGTTGTATACAGTATTCAATGTTTTTGATGATGAATCCACCTGCTGGACTTATCAGGAAGGCATCCTGTCAATGAAAGTAACAAGAAAAGGATCTGTCATTAGTACACTTGATGCTGATTGGCTGGAGTTAACTACATTTTATTATAAACAAGGCTTGTCTCTAATTGACTCTTTTGTATGCTGGGAAACATCTAAAGGTAAGTCTTATATTATGATATATGCATAACTAAAGTATTTGACCTGTGTCAGAGTTGGTGGAAATGTTTTTGCCTCTCAAGATCTGTGGCTAGGGCACCTGAGTGACTCAGTTGGTTAAGCGACTGCCTTTGACTCAGGTCATGATCCTAACATCCCAAGATCGGGTTCTGCATAAGCCTACTAAGAAGTAGGCTTAGCAGGGAGCCTACTTCTCCCTCTGACCCTCCCCTCTCTCATAATTTCTCTCTCTCATTCTCTCTCTCTCGCTCTCAAATAAGTAAATAAAATCTTTACCAAAAAAAAAAAAAAGATCTGTGGCTAAAAGGACAGGTATTATTCTTTAGGAATTAGATTCCAATTATTACACAGCTATGTAGCTTTAATCTAAAAGCTTAACCATCATGCTTTCCTGATGCCGCTGATTTTGGCAACCTTGAAAGGAAAGGAAAATAAACAGGTGACAGAATTGCCACTAGACCCAACTAGCACTAAGGAAAATCTTCTTCCCTCTGAGCCACATGTCCTGATGATCCAGATTTTGGACACTGTGTCACATCTGGTCTGGGCCAGTGACTAAGAAGCCCAATCACATTCCAGTTTGTACAGGATGGGTTGGCATGACCATAAATGAGAACGCAAGGTATAAGCAGCAAGGCCTTTCCATATCCATGTGAGACAAAGGCCTTCAAGCTTAGCCTCCTTGAAGAGATGGCCTATGATCTGTCTCCCAGCCAAACACAGACTTGTGAGGGAGCTCTGGGAACCCTAAGTACCTGGAGGATCCAATGCCCCCTGGTCCCTTGTGCCTCTCCTGTGTTCTTTTTTCTGGAAGATAACTTGACAGTAAGCTGAGGGGAACATCCTCAAGCTCTGTCTTCCCATCACCACAGCTGCATACTCCTCCCCATGGCTCAGCCTTCACTCCTGAAGAAGTTGATGCTCCCAGAGGCTGGGCACAGATTCCCACTGTGAATCATAATAAGAAGATTGTGATGATAAATAGATAGATAAATAGATAACAGATAGAAAGATAGATAGATAGATAGGTAGATAGGTAGATAGATAGATAGATAGATAGATAGATAGATAGATAGATAGATGCAAGCTTAACCATCATATGTGGTAGAATTGTATTAGAATGTTTGCTGTTGGGTTGTAACTGTCAGGAATAGACAAAACTGTATGATTGACTAGTATTTTCCAAGTAAGATGTATTATAACAGCCCATTTAGGAGGATTATAATTGCATTTGACAGTTACTATTCAAACTTATACACTATTCCAATTTTGGACACTATCTACTGTGTACTCTAGTCTATATCTGACTCTAAAATTTGTATAGAAAAATAATTGTTGGTTCAAAAATGATATTGACTCTATTTCTGCCTCCCTGTATCTTTCAACTTCCCCTAGCCTTCCTCTTTTAGTTGCAATAGAATATGTAATCATTCATGTCTATCATAATAACAAATGAATATTTTGAAAAATTACTTTCTAGAGGAAGTGTTCTTAAAAAGAGATTACTGCTAAAAGAAAAGAAAAATCCATAGTTAGGAGATTTGAAAAGTAAATAAGGAAGGATGAAGGCTATGAAAACCAGGATAATTAACTACCTCAATGAGGTTAGAGGAAAGAACAAAAAAGCAAATAAGATGAGATCTCAACATACCTTATTATCATTAAATCAGACTATTATTCAGTATGGAGTTTCCTCAGAAAGTTAAAAATAGAACTACAGTACAATCCAACAATTGCACTATTAGGTATTTCCCAAAGGATACAAAATACTATTTGAAGGGACACATGCACCCCGATGTTTATAGCAGCATTATCAACAATAGCCAAATTAAGGAAAGAGCCCAAATGTTCATCAACTGATGAATGGATAAAGATGTGTATATATACACACACATACACATAATAGAATATTATTCAGCCATCAAAAAGAATGAAATCTTTCCTTCTGGGGCACCTGGGTGGCTCAGTCATTAAGCGTCTGCCTTCGGCCCAGGTCAGATCCCAGGGTCCTGGGATCGAGCCCCGCGTCGGGCTCTCTGCGCGGCAGGGAGCCTGCTTCTCCCACTACCATTCCCTCTGCTTGTGTTCCCTCTCTCGCTGTGTTTCTCTCTGTCAAATAAATAAAAATCTTTAAAAAAAAAAAAAAAAGAAATCTTTCCTTCTGCAACAATGTCACATGAAGTTAGAAGCTAAGCAAAATAGGTCAAAGAAAGACAAACGCCATATGATTTCACTCATAAGTGGAAGAAACAAAACAGATGAACATAGGGTAAGGAGTGAAAAAGAGGGGGGAAGGCCAATCATAAGACTTTTTTAAAAGATTTTATCTGTTTATTTGAAAGAGAGAGAGCATGAGCAGGGGTTGGGGGTGCTGAGAGAGAGGGAGAAGCAGACTCCCCACTGATCAAGGAGCCTGACATGGGGCTCAGTCCCAGGAACCTGGGATCATGACCTGAGCTGAAGGCAGACGCTTAACCGACTGAGCCACCCAGGCGCCCCATGAGACTCTCAACTACAGACAACAAACTGAGGGTTGCTGGAGGAGAGGTGGGTGGGGGGTCTGAATGGGTGATGGGTATTAAGGAGGACACTTGTTATGATGAGCACTGGGTGTTATATGTAAATGATAAATCACGAAAATCTCCTCTTGAAACTAATATTACACTATATATTTAGCTAACTAGAATTTAAATAAAGACTTTTTTAAAAAATCAAAAAAAAAGAAGATCAGCCTATCACTAAATCAGGGATGCCTTAACTAACAGAACTAAAGACTTTGGGACAGACACCAAGGAAGGTATGTGCTATGGTGAGTGCTGTGAATTGCATAAGACTGATGAATCACAGACCTGTACCCCTGAAACAAATAATATATTATATGTCATATTAAAAAAAAGAACTAAAGGCTTTGGGTAATTATTTAAAATTATCAAGAATCATGGTCCAATAGGTTTTTTTTAACTAGAAACCAAGACTAAGGATCCAGACCACCAGAACACCCAGAAATTATGGCCCATAAATAACACACAACCCATAGCAGGTGCTCAATAGATATTCCTTAGTATTTTTTGTTATTAGAAACTTCTCGCAGGTTGGTCTTTTATGGAAACACCAAAATCTAATAAGAAGAGCATGGACTTTAGACAAGACCAGGGCTTAAATCCTATGTCCTCAACCTAGTAGCTGGGTGACCTGGAGAAGTTAGGGAGTGCACTGAGCCACATTTTCCTAAAAGACAAATAAAACTATGCCCTACTTTACTGCTGTGAAAATGTAATAAGATATAGGACGTACAGAATGACTCTGCAGGGCCTCGCCCACCACCGGACTTGCTTTCTGCCGTCAGTGGTCAGTGTTTCTTCCTGCGGCTCACTGTGTGTAGGTACAGTACTTGTCGTTCTGATCACCTACTTAGAGATCAGTTTATGCTTCATGTAGTTCTCTTTTTCTGTTCTCTTCCTTCCAAAAAGTCTAAGTTGGAGCCATTTCAAATTTTGGTTTGTGACTAACTGCTGAAGGAAAAACGAAAAATACTCCTTTCAAAATCCCTTTCAGGCATCCCGGCCTTGGGCCTTGCCTGGTGAAAATAAAATTAGCCCCAGCAGTTGCCAGCCAGAGGCTCTGTAGGGCTTTTGTTCCAAAGCCTCAGAAGCTATTTAAAGAGCCCAGGGGAGAATCTCTCCCTCTCAGCAGCTCTGGAATGTCTCATTAGACATTGTACATTGCGGGCCTTGCCAAGGCCCTAACGAGCCACCCCTAACGAGCCACCACGGTGTGTGGGGTCTGGCAACTGGGTGTGTCACTCAGGACTTCCCAACGAGTACACAGGGAAGCTGCGAGGGGAAATTGTGACCCATGCCTGTGTCACTGTGAGAAGCAAGTCAGAGGAAGCAGGGCTGAATTGGTTGCTTTGTTCTGGGACATTTGATGCCTGACAGCTAAAGCACATGGAGGACAATGCGTATTTTGTTTTGTCTTGCTTCCATCCTCTTCCAAAATATTGTCAGAAGTCAGCCTATCACAAGGAATAGAAGTACAAAACCAGATACTGCACAGACATTTAAATACATTACCCACAAATCTCATTTTATAAAATATCTTCCTCTAGAAACAGAGAGAGGAGGAATAAACTTTTAAAAAGTTTTCTCCTTTGGTGGAGTCACAGTGGAGAGGTTGTGAGCTCTGTGAATTCTTCTTTAGTGCCCTTTCCCACGCACTCTCAAAGCTTTTTCTGCTTCGAAAAGCCCCACAGGAGAGGCACCCGGTGGCCCGCTTGCTGTCCTTGCAGCCAGAGGGTTCCCACTGCAACGGCCTCCTGTATCTGACCTTCCCCAGCGTTGCTGGGCCCTCACCAAACTGGTCCTCTGCTGGGATCACTGCATATGCCCAAGAGCCTTGAACTGTAGGGCAAAAACCTCCAAATGGGCCCAAGAGAGCCTATAAAAGGCTTCCCCAGGTGAGCCAACAAAGACAAAACACTTTATTTTACCAGAATGTGTAGCGATCCAGGGGGCAATTGGCATGGGCTGAGATAAGCAGCTTTGCCAGCTGGCATAAAACACACACACACACACACACACACACACCCATGAGGTCCCCATACTATACTAGCCTATAAATGCCCCCATCATTGTCAAAGAATAGTCTCTTCCCACCTTTAGTACACCCACATGTTAAGGCCACATTTTGATTTTTTATTACATTTTAGGCTTAAATTTATTTCGATCTCTTCACCCCTATAAAAATGTTTATATGGAGCTAGCAGGCAAGCTGTATCAGAATGAGGAGTGGGGTAGAGTACTGACAAAGAAACATGTATTAATTCACTTCACATGTATTCAGGCACTGGGTTTACAATGACAAGCAAAATGGACATCTTCCCTATTCTCAAAAAGCTGGCCATGTGGCATAAGGCAGTCAGGCAGCAATGGGTATGGAAACATACATGTCTAATTTCAAAGTTGAGAGAAGAGTTGTGACATTACCCAACATGACATTGTAAGGAGGGGTCAGGAGGTCCTGCCTGATGAAGCACAGTGAGACTGGAAAGCCAGCATTCAAGAGCCAGAGGTAAACCGTTCTAGGCAGAAGAAACACCCCCAGATGTTCAAAAACCCCAGGGCAGGAAAGAGGATCAGGGGAAAGGTCTGTGTCACTGGAGCAGGGTATGAAGAGAGAATGCCTCCAGACAAGGTAGACGAGGTAAGCCAAGCAGCTGGTCTTAAAATCATGCAACAAGAGCTAACATGTATTTGTACTTACTATATACCAGCATTGTTCTAAGCTCTTTACAGTTCTTAACTCATTTAATTCCCACAGCAACATGAGGTTGGCATGGTTATTCCCCTTTCACAGACAAGGAAGCTGAGGCATGGAAATATTTTAAAAAGGGCCCGTGCTCATGCAACCAGAAAGTGAGGTACAGGGGCATCTAGGTGGAGTGTGGGCTCTTAACCAATTTGCCATCCTGCGAGGATTGATTTTTTTTTCTTTTTTTGTCATCCTACCAGGATTTTTATCCCAAGTTATTCATTAAAGATTTAAAGAGGGAGTTATGACTTGATCTGCATTTTTAAAAGAACCTCTTTGGCCTCATTTTGGGAAGTGGATCAGAGAGGGCAAGAGTGGAAGGCGGGTGCTGTTAAGAGACTGTTGCATTGCCCATAGGGAGATGATGGTAGAGGTGGAGAAAAATAAGCAGGCTGAGATTTGTTTTGGAGAAAGAATGCTTATGAATGATCTCCAAATGAGAGTTTCTATATGCGCTCTCCAGTTCTCAGAGATGGTCCAGGCCAAAAATGACACGTGGACCAAAAATACTAAAACAGAATGTTACTTTTCCTCACATTTACAGAAATGTCAATGTCATATGTAGCTGAAATGAATGTGTCAGAGCACAAGTCCAGACATGTAAAGCATTCCCGGAGAATCCTGTAAGCTTGTGCTTCTCAGACCAGGGTCCAAGTACCCTGGGGGGTATGCAGCCTTGTGCTGGGGAGTACAAAGGTTCATAGGATAAACCTCTTCCTAGAATGTCAATATTACTTAAGATGGGGAGATGGAGAACCATACTTTTTTACATATAGGAATATATTTGAAAAGAATGCAAAATTTGCATGGATTTTAAGATATAACATTAGAATTGAAAAAATTATTCTTGCCACACATCACTTCAAACTACACTTGGAGACCATCCTTCAAGGATAAAGGTGTAGTTGCCTTTGCTATTGGAGGTATTTGGCTAAAAAAAAAAAAAAAAATTAAGAATCACTGCATCAGGTCAATGACTTGTAACCTTTTCATATTATGCACACGTAGAAAATAGTAATATTATAAGGCATACAGGTAGAAGAGATAACGTTTTTCTGAGCAGGAGGGGGCGCCCTGTATCTTGGCACTTCTGTAGCAGAATCTCAGCATACCAGTGAGCCAAGGCATACTGGGTGGGAAGCTCTGGGACGTGTAATGTTAAGAAGTGACTCAGTTCGGGAACAGTTATTAAGTAATTGTTCAGAATTATCACCTCACCCCAATACCTGAAAGATTTAACACACTGAGCACCCAAACAGTCACTCTCCATGAGACCTTCCCTGCCACCCTGCCTTGCCACCACTTCTGTTAGGGAGAATTTTTCAGGTAACATGAGTACTTTCTCCTGTGTAAGTATCCTTCATCAGTGGCACTGGGGATTGGCAGGGGCCCCAAGAAGGTCAACCAGGGCTCTGGGAGCTCTAAAATGAGAGGGAGGGACCTAAGTACAATATCCATATAGTAAAGTGCATTAATCGTATGTGTACAGCTGAAGAGAACACAAATGTTCAAGATATAAAACATCTCTTTATATGTCAGTTATATCTCATTAAGGCTGGGAGGGAGAAATGTAGGGGGGAGGGAAAAGGTACAGAACATTTCCAACATCCCAGAAAACTACTTCACGACCCCTCCCAGTCAATATCCTCCCACCCAGAGTAAGCATTATTCTGACATCCACCGCCACAGATTCAGCTTGCCTGTTTCTGGACTTCACGTAGGTTGAAGTATACAGTAGGTACTCTTGTGTCTGGCCTCTTTTGCTCAACATAGTATCTGAAATTCATCCATGTTGCTACACAGCAGTGAGTCTTGCTTGTTTATTCTCGTGTAGTATTGCATCATATGAGTCTACCACACTTTCATTCTTTCTAAACCAAAAGAAATTTCGAAGTACTAGGGCACCCCAATACTGAGAACAAGGAAACAGACACAGAGCCACAAACCTGATGGCTCTCACATTATATAATCTCCACGTAAATAAGAGGCAGATATAATTACACAATTATCACAGCATATAAATATTTCTAAAATCATACCCCCATTCTAAAAAAGGACTTGGGCATACCTAGTTTTATCGATGGTCTTTTGATGCTCTAAACTTACAATCAGAAAGATTTACTTCCACTGGTCACTTTGGTATGACAGTGAACAAGTACATTTAAAGGAAGTGGGACATATACATATGCTATAATCAGAAAACTAATTCCAACTAGCAAATTAAACTCTACTGGGTTTTGGGAACTAGTCTGAACAATGTAAATGTTTCATGATGTTCTGCCCTAACTGTAAACGATGTAAATAATAATAATAGCAAGGATTTTCTCTTAAAGTTTACAGCCTGTTAATAAAAATCAAAACTAAAAATCACATTGAAATTATGTCTTTTTTATCTTTAAACTTAAGAGATCACTTGAAAACTTTGTAGGTTATAATTTAGTTAACTGTCCAGCAGGGAGATCTTGATGCGACATTGTACAGTATAAAAAATCAAAATGCTTAACCAGCACATGACCATGAGAAAATTGTCTCCTATTGCAAAATAAGAGACAAAAGAACGTCCATAAAATCAGTTTAGTTTTCACCAGCTGGTTATTGTCAGCTATTCAAGAAAATGTCAGAGAGGCCCTCCCTTAAAACTTCCTTCCCAGCAGGAATTCTTTTGACAATGACTTCTGTTTAAGATTTTCCTGTTACCAATCTTTTATTATTTTTTTAAAGCATCATGGGGGTAAAGAATTGTTTTGTGTTTATAGTTTTTGAAGTGGTCTTACCTCACATTTGTTTTGATATCACATCTGTAATTTCAAGGATTAACATTTTTTATGTTTTCTCTCTTAATGGTGTAATTCATACGCATAAACATACAGACTGGAAACCAAAATTTGATTTCAAGGTGAAAGTCATTTTCTGATGCTTTTGAGGCTTGGGAAATCCTCTTGCTTCCCATTGTACAATATTATCTTGGTTTTGTTATTATAGTTTTCATATTTACAGTGTGATTTTAATTCAGTGAAGTGCAAACCTGTCTTGAGCTTCCCCCCCCCAAATTATAATAATAATAACCTTCGAAGAGAAGGAGGAGGATGTTGTTGATTCAGCCAAAACAAGTGCTTATTAATTTACATGCTTTTATTTCTGCTTACTAAAAGTGTTATCTAAGGATTTAAATGATCTTGAGAGACACTCAGTATTTGCAGCTCTTCTTAACTGTATCCTTTTCCTCACAGGGGACCATCTGCCTAAATCTTTGGAAGGATTCTTTATCTACGAAGAAGAAGATTCTGGAGTTCCAGGTTCCATTAGGAAAGGAAATGATGCCATCGTAGTAGAACAATGGACCGTTATTGAGGTAAACTGCAGTTTTCTGACAATTTAGCTTTACTTTTATATTTAGTTTTACATGATAAAGATCTTCATTGCCTAATACATACAGTATCCTTCAAACACATGTCTGTGCAGGGTTCAGAATTTCATCACAAATGCATAAACAAACTTTGATCAGATTTGTGAAAAGGCGATTTCCTTTACTCAATGTTCAACTTCATTATAAGATAGCAAAATAATTACCTATATCTAGATAGCAGTAGATTCCCAAAGATTTGACATTCTAATCCTAAGTTCCCTGGCACTGAGACTTTCTTTACACATGCCATGACAAGTGGCTAAAACTGAAAAAAACTCAGTCGGTAACTACGATTTTATCTCCAAGTGACCAGTGTGACTGACTTTTTTTACCTTGTGAATTGACTTTCAAAGACAAAAATATCCAAAAAGTGTTCTCTCTCTTGCCAGGCCAAATATGTACACACAGCATTGTCCTTCCTAATCAGAGATGACATTGCTGCTAATGTTGTGCACTCTGAATTCAGATGTCCCCGAACGGACTGCCCTGGTGTACAGACTGAATTCAGGTATATTGTGTTGTGTGTATGAGGCCCTCACTAACAGGCTCTTTCATGGACACGGTTGCCCTTCTGGCCTTTAAAGGGCATAGAGAGAGGCATAGTTCATTTTCAAAGAAACTAGAAATCCCACTAAGGGGGAGGAAAGGATTTGGGGAAAGAGGTAAAGCTCCAAATAAAAATCAATTCCAAATCGATTTTTGGACTCCACACAACTCCACATCTAAGCCCCACTCACCTTTCACTCCCCATCTCCATTTCCTACTCTTGTCCTCACTTCCCAATCTCTTGACCAGTGTTTTGAAAACTGTGGTCTATAAACTACTTGGATCCAGATGACAAGGGAGCTTTTTTAAACACAGATCCCAAAGCCCCATACCTTAAAGTCTGATGACTGAACAAGACCAAGGGAACAAGACAGAAGGAAGCCTCAGACTCTGGAGAACCATATGAAAACCTTTCTCCACACTGATCCCCAGTGTTTCTACCTTGGTTCAATGGTTAGAAGGTAGAGGTAACAGAAAATGAAGCCAAGGAAGAGTGCAGCTGGTGAAATTATATTTCATGGATCGTGAACTCCCTTTACTGTCACACCCATCTCCCTTCATTGTAATCTACCTGTGTAGCTGGTTGTCTTTGCCATTAAGACTATGAGCTCTTACGCTTATTCACACAGGGGTATGAAATCAAAACGGATTATGGCCCTCTGCTGCACACTCTGGCTGAGTTTGGATGGCTCCTGACAAGCGTGTTGCCTACACCTATACTAAGACATGACAGGTAAAGCCATGGGATCCTTACAAACTCTCATTTCATCCTAAAACATAGCTCATTTGTTAGAGAACTCAGTTCAAAAATGCTTATTTCATGTCTACAAAAAGTATTTCACTGAACTTCCAATCTGATTTCATGGACCTCGGAGATCAGCTCATCTAATCCCCTCAAGTTACAGATATACAAGCTACAACATCTCCTTCGGGGGGAAGGGCGGGAGCCCGCTCGTGTCAGAGGGCAGAACCAGGCAGGGGTGCAGAGACTGACTCCCAGCTTAGGGCCACTCAAGATACCAGTTCTTGCTAGAGTGAAGATTGAGTCGAGATCAATCAGCAAACAGAACAACTCAGCCCCCTCTGCATTCCCCTTTGTCCTCCTCTTCAGCACTATGTGTGCAAATCCCCCCTCACCACAGTGCACAGCCAGGGTCAGGATGGCAGTGAGGACCGAGAGGCTCAGATGTAGAAGCACAGGCACTGCGGCCTCCCACTGAGGTGCTCGGGTCCCCCAGCTCAGACTTGTTAGCCGTTTGCGCTCAAATGAAGAATGTGCCTTTGAACCAAAATGCCATTACTTCACCAACACGAACCTTTCCTATTTCCTTTCCTGGGAAGGAAAAATTGAACCATTCCTTTTTTTTTTCTAAGATTTTATTTACTTTTTTGACAGAGAGATAGAGAGCAGAAGTAGGCAGAAAGGCAGGCAGAGAGAGGGAGAAGCAGGCTCCCCACTGAGCAGGGAGCCCGATGTGGGGCTCGATGTGGGGCTCGATCCCAGGACCCTGGGATCATGACCTGAGCCGAAGGCAGCCGCTTAACCGGCTGAGCCACCCAGGCGCCCCAGAATCATACCTTTTTTTAAGAGAGAGAAAGAGAGAAATCAATTTAGTCTTCCATATAAAGTGCTTTGCTATCCCAAGGACTCAGTGATGTTCCCTCTACCTTCTTTGGCTTCCAGAAAATGACTGAGTGCCAGCCCTGTTCTGCAGGCGTGGCTGCCTTCAGAGGACACCACAGTCCCAGGGGCTTTCCCCTTCAGCAGCTTCGGTGACCTACTGATCAGCACCGAGTAACTGTCAGGTGTAGTTGAGTGGAGACTCCTTTCTCGGTCTCACCCACCCTCTCGCCTTCTCTGGTTTTTCCAGCTTAGCAATTTACCCCCGTCCAGTATCCCAACTTCCCCACAAATTTTCAAACATTTAATTGGCATGGCTTTATAATAAAACCACATCTTCTTCAGATGGGGAGAAGGACAAAGGTTGACACAGAGTAAAGATACTCAAGCTTTAAAAGGAGGAGTTCGAAGTAAGCAACTGATCTGCTTTTCTTCTCAGAGATCTATTGGTCACTGTTCTCAAATTATGAGTGACAACTCCTTAAAGCATTATTTCCCAACTTTTTAAATCTGGGACATTCGTGTCAGGTCACAGTACAGAGGTAATTCTCAAGATTTGGTCTTCAGATCAAGCAGTATGAGCCCCCTGGGGGGCCTATGCACACGCAAATGCTGGCGGCCCACCCCAATGGAATGGTCAGAAGTTTTGAGGGTGAGATCCATCAATCTGCATTTTCACAAGCCCCTGAAGCTCCTTAACATTAGAGGAATTGTGCAGAAGGTAGTGAGAAAGGAACTCCTCATCCCTGCCTTTCTACCCCTCACGGTCATGCCCAAGCATTGATCTATTCCACTCCCCACCCCTCTCAGAGTAACTTGTGTATTTGGCCTTCTCATCTCTTTTTGGTGGTTCTCACAGGTGTATAATTTAGGGTGTCATCTAACTTATTACTCTGAGTTTTGAACCTTTCATGTTCCTTTTTCCCCAGTGAAAAATACATTTATCACCTTATTTCCATTCACTCAGGGATTCTGCTCTCATGAGTCTAAATTTTTCTTGGGACACCTAGCTGGCTCAGTCAGTAGAGCATGTGATTCTTGATCTCGGGGTCCTGAGTTCAAGCCCACCATTGGGGGTGGAGCCTACTTAAAATAAAAACTTTTTAAATATTTTCTTAAAGTGGTATGAATGACTGATTGGGTAGTGATTAGGTCTAGCCTACCAGACTGGGCTGGAGCTCCTTCAGCACCTCCTGCTTCCGGTTTGCTTTGGGAATGAGGACAGGGCTGAGACCAAAGGTGGGAAAGAAGAGGTCTCAAGTATAATGTGAAGGGAGAAGGTAGTGGAACTGGAGCCACACTTGACCACCTCGTCCAGCGTGTCAAACTCCACAAGGGCACAGGCTGTCCTCAGTGAGTAGAAGGCTCGGCTCGCTGGAATGAGGAATGGCCATGCATTGTTTCTGAAGCAGAGATAGCACCACTACCTCACCACCATCGCAGCTTCTCCTGTACCTGTAGGACCGCTGGAGGCACCATGGGGTCAGAGTAGGACTCTCAGGCCCTCCTTGGGAATGCTCATTTAATGTGTAATTAAAATAGCAAAAAAGCTAGTTGCAGGACTGCTCATTTCATAACTGTTTGTAATAGCAAAAAACTGGACCCAATATAAATGTCCACCAAAAGGAGTGGTGTGTGTGAGGCTAAAAAGCCACACAGCCAATTCTAGTAAATGGTCAGCTCCTGGGATTATGGATGGGGGACAGGACTACTTTGTCTTTATACATTTTCTGTGATTTAACTTCTTGCAAGGAAAATATATCTATTCTGTGATAAAAAAAAAAAAAAAAAAAAACAGAAACAATTTTAGGGGCACAGGTGGCTCAGTCAGTTAAGTGTCTGCCTTCAGCTCAGGTCATTATCCCAGGGTCCTGGGTTGGAGCCCTGAATCGGGCTCCCTGCTCAGTGGAGAGTTTTCTTCTCCCTCTGCCCCTCCCACCAACCCTGCTCTCGCTCTCTTCCTCTCTTTCAAATAAATAAGTAAAATCTTTAAATACATACATACATACATACATACAATTTTAAAAAGTTAGAAAAGCAATCAATTAATAAAAAGATGTGAAAGCTATATATAGTGTCTGTCTTGAAGGAGCCTGTGGCTGGTTAAGCTTAAATTTAATACATAACCAGGCTTGGATTCAAGTTGAGGCAGCTCACACTTACCTACCTAAGCAATTACAGGTTGTACAGGAGCAGTAAAAAGAAGAGTATAAACTGTCAAAGTTAGATGGAATCTTCGCATAGTAGTGAGATTAAAAAAGCATCACCATTTGGCAGCTCCCCATTTAGAATCTGCTATTTACCCTGGATAGAAGATGGTAGAAAAGTACTTTTTATGCAACAAGGCACACTAGAACAAACAATGCCTACTATTCTCCCATATGCCAGGAACATTGTGTAATATTGATATTTATTTTGCTTCTTTACATTTTGTAACTTGGGTCCTTCCAGGTGCCTGCAAGGCCCTGGGATGAAGGTGAAAGTTCATTGTTATTATCTGGTAACAAAGATTATTGATAAAACCTGTTAATCCTCTCCCTTATTCCTGCCCAAAAATGCTATCTCTGTGACAGTCACATCTTGTCTTAGCTGCTTCAGTACACACAAAGGTAGCACTCGCTGTCAGCCATGACACCTTTAAATACAACGTAAAATGCTACATACAGTTCATCTTAAGGTAGAGGATAGAGCCGAAAAGTTTTTTTGGTCTCTAAAATTAGAAGAAGAGACCAGGCTGTGAACTAAAAATAGCTCATTTTAATTACAGCTTCACCATGAACTAGCCATGGGACCTTGAGAAATCTCCTAACCTCCTTAAGTCTCATTTTCCTCATCTGGAAAATGGTACAATAATATCAACTTCACTGGATTGTCATGATGATTAAGCAAGACCATACCTGCAAAGTACCCATGCCCAAGGCTGTGCAAACTAGGCTAATAAGTTAGAGCTATTTTATGGCACCTAATCCTTTAGCAGTACCAAAATCCTAAAGAAGCTGAAACCAATTATACAAGGATGATCACTCAACCTGTCCTAAATCAGGATATTGCAGAAAAAGTAAATACTGTAGTTCACTATATACTAAATCAGCACTAAGGACTACAAGTCAAGTAAAGGAACAGAAATAAATAACAACACTACAAAGATATAGACTTACGGGGCACCTGGGTGGCTTAGTTGGCTAAGCCACTGCCTTCAGCTCAGCCCTGCATTCTGAGATCGAGTCCCACATCCGGCTCACCCTGCACTTCAGGGAGCCTGCTTCTCCCTCTCCATCTGCCTGCCACTCCACCTGCTTGTGCTCCCTGTCAAATAAATAAATCTTTTTTTTTAAAAAAAGCTATAGACTTACAAGTATACCCACACCCAGAAAAGCCACTATGCATCATGATCTTTTTTGGGGGGCCCACATGTCTGAAAACCTGACTTAGAACCATTGCCAGTAAAAATTTTCTTCCTTATTTTTGCCTCTTACACAATAATAGGGTCTTAAGCAATTTCAACTTTTCCCTACTCTTCTGTCACCTAAACCATAACCTGAATAGACTATATTTAAGTTATCCTCCTCACATTTCTTTCATTACTCAATTATATTCTGTTACTAGATTGCATAAAAATATTTTCCCAGTGTGTCCTTACTCTAAGGTTGTTGCTTCATTTTCCTAGGCAATATGACACCACCAGCATTTAAAGCAACATTGCCATGGAAACCTCATAATGTGGTAATCAGATAGCACTACATTATTCCAGGGTTATTGTTGTCAGCTGTGAAAACTTGCCAGAATCCCTTCTTAATCATTATCGCTATGTAATTATACAAATGGGCCCAATTCTTTTCTTCTTGAGAAATCAAGATGAAAATTGACATTAAACTCTTAGGGCAAATCTGGTAGAGGGTCAAATTAGCTCAACTAGCAGCTAATATTGCTGACTTTAAAATAATCACCAGAATAAAATGCAAGAGGAGCCCAAGTTCCCTCTATTTGGCTACCTCAAACCAGCAGGGTCATTCCCCTCTCCCTGAATAATAATCTGGAAAGGGGGGCGGGGGGAGGGAGCATTTTAATAAGAACCCAAGGTGATTCTGATGTACTTTCAGAACACTGAATTATAGCCTTACGGAGAGAGAAAGCATTTTAGAACACAATACAGAAGAAAGGTGTACACCCTCATTTATATCTTAGAAGACATAATTTAAAGACAGGATCTTTTGGGTATGATGAATCAAATTATACTGTTCTGAGAATACAAAAAAAGTCTGGTCCTTAGGAACAAGATCTGAATAACAAAAAGAGGAAACTGTCTTCTCACTGTGATGTTGGGGGCCCTGCTCCATCTTGCATTCTTTGCAGCCCCTGCAGAAAAGGCTCCACAGCCCTGTGGTCACCACAGCCCAGAAGCACTAAAAGTCTATGTAGTCATTTGAGACACTTAAGTGCCCCAGTGATTTCCTCTCAACCCTCAAGTGGCAGCCAAAGCAGGAGCTGCATATTTATACACAGGCGAGGGAAAGGCTAGGGCTTCATGTCTGGTCCGTTTTAATGCGGTTCTCTTCCCTTCTAATTTAAATTCCATAGAAACAGTACGGTGTAATTCAGAGTTAAGCTCAAGTAATCTTGCAGTGAGCAGCATTTTGATAAGGCCACATTTTTCAAAATAATCAATTTGTCTATTGTAGATACTTCCAGTTATCCTTTCCTCATCTGAACTTAAATTTTTAACATTTTGTCAGGCGAGATGTTGGGAAGAGCTTAAATGTGGGAGTCCTCTTTTTAGTTTTTTCATGCAAGCATACTAGGGTGAGTATGACCCTGAGAAATAAACCAGGGTCATCAGGCAAAGGAACCTTGTAACTAAATACATAGATATGAAAAGGTGCATGCTAAACTTGAGTTTTACGATTTTGCTTTTAAAAAGTGAATCTTATTTCCTGTTTTATTTATTTATTTACTTACTTATTTATTTATCTGACAGAGAGAGAGAGAGAGAGATCACAAGTAAGCAGAGAGGCGGGCAGAGACAGAAGGAGAAGCAGGCTCCCCGCTGAGCAGAGAGCCCAATGTGGGGCTCGATCCCAAGACTCTGAGATCATGACCTGAGCCGAAGGCAGAGGCTTTAACCCACTGAGCCACCCAGGCGCCCCTATTTCCTGTTTTAAAAGCAAGAATTTACTCATTTAGCTCTGAGTTGCAAACATTAACCATGGCAATTAATTAATGAATGAAATGATACAAAACTAATCAGAAATACAAATTAACCGAACAATTCTGTTTCCTCCAGTCTAATGGATTTTGGAACCATGAATGAAAGCTTTTATAAGAGTATGTTTATTTCACAAATGACCAGGCAGTTGCAGACAAGCCACTCATTTGGAACCAGCTCAGGTGTATTCAAACCGAAGCACATGTTCACATTTTATTTTAAAATGTTCTTTCAGTTCGACTCAAACATCTATTGAGTGCCTGGTATGTAAAAGGCATTATTTTACCCACTCTAGAGGCTCTCTGGCTTCATAATTGGCTTGGAGACACAACACAGTTACGAGTAACTAATGCAGCTCCCCTTGAAACTAATAATCCACTATATGTTAACTAAACTGAAGTTAAATAAAAAAACTTTTAAACACACACACAAATGACTAACACAGAAGCGATCGTGACAGGTCCTGCGGTAGAGGTCTAGAACATGCATTCTTAATTGCAGTGATATTGCCCCAGGGGAGGTGAAAAAATCTAAGATACTCAGTGGTTTGTGGTCCTCCAAAAGGTCACCGAACATAAACACAAACACAGCATATCTTTAGTATTAAAGATCTTATTTTTTTTAAGAGAAAGAGAGAGAGAGTATGTATGAGCCAGGGGAGGGGCAGAGGGATAAGCAGACTCCCTGCTGAGCAAGGAGTCAAACTCAGGGCTCCATCCCAGGACCCTCAGATCCTGACCTGAGCCAAAGTCAGACACCTCACCAAGTGAGCCACCCAGGTGCCCCTCTGTAGTATTAAAATTTAAAGAGGGGAGAGGGGCACGGTGTGCCTGGGTGGCTCAGTCAGTGAAGCCTCTCGTTTTGGCTCAAGTCAGTATCTTAGGGTCCTGGCTCTACGCCCATAAAGGAGTCTGCTTTTCCCTGTCCCTCTGCTCCTCCCCCTGCTCCTCCCCTTTCTCTGGCTCTCTCAAATAAATAAATAAATAAATAAATAAATAAATAAATAAAATCTTTAAAAGAATTTAATGGGGGAGTGGGGGGAATTAGAGGAGAAATATCTAAAAAGTCTTCTTAAGGAAGTGATAATGAAAGGAGTTGAGCATAAGTTGAATATGCTTGAAGTCATCAGTGGAGGAGGAGGAGGGCGGGTCTAAGGAAACTGTCGTGTCTGAGGGAGACCTTTAGGAAAGAACAGATCTCCCAAAAGCAGTTTTAGAGAGGAGAATACTCCTAGTGGCAGATAGGGCTAAGTACTTATTATTCAGTTTCATCTCACATAGCAGCACTTATCTAGTGGCTGCCTATAACACTATAAAATCCAAGGATTCTGAGACTAGAACCGGGCTCAGCAAAAAAGAATGCAATGATCAATTAGTGATGTCTGTCACGTGCATAGAAGGTGGGAAGTTAATGTATGAATACCACAAATTATTTCCTTTCTCTGGCAATCTTAAGAAAAAAAAAAAAAAAGGAATGTGTAGGATATATTCAAGGAAAAGTGAATATAGGCCAATGAATTCCTAAAGACTTCTTCTAATTTAAAACCCAAAGAATTCAAGACTGATTTTTACCAAATAATAAATGTGAAAGGGAAGGTAGCATATTTATCCTGTGTAAATCTACAAACATTCTCCCACATGTCGCCATTGCACGTACTCCTAAAATGATTTGTCTTCAACACACATGTGGGAAGTGCACAAAACACAAATGGGGGTAACTGTAATCACTTGTGTAATTTCCACTGGACAGTCCCAACTGTTGCTGGTTCCTTAGAAACACCCTATGTATTTCCTACTGTCTTTACTCAGAGATACCACCCCAGTTTTTATGACAATCACTTCCTTGCTTTGCCTGAGAGTTTGGTCACTCATGCATACATACCTAAACAATACTGTTTTGAATTTTATATATATATAGAATTCAAAAATTTGAAAAAATTCAAAAAATTTCAGAAATTTCAAAAATTCAAAACAGTATTGTATATATACATAAAGTATACTATAAATATACATTTAAAGTATACTTCAACACGTTATTTCTTTCCCTTAACATTGTGAGATTTACCCTTGCTGTTTCCTATAGCAATTTATTTATGCATCCTGCTTACTGGTGGTGTGATTGCCTCCAATGCTTGGCTCTCACAAGCGGTATGTCCTGAACATGAGCAGGGATCCTAGTGCACATGGCCATGAGTTTCTCAAGGGTATAGATCTAGAAGTGGAATTGCTGGGTCATAGGGCATTTCTTTAGCTTTATTAGATAAATGCCAAACTCTTTTCAAGTGGAATGTTGCAGTGTACACTCCTAACTGCACAACAGGAAGCTCTTATTGCTCCAATAAAAATATGGTCAGATTTTTACATGTTACCGTCCTAATGTGTATACAGTATGATCTCAGTGTGGTTTTAATCTGTATTTACATAGTTACTACTGAGACTGAGCATATTTTCCTATGTTTATTGGCCACTTGGATTTTTCTTTTGTAAAGCACCTATTTAAATCTTTTTCCTACATTTAAAGTTCTATTTATAAGACTTTTTTTTATATATACTGGATATCAGTCCTTTATTTGTTACATGGGTTGTAATTATCTTCCCTAATTCCTTGTGGCTTGTCTTTTTACTCTTTTTGTGATGTCTTTTGATTAATAGAAGTTTTAAATTTTAAAATAGGCAATTATACCTATCTTCACCCTTCTTGGTATATTGTTTAAGAATAATCTTCCTCTTGGGGAGGGTATGTGCTATGTTAAGTGCTGTGAGATGTGTAAGCCTGACAATTCACAGACATGTACCCTGGGGCAAATAATACATTATATGTTAATAAAAAAAAAGAAAAAGAAAAAAATATAAAAATAAATTTAAAAAATATGGTTTGGTTGTGGCAAAAAAAAAAAAAAGGAATAATCTTCCCCTTTCCTAAAGCAGCTGGGAAAGGGGAGAAGTGAATTTTTTTTTTTTAAAGATATTTATTTATTTATTTATTTATTTATTTATTTGACACAGAGAGAGATCACAAACAGGTAGAGACGCAGGCAGAGGGAGAGAAGGAGAAGCAGGCTCCCCGCTGAGCAGAGAGGCAAATTATTTTTAAATTTGGCTGTAATATGAGACATTTTAATATCTCTAATTCACATAAAATTCTCTAAGCTACAGTTATTATGAGCTGGTGTGCCTAAAGGGTAGGTTTTGTGAGGAGAAGGAATAGTTAAAGCTTAAAAGAGTCATACTAGGGGCGCCTGGGTGGCTCAGTCGTTAAGTGTCTGCCTTCAGCTCAGGTCATGATCCCAGGGTCCTGGGATCGAGCCCCGCATAGGGCTCCCTGCTCTGCAGGAAGCCTGCTTCTCCCACTTCCATCCCCTCTGCTTGTGTTCCCTCTCTCGCTGTGTTTCTCTCTGTCAAATAAATAAAATCTTTAAAAAAAAAAAAAAGAGTCATACTAAACATCAATAAACATCATAGATGTAAAAGTACCTAAGAAGCCTTTTATTTCGCCTCCAAGACTTAGCTCACTTGTTATGATTTTTTTTAATGCATGTTCTGGACATCAATACATTATCATGGAAACCAAATGACCACTTTTTCATAAAGTCTTTGAGTCTTCAAATATTTACTGAGCACCATTTAGAAAGGGGACCTTCTGCTAGATAACATGCAAGATGCAGATAGGGAGACAAGATGCCCAGGGAGCTCAGACGTGGTAGGAGGGAAACGTGTACCGCAACAATACGACCCAGGAAAGGGAATGAGCTCCATATGAGGTTCCTTGGGAGCCCCAAAAAGATGGTGTTGCTCTTCGGTTGAGGTATCATTGAAGACTTTCTACAAGAGGTTATCCTTAGAATGAATCTCAAGAGATAGGCAGCCTGAGAAGAGGCAGAGCTGGTGTCACAGGCATCCCGGTGGGAGAATGCCACAAGCAGGAATTCCGAGACTGGACATGAGCAACTGACAATTCACACAGGACTATCAATCATGATCTTGGTTTTTTTTTATGTTTTAAAGAATGTAGAAAGACTTGCTCCCACCTACCCACAAATTCTAAGTGCTCCAGCTCTGTTTCACAGAAGCTTGGGGAGCACCTGGATGGCTCAGTTGGTTAAGCATCTGCCTTCAGCTCAGGTCATGATCCCAGGGGACTGAGCCCCACTTCAGGCCTGACGAACAGGGATCCTGCTTCTCCGGATCCCTCTGCCTGCTGCTCTCCCTGCTTGTGCTCTCTCTCTCTGTCAAATGAATACATAAAATCTTTAAAAAAAAAAAAAAAAAAAAAAAAGAAAGACATTTGAAATCATAAGCAAATATTGGACCACACACAAGTTCATGTTGTCCTCATAACTTCCTAAAAATAATCCAAAAGTTTAAATATCACTAAAGATATTATCAAACTGTGATAGAACTGCTTTTCAATTTTGTTTTTCTGCTTGTTTAAGTAATGCTGTTCACTTTTTTTTTTAAGATTTTATTTATTTATTTGACAGAGAGAGAGATCACAAGTAGGCAGAGAGGCAGGCAGAGAGAGAGGGAGAGCAGAGAGAGCAAAGAGCAGAGAGCCCGATGCCGGGCTCCATCCCAGGACCTGAGATCACGACCTGACCCGAAGGCAGAGTCTTTAACTCACTGAGCCACCCAGGCGCCCCAGTGCTGTTCACTCATAACTGTGAGTGAGGGGCGAACTTTTTAAGGCAGTTTCAATGATCCACCTTATATGTGGCACTTATATACCATGAGTCAAGAACTTACTCCTATTTCTCCTTCCTTTTGCCATACAAACACCAGGACCTGTGTGGTCTGTTTAAGTAGTCTAATTGGCCCAAGAAAAAAATGAACACTTGTCTTTATTTTCTTCATTATTCTCCACTACAACTCCTAAACATTATAAGCTGAAATGATACATTTGGGAGATGCTACATAAGTGTCTGAACTTCTGCAAAATAGTCTATGCTTATCCATTCACTACAAAATTTTCCAGTCATAATAGAATTAAGTTAGGCTACTCCTCTCTGTAATCAGGGCTTTACTGAGTTCATTCTACATTTCTTGTATAGATAGAATGGTGTTGTGGGAAATAGAGGAGACTCAAGACAAAAATCTTAAAAACTCTGGGTCTCAATTTCCTTATCCATAAAATGGGGAAAATATTATCTTCTGTGCTCACCTTAAAAAGCAATCACAAGGGGGTGCCTGGCTGGCTTAGTCAGTGGACTGTGCAACTCTTGAGCTCAAGGTTGTGGTTTCATGTTCCACATTGGATGTAGAGATTATTTAAAATCTTTTTAGAAGCGAGGGGCTATCATAAGGAACAACGATGCTCATTTTCAAGGAAAGGACTCAGTACTCCAAAAGCAAACACAAATCCAAGTTAGCCTTCTTAGTTCAGTCCATGAGGTCTTCCCTTGTTGGAAGTCAGTCTTTTTCTTGGTAGTCTGTTGACGCCATAGCAAACCCGCCCCCTTAAACAACACCCAAACAGAAAGTCTTCCTCTTGTTTTCATATGAAAGGCATAGAAGAAGGTAAGGAAGAGAGAAGGAAAATTTATTGAGCATCTGCTATGCTTGAGGATCCATGCTAAGAATTTTACTTCCACCACCTCACTGGTACTCTTAGAACCACCTCTGTATTACAGAAGGGAAACGGGAGGCTCAGAAAGTTGGGGTGATTAGCTCAGCATCACGTAGCTAGTAAGTGGCAACACTGGGATACAAACCCAGCATTGGTCTGACTCGAAAGCCATATATGCTGTTTCCCCCACACTCCACTGCCTCTCCAACAAATATGTCACCAACAAATGATGTGTCTGCACATTTCAAAGCTGTAGAGCTGGTCAAAAACCCATCTTCTCTCCCATCCGTGGCCCGATTCCTCTGCTTCTGCTGTAAATACAATCCCTGGCTCACTCTCCCCAGATCCTACACTGTGTTGGTCCACATTAAAAGGTGAGTGTAATACCAAGATGGAGAGCAAAAGGCCCTTGCCGCAGGGACAGCAGCAGGGCTGATGGCCTCTCTTGCTTCTTCTAGGTCTATACCTGCCCTCTGGTTTTTGCTTGATCCTAGGTATGAACTGAGAGCGGACTGGGGCTTTATCCTTTCACTCTACTTCAACTGGTTTGGTCTGGTGAGATGCCTGGACCTGACCTGATTTTCCCACTCACATTTTCCAGTAGGCCTCACCATCTGACCTTTGCCTTATCTCCTTTAATTTGGATCAATGCCCCAGGTCCCACATGGACTTTGGCCTCCGGAGTCATGGCTACTTTCCTGGTGCTCTCTCTGTACTAATGACCCTCCTTTCCCTTCCCCAGTCTAGGCCTTTTATTCCTTTGCCCTGCTCCTCACCATTGCCTACAGGGAACTTAGCCCCCCTGGCCTGCCCTGGCTGACCTGTTCCTCATGCTGCCTGTGCCCTCATGCTAACAAGGGCACAAGGGATTATCTGCTGCCCTCAGGAAGGAAGAACTAGTGGATGTTTTCACATCTTTGAGACTGTTCCCTTGACAAGCTTACCCTCACAGCTTATACTCTTGACCAACACAGGTTGTACCAGAACTCTGTCAGAGCTTATGTATAAATCTAGCATTTCTCAAAAGCTGCATTCATTTCTATTACATCGAAGCATGATTGCCCATGAATATTAGTCTAACAGAGAATTTGAAGATTCTTAAATTCCTCGCAGGAAAATACAAAGTTACCCAGTTAACTTTTTGGATGAAAATTGCTGTAGGGAATAGGAGACAAAGGCCCTGTCCTCTAAGCATCCAGGGCATTTGAACCATTCTCTGGGCTGTAATGACATCGTTAGTGAAATCCTTTCAGAATCTGTGCTACGGGGCAAATATTCTATCCCAGCTCAGTAAATAGAATTACCTCAGGAGCCACAGGAGACTGTGAGGCACTCATCTGCCAGACAGTTGTTCCTCTGTAAGGCTTCAGACCTCTTCCCCTTAGTTCTGCCATGTTTAAATTCTTCAGACCAAAAAGAGTTCCCTATCTCACAGATGTTCTGAAAATAGTAGGACTCATTTTAAATCAGAATGGCCCTGGGGTGCCTGGCTGGCTCAGTTGGAAAAGCATGCAACTTTTGATCTGAGTGTTGTGAGTTCAAGTCCCACAGTGGATATAGACAGTACTTAAATAAACAATAACAACAGCAACAAAAAATTTTTTTAAATAAAACTTAATGTGAAAAAAAATTCAGAATGGCCCTCAGAAAACCAGGGACATAGCAGTCTCAGACATATTTCAAATTGAGGAGCTTGTTCCAAGGACCTCCCCAAGATATGGGAAGATGCTGACCTCCCACATTCTTACCTGGGCTTCTGGAGATTGTCCTAAGATAGTCAGCCTTTGAGAAGCCATTTCTTCATTTACTGTTTTACACCATTAGGAGAGGCTGAGAAACCCCCTCTAGTTCAAACATCACACCCTAGGTCATTCAGACCTGCGCCCTCCTATAATGGGTTGGAAAGAACTCACTCCAAGGGTCACTCACAATCCCTACCCTGACATTCTCCTGCTTTCTATTCAAGAACAAGAAATCTACCCTGATCCCTCCACATCTTGGCATAGTTCTAGGCCTGGTTGCCTCGTGGGATTCTCTACCTGAATCACACACTTTGAACATCACCCAGAAATCTCCTCTGTATTCTTGGGTACCCTCTCCCTTGACTTTTCTCTCTAGAAGATACTCTAGATTCTGAGACACTTCCCTCCCACTTAACTCCACCCTACATTTCATTAAAGGAATAGAAAAAGTAGAAGGAAATCACATTTGTTGTACACCTTCTAGTGACTGGTACAGTGGAGGTCTTCACACACATCAACATATTTATCCTTCACAAAATCCCTAACAGGAAATGAAAGTCAGAGAATTTTAAAACTTAGCTCAAGTCACGAGCTATGTATGAGGTGGTATCATCAGCTATAATGGAAGAGTTGGGATTTAAACCCAGGTACTCTTTGGCTCCAAGGCCACTGCTTTCTCCAGCATATTCTGTACTTCCCAAACAGACCAGCCTATTCTGTACACTGTTAGTCTCCCCCCTGTATGCCTACGTCATAACCCATGTCTCCTGATGCTTGTAGCCAAAAGTAACAACATACAACTGGTCCTTGAACAACATGGATTTGAACTGCATGGGTCCACTTATAAGCAGATTTATTTTGATAAATATAGTACAAAACTGTAAATGTATTTTCTCTTCCTTATGATTTTTTTCATAACAGTTTCTTTTCTCTAGCTTACTTTATTGTAAGAATACAACATGTAATACATAAAACATACAAAATATGTGTTAGTTAACTGTTAATATATTTGGCCAGGCTTCTGGTCAACAACAGTCTATTAGTAATTAAGTTTTTAGAGAACTTAAAGTATATGTGGATTTTTTTTTTAAAGATTTTATTTTTAAGTAATCTCTACCTTCAATCTGGGGCTCAAATTCACAACCCCAAGATCAAGAGTCACATGCTCTACCTACTGAACCAGCCAAGTGGCCCCCCATGTGAATCTTTGACTGAGGTAGGGAGGGGGTTGATGCCACTAACCCCCATGTTGTTCAAGGGTCAACTATACTTCATACCCAGTCTTTTCTTCTAATCAAAGATAAGGTTAAAATAAAATGTGATTAAACTAGAAGCATTCTTTTAAAAATAAAAATAAAAAAGAAGCAGTCTCTCATTACCACTTTGGAGGAAATTTTGCTGTTTCTCAAAATTCAACAGTATCGGTAAGTTTGGGATTTTCAAATGGTATGGGGTTGACATATACCGCTAGGGCCAGAGTTTCAATGTTGCATTTGTTTTCCAGAAAAAGAGCTCAGCATAAAATGCAGCTAATAGTGAGGTTTTGTTTGGGTTTTTTGCATAATAAAAGTCGTAACTGAGCAACATTAGCTACAGACACTCCTCCCCATAAATCCATGGAGACTGTGAAAAGCATTTCAGAGAAATACAAACCCCAAGTAGTCTTTGGCAAGGGGTAATTTGCCATGATGATAGTTAAATAAGGAGAATACTGAGTAGCTGACTACAAAGAAGCATCTGAAAATAAAACTAGCTGTGGCTCAAGTCCCTCATCTGAAAATATATATAAAACCTCTCACATGTGGCAGCCTAAATTAGTCTCGTCTTATGAGGCAAATTTGACAATGCATACCAAGAAGCTTAAATCATGCCCTTTTGACCTAATAATCCTACTCCTGAGACTTCATCTCATGAAAATAAGTCATAAGAATAAAGAAGACTACCCATATTTTACAGCAACATTATTTAAAATTTAGTGGAAAATTGGAAACAATCTAATTTTCCAATAATACAGGAAAGGCTTAATACATTTTACTATCTTAATTCTTTGAGAGACTGCAGCTATTAAGAATATAATCACAAGTGTACAAACAAGGAAAGGGTGTTTAATGAAAAACATAAAACACAGAAATGCGGAAATCTGCATGTTAATAAAGACTAGGAGAGGGCAAGAAAAAAGATAAAAATACTTACATTAGCATATTTAATAATTCTAAACAAATGTTTCTTTGGTAAGGACTATATTCAGTTTTTAGGCATTTTTTTCTTGTTTTTCCAGTTATATAGAATCATATTTCATAATTATTTTTGGATCAGAAGATTATATTACAAAGGATACTTATGGAATAGTCTAGCCAAGTGTGAAATTGAGAACTACTAATTTGCAAATACTAATGCTATTGTTTTAATTTGCAGTGAAGGGAATTTGGCTACAAAACAAGTTGTGTTCCTTCAGAGACCAGTTATGTGGAATTCAGCTGCTCAAACACCAGAAGTGAGTAAAATTGATGCTTTATTAACTAAATGTTCTATTGAGGCATTTAATCCTTAACTCTCATTGTAATTCTAAATGGTGAATACAGAAGAGGAAATGTGGACTTGATATGGAAATAGTCTCTAAACCAACATATTAAAACAAAGAAAATGTGTCAGTAACTAGGTGCCAGAAGACAGTTCTGAAGGGGATCAAAATATGTTACCCCAAAATTTACCACGTGGGCAAAGGATTATTTTGAGCTGAAGGCAATTAAGAAACACAGACATAGTAATTTTCTATCCTCTCCGTTTCTGATAAAAAGCAGGGCATAAATTTCCTTTTTTTTTTTTTAATAAATTTCCTTTTTTAAAGGTAACATAGGGTTGCCTGGCTGACTCAGTTAGTAGACTCTCAATCTTGAACTCACTCTGACTCTTGATCTCAGGATTATGAGTTCAAGCCTCATGTTGGGTGTAGAGATTATTTAAAAAATAAAACCTTAAAAAAAAAAAAAAAAAAAGGTAACACAAAGTTCCATTTGTAAAGTTGTCCCCCTCCCCTGTACTAGGAAGAGTAGACTCCTACTAATCACCAGAGATGATTTATTGCTAGAGATGACTTGAGTCTACATAAGTAAACCTCACTAAAATAACTCTTACCTTCCATTAGGTTCACCACATATGTACCTTTCCACAATTTGCTGCATAGAAGCCCAAAGGCCTGTTCCTTTGTCTAGTCACTTTGCTAAAATCACGTATAAGTTCTCAGGTCTAACTGCCTCTTTAGGTTTTCACTTTTTCTTTGTGAAGCCCCCATAGACATCCAAAATAAACCTTTTCTCCTGTTAATCCGTCTGTTGTTAGTTTAATTTGCAGGCCTCAGGTACTGAAATAAAGGGGTAGATGAAAAGTTTTTTTGTGAGTGTGCCTAATATTGCAACAGACATACAGATGGCCAACATACATGTGAAAAGATGCTCAACATCACTGATTATCAGAAAAATGCAAACCGAAGCCACCATAACAGGTCACCTCACAGCAGTCACAATGGTTAATGTAAAAATGGTTAATATAAAAGAGATAAGAAATAAGAAGTATCGCAAGGATGGAGAAAAGGAAATCCTTGTACACTATTGGTGGGAATGTAAATTGGTGTAGCCACTGTGGAAAACTGTATGGAGTCTCCTCAAAAAACTAAAAACAGAATTACCATGTGATCCAGTAATTGTACTTCTGGGCATTCACCCAAAGAACAGGAAAACATTAATTTAAAAAGAGATATGCACCCCTATGTCTATTGCAGCATTATTTACAATAGCCAAGATATGGAAAAAGTTCAATAGTCCACCAATACATGAATGGATAAAGAAAGTGGGATCTCTCTCTCTCTCTGTATGTATGTATGTGTGTGTATGTATGTATGTATGTGTGTGTGTATGTATGTATGTGTGTGTATGTATGTATGTATGTGTGCATATGTATATACACACATACATACATATAGTGGAATATTACTCAGCCATAAAAAAGAATAAAGTCTTGCTGTTAACAACATGGATGAATCTAGAGAATATAATGCTAAGTGAAATAAGTCAGGCAGAGAAAGACAAATACCATGATTTCACTCATATGTGGAATTTAAGAAACAAAACAGATGAAAAAAGACAAAGACACACACAAAACAAAAACAAAACAAAAACAAAAAACAGATTCCTAAATATAGAAAACAAACTGGTGGTTACCAGAGGGGAAGTGGGTGGGCAGATGGATAAAATAAATGTAGAGAATTAAGACTACACTTATCCTGATGAACACTGAGTAATGTATACAATTGTTGAATCACTGTTCGTACACCTGAGACTAACATAGCACTATACGTTACTATACTGTAATTTAAAAATAATTAAAAATAAATAATAATAAATAAAAATATTACAGATTCCATTCATATGATATTCTCAAAAAGATAAAACTATAGTGTGGAGAACAGATCACTGGTTGCTAGGAATTGTAGTTTGGGGGAAGGGAAGTGATAAAGGGATCCCTGGGGGTTTTAGGGGAGATAATGGAACTATTCTTTGTCTTATTGTGGTTACACAAAACTATACATGGCTGTGGAAATTCATAGAACTATATATATATTTAGTATATAATAATCTAAAAATTAAAAGATTGCTTTATAAATCACACAGACTACATTTTTTATGTCTTTGTCCTTCATTAAGGACTGTCCTTGGTAGAAACTAAAAGAACAGTAGAACAGATTGATGAAACTAGGAGCTGATTCTTTGAAAGAATTAATAATACCAAAAAACCCTTGGCCAGACTTGTCAAAAAGAAAAGAGAAAGGATCCAAATAAATAAAATCATGAATGAAAGAAGAGAGATCACAACCAACACCAATGAAATACAAACAACTATAAGAACATATATGAACAACTATATGCCAACAAATTAGGCAACCTAGAAGAAATGCATGCATTTCTGGAGACATATAAAGTACCAAAACTGAAACAGGAAGACATAGAAAAAACAGGAAGATACATAACCAGCAAGGAAACTGAAGTAGTAATCAAAAATCTCCTAAAAAACAAGAGCCCAGGGCCAGATGGCTTCCCAGGGGAATCCTACCAAACACTTAAAGAAGAATTAATACCTATTCTTCTGAAGCGGTTTCAAAAAATAGAAATGGAAGGAAGACTTCCCAACTCTTCCTATGAGGCCAGCATGATCTTGATCCCAAAACCAGACAAAGACCCCACCAAAAAGGAGAATTACAGACCAAGATCCCTGACGAAAATGGATGCAAAAATTCTCAACAAGATACTTGCCAATAGAATCCAACAGTACCTTAAAAGGACTATTCACCATGACCGAGTGGGGATTTATTCCTGGGCTTCAAAGATGGTTCAACAGTTGCAAATCAATCAATGTGATACACTATATTAATAAAATAAAGGACAAGAACCATATAATCCTCTCAATAGATGCAGGAAAAGCATTTGACAAAGTACAGCTTCCTTTCCTGATTAAAACTCTGCACAGTGTAGTGATAGAGGGAACATACCTCAATATAATAAAAGCCATCTACGAAAAGCCCACAGTGAATATCATTCTCTCTCTTTTTTTAAAGATTTTATTTTTATTGACTTGACAGAGAGACATTGAGAGAGTGAACACAAGCAGGGGGAGCAGCAGAGAAAGAAGGAGGCTTCCCTTTGAGCAGGGAGTCAGATGTGGTGCACGATCCCAGGACCCTGGGATCATGACCTGAGCCAAAGGCAGATGTTTAATGGCTGGCCACCCAAGTGCCCTGCAAATATGATTCTCAAAGGGGAAAAAAATGAGGGCTTTTCCCCTAAGGTCAGGAACTCAATAAGGATGTCCACTATCACCACTGCTGTTCAATATACTACTATAAGTCCTAGCCTCAGCAATCAGATAACAAAAAGAAATAAAGGCATCCAAATCTGCAAAGAAGTCAAACTCTCATTCTTCACAGATGCCATGATACTCTATGTGGAAAACCCAAAAGATTCCACCCAAAATTGCTAGAACGCATAGAGGAATTCAGCAAAGTGGCAGGATATAAAATCAATGCACAGGGGTGCCTGGGTGGCTCAGTGGGTTAAAGCTTCTGCCTTCGGCTCAGGTCACAATCTCAGGGTCCTGGGATCGAGCCCCACATCGGGCTCTCTGCTCAGCGGGAAGCCTGCTTCCCCACACTCTCTGCCTGCTCTCTGCCTACTTGTGGTCTCTCCCTCTGTCAAATAAATAAATAAAATCTTTTTAAAAAAATAAAATCAATGCACAGAAATCTATTATGTTTCTATACACTAAAAATGAGACAGAAGAAAGCGAAGTTAAGGAGTCAATCCCATTTACAATTGCATCCAAAACCATAAGATATCTAGGAATAAACCTAACCAAAGAGGCAAAGGATCTGAACTCAGAAAACTATAGAACACTCATGGAAGAAATTGAGGAATACACAAAAAATTGAAAATATGTTCCATGCTAACAGATTGGAGGAATAATTATTGTTAAAATGTCTATGCTACCTAAAGCAATCTACACATTCAATGCAATCCCTATCAAAATACCATCAACTTTTTTCATAGAACTGGAACAAACAGTCCTAAAATTTGCATAGAACCAGAAAAAATTTGTATTCAACAAGAAAAATGTTGAAAAAGAAAACCAAAGTTGGTGGCATCACAATGCCTGACTTCAAGCTCTATTACAAAGCTGTAGGCATCAAGACAGTATGGCACTGGCACAAAAACAGACACATAGGTCAATGGAAAAGAACAGAGAAGACAGAAATGGACCTTCAACTCTATGGTCAACTAATCTTCAAAAGAGCAGGAAAGAATATCCAATGGAAAAAAGATAGTTTCTTCAAAAAATGGTATTGGGAAAATTGAACAACCACATGCAGAAGAATGAAACTGGACCACTTTCTTACACCATACACAAAAAATAGACTCAAAGAGGACAAAAGTCCTAAATGTGAGAAAGGAATCCATCAACATCCAAAAGCAGAACTCAGGCAGCAAAGTCTGTGACCTTGGCCACAGCAACATATTGCTAGACACATTTCTAAAGGCAAGGGAAATAAAGGCAAAAATGAACTATTGGGACTTCATCAAGATACAAAGCTTTTGCACAGAAAGGAAACAATCCACAAAATTAAAAGACAACCAACAAAATGGGAGAAAGTATTTGCAAATGACATAACAGATAAAGGACTAGTATCCAAAATCTGTAAAGAATTTATTAAACTCAACACCAAAAGAACAAATAATCCAGTCAAGAAATGTGCAGAAGACACTAACAGACATTTCTCTAAAAAAGACATCCAAATGGTTAACAGACACATGAAAAAATGCTCCACTTCACTCAGCATCAGGGAAAAACAAAGCAAAACCACAATGAGATACCACCTCACACCAGTCAGAATGGCTAAAATTAACAAGTCTGAAAAAATAATTAAGTAATTAGTTGTTAATTAATTAACAACTCTGGAAATACCAGATGTTGGTGAGGATGCCGAGAGAGGGGAGCCCTCTTACACTGTTAGTGGGAAAGCAAGCTGGTGTAGCCACTCTGGAAAACAGAGGTTTTTTTGAGGTTCCTCAAAAAATTGAAAATAGAGCTCCCCTATGACCCAGCAACTGCACTATTAGGTATTTACCCCAAAGATACAAATATAGTGTCTGAAGGGGGAACTGCACCCCAGTGTTTATAGCAGCAATATCCATAATAGTCCAACTATGGAAAGAGCCCAGATGTCCATTGACAGATGAATGGATAAAGAAGATATGGTAGATATATATACAATTGATACTACTCAGTCATCAAAAAAATGAAATCTTGCCATTCACAATGATGTGGACGGAGCTAGAGGGTATTATGCTAAGTGAAATTATTAAGCCCATTTAAGAAAGACAATTATTATATGATCTCATTCACATATGGAATTTAAGAAACAAAACAGAGGACCATAGGGAAGGGAGGGAAAAGTAAAACAAGTCTAAATGAGAGAGAGAGACAAATCATCAGAGACTCTTAATCATAGGAAACAAATTGATGGTTGCTGAAGGGGAGGGGGAAAGGGGACGGGGTAACTGGGGGATGGGCATTAAGGAAGCCACATGATATAGTGAACACTGGTTATTATATCAGATTGATGAATCACTGGACTCTGCCTCTGAAACTAATAATATATGCAAATTAATTGAATTTTAAAAAACAATAAATCTTGCCCCCCCCCAAAAAAAATTTGTCCTCGGGTAATGAAATTCTCATGAAGTAAGGCTATGCAGGGTTAAAGCAATGTCCTTTCTATCTTGTTCCTTTTATCTATTCTTATCTTTCTTTCTTTTGGTGGGAGGCCTCTAAATGAATTCAAGGATGTGACATTCTGTAGAATAAGAGATTCCCAATCAGGATTTTAACTCTATCTATTAAATGGTCTCAACTTTTTATTCCAAGATTTTTTCTTCTAAGATCTTTGGAACTCAAAAAACAATTCAAGATTCTTTTTTGTTTCTTTTGAGGACTCAAAACTAATCAAATTTTTTTATCACCTAAACATCTCTATTTCAGTTAAATTCTTCAGCCCATTTCCCTTTAATAATTATATAAAAGTATTTAGTTTCCACTAACTCAGGGTAGAGTTTCCATTCAGTGGTGTTTTTAGGAGTAGAAAACAAAACATGAAAAGGATTCCAGGGGATGGGGTGCATGTGTGTGGGGGGGGTGCGTGTGTGCACGTGTGCACACTTACATGTGCACACGCTCACACACAAATGTGCACACACAGTGTCTGCCACACTCTCCAAGCCTCCATATCCTCATCTATAAAATATGGACAATGTTAATACTTACCACAGGGCCGTGAGGGGGATTCAGTTAGAATACATGTAGAGAGCTTAGCCCAGTGCCTGGTCATATGAAATGTTGCTTTTGTTTTCAATAGGAACATTTTTCTTTCAATACTAGATGATTAAACACTACAATCATTCTATGGAAAAAGTGAAGAAAAAATCTAGAATTCCTAATGACACTCCATTTTCTCTAGTTAAAAATTACCATTATGCAGGAATGTAGTGTATTAATATTTTTGATTATCCATAAATATATACTCATAGATATATATGAAATATAGTAAAATATTAACAAGTTTAGATGTAGGTAATGAGTATATAGTGTTTGTTGTATTATCCTTTAAACTTTCTGTCTACTTGAAATTTTTCATAATTAGGAAGTTGGGGGAAATTAAGCTAAAAAGCATTAGTCATCAACAACTTTTTCATGTTACTAATTAGTAACTAATTAGTTAATAAGATGCTATACCAAAAAGGCTTATAAGGAATGATTCCAATACAACAGAAGGGCCTCGCTCTCCTAATAGTCTAAGGACGGGCAGGCCCCCTAGGGTGGGGCAAGGTTCTGTTTCATGACTGGTCAGCTCTGCTGCCCTCAACATCTGGCTTCTGCCTCTGGACCCAGGGCTGCTGTCCCAGATTTTCCTATGTCCAGCCAGCAAGAAGCAGAGAAGAGGAATTCCAGGCATGCTGCAAAGGCACTGACCCCTAAGTCACCTATTTCTTCTCATATCCCACTGACCTGAACTTGCTTATGCCACCACAAATGTCTGCAAGGGAGGCTGGGATATGCCATCTGGGCAACCACGTGCAACTGCCACAGTGAAAAAGCACCTGGCCAGCCACAAATTGCAAGGAATTGGCAGGGAGGAAGGAGTTCTATTATTGAAAGAAAGATGGAAGGAATAGGGAGACAGGAGTTTAATGTTAGTGGTACCAACTTTAATTTATTTTCCTTCTTTAGAACAGTTTTAAATTCAAATAATATTCTTGTCTTTAAAATTTACCTCAAGATGAATAATTTCAGGAGGTAAATAAATCTTTCTTGGGCACATCTATTGAATCATTTCTCTAACACAAACCAAGAAGTAAAGAAGCAGAAGCCAGAAAAATGTTCTAAATGAGATCTTTCCCAAAGTGGCTGTAATGAAGTCATACGAATACTAAGAAATATTTCATGTACACATTAACAGTGTACATTACAGTGAGACAATTATTAAACTTCATTCTTACTTTTTCAGTCGTTTGAATTTGATTTGAAATTATCTGAAAATCATAAAGGTCATACTTCACTCATTAACCGTTAGTATCCTCAACTGAGGTCCATGTGAAATCAAATCAGTTGCTAGTGTAAGCAGAGGATGTTAATTTTATATATTAAATATATATATACATTATATATATTATACATATATATGTATATATATGTATTATATATACATATATAAATTATATATAATTTTATATTATTGTATATATTGTATATATGTATATATAATTATATTATAAACATGTATATAAATTATATCTATACATATATAAATAAATATTATATATATACATATATAAATGTATTATATATACATTTGACATATATATACATATACATATATACATATATATAAAATATAAAATTATAAATTTTATATTTAATGATGTTCTTCATCTAGAGAATGCTTTCCACTCAAAGCAGAGGGGTTTTTCCTGGTGTGTACAGAAGAGGAAGAGTGGTCCCTGCTGCCATGGGGCAAGGTTCAGGCTGGAGAACAGCTCTCTTCTAGGCCATCCATGCTGCGACCTCTTAGTGTCCCTCCCTGGGCATGTAAGGGACAGAAACCCTGCTCAGATAGCCAATGTATGTAAGGGAATTTATTGGTCACTGGGTGAGAAGGATAATGGCATAGCTTATAACATCAAAAAAGGGCTACAAGAATCCTCAGGTACTGACACCAGGGATTCAATGTTGCCAGGATGTTCTCTTTTTTTTTTTTTAAGATTTTATTTATTTATTTGACAGAGAGAAAGAGATCACAAGTAGGCAGAGGCAGGCAGAGAGAGGGGGGAAGCAGGCTCCCTGCTGAGCAGAGAGACCGATGCGGGGCTCGATCCCAGGACCCTGAGATTGTGACTCAAGCTGAAGGCAGAGGCTTTAACCCACTGAGCCACCCAGGAGCCCCAGGATGTTCTCTTTCATCTGTTTGTTTTAGCTTCTACGTTCTATGTGCAGAGGGCTTCTGATAAGGTGAGTGTGGCCACTTCATCAAAAAGAGCTTCTTAGGGCACCTGGGTGGCTCAGTCAGTTAAGCATCCAACTCTTGATTTAGGCTCAGGTCATGATTTCAGGATTCTGAGATTAAGCCCCATATTGGGCTCCATGCTGAGCATGGAGCCTGCTTAAGATTCTCTCTCTCAGGGCACCTGGGTAGCTCAGATGGTTAAGCATCCTTCTTCAGCTCAGGTCATGATCTCAGAGTCCTGGGATCAAGTCCCATGTCAGGTTCTCTTCTCAACAGGGAGTCTACTTCTCTCTCTGCCTCTCTACTCTGCTTGTGCTCATTCTCTCTCTCTCTCAAATAAATAAAACCTTTAAAAAAAAGAATAAAGATTCTCTCCCTCCCCCTCTGCCCTCCCCCCACCCTCCTCTTTAAAAGAAGAAAGAGCTTCTTTATCCTACAATACATCTAGCGATCCCAGGGAAGGACCCTGATTGGATCTGATTGGGCCATGTGCCCACACAGCAGCAGAGTAGGAGGTGGATAAGAAAGCTGGCTTTTCCTTTCCAGACTTGAATGATTTTGACAACCCCAAGCTGGGATGCCCCAGAAACAAGTTCTGTGAGCAAGCAAAGATGGTATCTCTCCACATGTTTTCAAAATCTCTAACTCTTCCAAGTGGTCCTAGAGCTACACTTCAGCTTACAGCGGCTTCCAGAGCAGCTTCCTGATCCTCCCCCAAGCCTGAGACACACAAGTGTCTGAAACAAGTCCTGAATGTCCACTCCAAGTTTTTACTGTTTGACAAACCATATTTTTTTAGTTCTTCTTCTACTCTGTCCATCATAACACTTCCCATGACAACACCATGTTTTATGAAAACTGATGTAATTCTGGCTTCATTCTTTCCTTTTTGTTTTTAAGACACTGACAGTGAAAAATGGAAGCCAGAATGTTAGGATACCCTAAATTCAACTGACTTGTCACTGAGCCTCATGTATTTGAAATGGGTCACACATTTTTAGCAAATATTGAGAATGAGTCTCAAAAGTTAATAGATTTGTGGGCGCCTGGGTGGCTCAGTGGGTTAAAGCCTCTGCCTTCGGCTCAGGTCATGATCTCAGGGTCCTGGGATCAAGCCCCGCATTGGGCTCTCTGCTCAGCGGGGAGCCTGCTTCTCCGCCCCCCCCCCCCACCTACTTGTGCTCTCTCTCTCTCTCTGTCAAATAAAATCTTAAATTAAAAAAAAACAAAAACCTTACTTAAAAAAAAAAAGAAAAGAAAATTCACCTTGAGTATGTGAATTGGCTGGTATACAATAAGCAATGTATTACAGAATTTAGGTTTGGCCCTGTTGCTGGTGAAGAAGGAAAGATCCAGGCAGCCAAGTGCTCCCAGGCATCCCTGCCTTCCTATTTTCTCTCAGTCAACATTGAGAGGTCATTCAAGAGTGAAAGCATTCTTTCTGCATGTGGGAAAGGGGGCCAGCAGTCAGTCTGGCAGGACCCATCAGCCCTTCCTGCAGCCACAGGCCATATCCTCACTGACCAGCGTCCCAATTCCACAGAGAATGTGCCGTTCTCAAATCCAACACCCGAAGAGTAAAGCTGTCAGGTTCCACTGCTTGTATTAAATTCAGTACTTCTGGTGTGAGAATCCAAAAGAAAAGGATTTGAGATCTGATATTTGCATTTGGTGAGTACAAGGGGGCCAGTGGAAGTGTCACACCACAGCTATGTCTGATTTGGCACCATGAAGGCTCTTGTTGAGGCAGGACCCACTTGTTCCCTTAAACTTGCCCAAGGACTCCAGTAACTCAGCCAAGAGAAAGAACTGCCAGTACACGTCTTTCTATGCAACATGCTGAGGGCTGCTTCTGCCTATACAAATGCCATACACAGTGCTTACTTTCCATGGTGACCTAGTAAATCTAACTTAATAAGGCTTTTGTTTTCTTTGTATATTTTGTATATTTGCCCTGAAAACCAGTAGAAAATACTTTTGTATTTTATACACTACGGTTCAACAAACCTATGGATTAACAAAGTTTTATCAGACCAGCCTGGGCATCTGACTCTTACATTTTTTTTCTAAGTTTTATAAATTGTGCCTCTTGCATTTAGGAAAATATAATCCTAGTTCCTAACTAACATATAAATGAACTTCCAGGAAATAAACTCTGTAAATTGGGAAATTGCTGTGCTTTTTCATTTATCTTTTTAAATTTTATCTTTATCTTTTTCTTGTTTAGACTTTTTACCTAAGAGTATATGATCATATTCTAATATGTCCTGTTAACAGTATTAAAGATGCCCTTGTAGGGAAATCTCATCAGGACCCTGAACATGCACTTGTTGAGCTGCTACAATTTTCTCCCTGAGATTTCCTTTTATTGACTTCAATATCTTATTTTGACTTGTTACCTCAGCAAAGACCATGTTTTATTTACTCTGAACTGCACCAAGGACATTGTCAGGCATAAGTAAACATTTCACAGCGAAAACATCCAGTTTCTCAGGCAGTCTGCTCCAGTACAAGCTGCTCCAATTGCTAGGCATTCCTACCATATCAGGCAGAAGTGGTTTGTAGCAGGACAAGGAGAGTGGTCTGCTTGACCCAGGAAGACCCTCCAGCCATTATCGCAATATAAACGTGGTCAGAATTATTTGTGACTCCTCTGTGCGGTCTATTCCCACGTGAAATGGGCGTGAGGTGGCCAGTGAAGCACTTTTTCTGCTGTCCAGATCCTAACTAACACCAAGAAGAAAAATGGAACCTTTAATGTATTTCTACCCTACTTTGTTCCCCAAAGTATGATCTCAGCGTGTTCCTCTCCCCAGAGGTACCACTGAGGGCCCAGACATGTACACAACCAAGCTGTCAGTGAGGAGGAGGATGTGCCGAGAAGCTGCTAAGTGTTGTAGAACAGAGAGGAGCTCATTCTTACCTGGAGAGGAGAAGGGAATGTGAAGCGTGGCTCTGAGCTGGTCCTGGAAGATGAGCAGGATTTTGAGGAGGAGCAGGGAAAGGATATTTCAGGCAGAGTACAGTCTGTGCTAGGTCAGAAGGAGAGGAAAGCACCATCTTTTTAACTCCCGTTGCCCATCTCTTGTGTTTCAGAGGAAAGCCAGCCGGCATATAAAAGGTGAGGACAAGAACAAAGTCACCAGCAGGAGCATTGGATTGGACACGGCCACATCACCACCAGCAGAGAGCAGAAATCTGCCTGAGGAGCACCTCGTCTCTCCTTCGAGAGAGTGTTGGATGAAGGACAGGAGGCCAACACATCAGAGCAGCTTCTCCGGGTTCAGTAGCAGCGACAGTGTCCTACGGGAATTAGACGACGGACAGTTTGACCAGGAAGATGGAGTGACTCAAGTCACTTGCATGTGAGCGATGAAGTAAAGAAACAGAAGGCCCTGTAAATAATTATTAAAATCATTGCCAACTGACTTTATTGTATTACTTTATCTGCATTTATGTAATACTTTGAATTTTTCCAGACTCAGGCTTTCCTCTAGTCTGCATGAACTTTGGCTCGACCTCGGACAAGGAAAAATAACCAGCATATTTGTAAATTTAGAATCATGTTTACACTTCTCTCAACTAAAACATCTGCTTAAACAGATGTTTCATTAGGTTATTAACCAACAATCTACTTCAGTTTCTCATGAATGTACAGGATGTACTTTTCGTTCAGTTCCTGGTGAGAAGACTAAATATATCGACCAGTATTCCACCTAATTAGAAAGTTCTCAGGAAGTCAGAATCTTACTTAAGGTAAAAAGCAATCTCTCTCTCTCTTTAAATCCCTCTCTTTCACATACATGTAAAGGGCAAATTAATGAAATACCTATTTCCTAAATATAACAATTAATCCAAATTTTGTCTTTTAGTAATGACATGTATATACAACGCAAGTTCCCGTTTGTTAAAATATTCTTCAAAAACATCCTTTTGTATGTCTTTGCTTTTTTAAAGAAAGCGTCACCAAGTTACCAACCCTGTACTGATTCACTGAACTTAAACTTTATTGCTTCTAATGGCCTAGATATAGAGCAAAGCAGCATTCCTCAAATTTCGATATGAAAAGAACCCACAATCTCAACATTTAAAAACCTTAGTAGAATGAATTTTCTTCACCTTAAATTGCAAGAATAGAAAGGTACTCACAGCTCCGTGTGTATGGAGACCCATCTGTTCCATCTCCGCTTTTCTTGCTCTGCTAATAGGGATGGCTTTGCCTTGCCCAGTCTTTAATAAAGATTAAAAATCTACATCATAGAGGATTTTCATCTATTTATGAAAGGCTTACTTTAAAATGTGGGAATCTTCAAGTGAAATACAACTGACTTTGCGATTGATGAATGCAGCCTATTATCTATTTTTATTAGCATTGGTGTTGACATTGTAAGATCATTTGAATAATAAAATGTCATTTGTTACTGGGCTATCATTTTTTTAACACAAATGCTTATAACATGTTTTGTACATATGATGGATAAAGTATTACATATTATCAAATACATAGTATGACTAAACCAGGACAATTTCCATGAACTGTTGATAAGATCAACATGGAATTATTCCACTTCTACCATGCAGAAGCATTACCTCTGTAAGTATAAGTGAACTGAAGATTATTTTGTTTAGTATTATTCCATGGAAATAGCTATCAACAATATCTGAAGAAATGTTTTTTTGTTTTGATTTTCAGATGAATTTGAGTCCCATATTCAAAGGTTGGTGAGTTTTGGGTAGAAATAAGCATTACTTCTGGAGCCCACAGAGTGCCACAAGTTATGAAACACAGAGAATGTTCTCAGAAAGGTCAGTGATTCCAATACCAAGATCTAAAAGAGACTCCTGTATCATTTTGTCAGTACACAGAAGGGATTTCAAGTATTAAAAACAGAGATAGAAATTTATACTTCTAATTTAAAGGAAAACTCAGGAATATATCAATCACTTAATTTTTGAAATTTGTGTTAAGCATCTTTTTTTTACAGTGTGCTTTTAATCTAAGTTATTTCTTCTTGTTAAAAAGAAATCTTAATATAAAAACTTAGCAGTTATATCTTCAAAACCTATTTTATAAGCATTTACTCCAACAACTACCCTTAAGTTACATGGCATATCTGTATTACCGTGAATAAATAATGACCAAGTGGTTCCAGAGCATCTTAAATATATAGAAGTAGCTCCAAGTCTATTAAAAAAAAAAGGTAACAAAACTTGGACTCTATATGCCAAGGAGTTAAATATGACTAATGATTATCTGCCAACTATATATTTAGTTCTTTTCATAACACTATGTAATTCTAGGGGCCCTGGCATATGAACATATGAATTACTACTAATACCTATAACTTATAATGAAAAAGTATTAAGATCACAGATGTGGGTGCCAAGTTCTACCAGTCTCCTTGGTGCAGCATCTCCAGGACTTCTGTCTTTTAAAGACCACCTGTTAATTCCTCCCCATTTGGATTGAATGTCACCCTCTTATCTTCCATGGGCAACATTTAACACCTACTCCCCAGAGAAATCACCTCTGAGCTGATGAGCAGCTCTATCAATGTCGCAACCATTCCCTTCAGTATTACATAAATGAAAAATATAAACAGGCTTTCAATAATCTTCAGACACCGATAAAAGCAGGAGGCAGAGCTAGAGTTAATCCAAATCATAATTATCACCAAATTATTTATCAGGAGCAAGTGTTTATATATTTGAATATAAATGTACCAGAAGCAGTTTCGTTTCTTTCATTCTGGAAAAGCTGAGAAGTGGTCTCATTTTCCTAGCCTTTCCTCACTACCTTGATTCCTCACCACCATTGTTTCTGGGCTGGAAATATTGTGGCTCTTTCAGCATCAGGTTAAAAAAGATTTCCTTCTCTCAAATCCTCAGGGCCCCAGAGTATCCCTGTATGGAAAGCCTAATCAGCTGAGAATTCAAATGGAATAAGTGTTAACTATGGAAAGTGTCTCTCACTAAACATATTAAATCAATTTACCCGTGGGTATGTAGGAAAGCTACCTAAATGCAAACCACAGAATTTAGAGCATATCCATTTAAATAAAATTGTAGCTATTTATCACACCTTGAGAGTGACATTTATTTGTACAATTACCTAAAGTTTATAGAGCAAGTTCTGACAGGTGATTAAGTTCTAAGATGGTGTTTAAGGTGGAAAATTAGGTAAAACTCTAAAATAATGAGCCTGGTTTCTGGTATGGTCATAAAGTTTTTGTGGAGACAATTTCAAAAATGGATTCCGAAAATGTTTTGAGCATTAATATCATTGTATTGTATAAGTGATAAATAATCACTTAAATATCAAATATTTAAGTGATAATCACTTAGATTTGATTAATCTATTAAGATAAATATTGTATAAATGATAAATAATCAAGGTGATTCTTTGTAGGCTTATACAATCAGCATTCTTAGTTGGAAGCAACAGAAGTTGACCTTGACTCATTTAGCATTAAAGGAGTTTATTTCAAAAGATATCTAGAATTAGACTTCATCAAAATTTAAAACCTCATTAAACTCACAGTTTTAGGAATGAAGAAGCAAGCAGCAGACTGAGAGAATATGTTTGCAAAATACATACCTGACAAAAGATTCATATCAAGAATATAGAAATGGCTTTTGTAAATCAATAGCAAAAAGACCCAGCACCCAATTATAAATGGGCAAGAGGCTTAAACACTTAATGAAAGAAAATATAAAAACTTCTGCTTCCAGAAAGATGGAGTAGATTTCGCTCATGAAGTATATTATCTAAAAGCCCTGAACATTATACATAAAACAAGCACAAGATGACCAGTGTCAAGTTCCTTAGCTTAGTTTTGTTTTTCCTCACATATCTCACTCAGACTTGAGACCTGAAGAAGCCAGCAATCTAGAAATGCCAATGTTGCAGGTCAAAACACCCTGACAAAAGCCTAGCATGACAGCAAATATTTAGACAATAGCCACTCCACTCCAGACAAACACCAAAAAAAACTGTGACCTCACCCCTACCTATACCAGTATGGACTAAATGGGAAGTATGGATTTCCACCTCACATGTCTATATGAAGGGGCCCCAATACCCTGGCTAGGGTGATATCAGAGAAATACAAGCAAGGAACCATAATTTTAACCCCACTGGCCAGTAAGAGCCCCCCAACTCTCACCCCAAAGTGTTAGTGGGGATCATGTAGGAAGCTTAGACTTCACCCCCATCCAGTAGTAAAGAGGCATCTCTCTCCCTCCCCATTGTGGTGGCATCAGAGGCTTAGTGCAGAGTCTTTAACTATTGTCCAGTGGTAATGAGGCCACTTCCACAGAGGTGTCAGTAGAGACCAAGTAGGAAACTGGAACTGCCAGCTCTGCCCAGGCCAGCAGTGGAGAACACCCCCCACTCAGGTGTCAACAGAGGTTGAGTGGGGAACTTGGTCTTCTACCTCCACTCAACACTGAGCAGCCAGTACCCCCTTTCCCACACTGGAGTCATGTCAGTAGACAATTATTCATCAAACCAATAACTAGAAAGATCCCAAGCTAAATGCAAAAAGACAAAAAATAGATGCTAACCATATGGAGACATCAGAATTAATTTTAAAAGTGTTTGGAGCATCTATTATGAAACTGCTTCAACAAACAATTATGAATGCGTTTAAAACAAATGAAAAAAATGGAAAGCATCAGCAAAGAAATAAAGGATATAAAGAAGAACCAAATGGAAATTTTTAGAACTGGGAAATGCAATACCAAAATAAAAAGCAAAATAAAAAGTGGATGGGCTCAACAGCAGAATGGAGAGGGAAAAAAAAAAAAAAGGTTATCTATGAACTGAAAGAGCAATAGAAATTACCCAATCTGGACAGAGAGAAACAGACTTAAAAAAAATAAAAAAAAGAACAGCCCCTTCAGGGGTTTGGACTGTAACAAAACAACAAAAGATGTAATATTCGCATCATTAGAATTCTGGGGAGCTGGGGGGAGTACTGGAGAAAGGGAATCGGGTGGCTGAAAATTCCCAAATCTGGTCAGAGAAAAACTGACCTTCAAGAAGGTGAAACTAATCTTCAATGTTGAAAATCAGAGTACTGGCTGCTTATGGGATTGGGGGGTGGGGGGTGACTGTTGACTTGGTCCATTTGGGTTGCTGTAACAGAATACCAGAGACTGGGTGGCTTTTAAACAATAGAAATTTACTTCTCACAGTTCTGGAGGTTCAAAGTCCAAGATCAAGGTGTTGACAGATTCAGTGTCTGGTGAAAACCTGCTTCCTTCTTCATAGATGGTGATCGTCTTTTTTTTTTTTAATCTAAATTCAATTTAATTAATAGTGTATTATTAGCTTCAAAGGTAGAATTTAGTGATTCATCAGTTGCATATAACACACAGTGCTCATTACATCACGTGCCCTCCTTAATGTCCATCACCCTATTCCCCCACATCCCCTCCTGTAACCCTGTTTGTTTCCTATAGCTAAGAGTCTCTTATGGTTTGTCTCTCTGATTTTTTGTTATTTTTCCTCCCTTCCCCTATGTTCACCTGTTTTGTTTCTTAAATTCCACATGAGTAAAATCATATGATATTTGTCTTTCTCAGACTGATTTATTTCGCTTAGCATAATATCCTCTAGTTCCATCCATGTCATTGCAAATGGCAAGATTTCATTTTTTTATGTCTAAATAATATTCCATTGTGTATTATTACCACATCTTCTTTATCCATTCGTCAATGGACATCTGGGCTCTTTCTACAGTTTGGCTATTGTGGACCTTGCTGCTATAAATATTGGAGTGCAGGTGCCCCTTTGAATGACTGTTTGTATCCTTTGGATAAATACCTAGTAGTGCATTTGCTGGGTCATAAGGTAGCTCTACTTTCAACTTTTTTTTTTTTTAAGATTTTATTTATTTATTTGAGGGAGAGAGAGAGAGAATAAGAGAGAGCATGAGAAGGTAGAAAGTCAGAGAGAGAAGCAGACTCCCCATGGAGCTGGGAGTCCAATGTGAGACTTGATCCTGGGGCTCCAGGTTCACAACCTGAACTGAAGGCAGTTGCCCAACCAACTGAGCTACCCGGACACCCTATTTTCAACTTTTTGAGTAACCTCCATACTGTTTTCTAGAGTGGCTACATCAGCTTGCCTTCCCACTAACAGTTTAAGAGTGTTTCCCTTTCTCGGCATAATCACCAACATCTGGTATTTCCAGAGTTGTTAAGTTTAGCCATTCTGACTGGTGTAAGGTGGTATCTCATTGTGGTTTTGATTTGTATTTCCCTGATGCCGAGTGATGTGGAACATTTTTTCATGTGTCTGTTGGCCTTTTGGATGTCTTCTTTGGAAAAATGTCTGTTCATGTCTTCTGCTCATTTCTTGACTGGATTATTTGTTCTTTGGGGGTTGAGTTTGATAAGTTCTTTATATATTTTGGATATTAGCCCTTTATCTGATAAGACATTTGCAAATATCTTCTCCCATTCTATCGGTTGCCTTTCAGTTTTGTTGTTTTGCTGTGCAAAAGCTTTTTATGTTGAGGAGGTCCCAATAATTCATTTTTGCCTTGTTGCCTTTGCCTTTGCAAATGAGTCTAGCAAGATGTTGCTGTGGCCAAGGTCATAGACTTTGCTGCCTGTGTTCTCCTCTTGGATTATGATGGCTTCCTGTCTCACATTTAGGTCTTTTGTCCATTTTGAGCCTATTTTTTGTGTATGGTGTAAGAAAATGGTCCAATTTCATTCTTCTGCTTGTGGTTGTCCAGTTTTCCCAATACCATTTGTTGAAGAGACTGTCTTTTTTCCATTGGATATTCTTTCCTGCTTTTTTGAAGATTAGTTGACCATAGAGTTGAGGGTCCATTTCTGGCTTCTATGTTCTGTTCTATTGATCTATATGTCTGTTTTTGTGCCAGTGCCATACTGTCTCAATGCCTACAGCTTTGTAATAGAGCTTCAAGTCACGCGTGGTGATGACACCAACTTTAGTTTTCTTTTCCAACATTTCTTTGGCTATTTGGGGTCTTTTCTGGTTTCATATAAATTTTAGGATTGTTTGTTCCAGTTCTATGAAAAAAAGTTGATGGCATTTTGATAGGGATTGCACTGAATGCGTAGATTGCTTCAGGTAGCATAGACATTTTAACAATAATTGTTCCTCCAATCTGTTAGCATGGAACATTTTTCCAATTTTTTGTGTCTTCCTCAATTTCTTTCATGAGTGTTCTATAGTTTTCTGAGTGCAGACCCTTTTTCTCTTTATTTAGGTTTATTCCTAGATATCTTATGGTTTGGGGTATAATTATAAATGGAATTGACTCCTTAATTTCTCTTTCTTCTGTCTCATTATTAGTGTATAGAAATGCAATGGATTTCTGTGCATTGATTTTATATCCTGCCACTTTGCTGAATTCCTATGTGAGTTCTAGTAAATTCTGGGTGGAGCCCTTTTGGGTTTTTTATATAGAGTATCATGTCATCTGTGAAGAGTGAGAGTTTGACTTCTTCTTTGCTGATTTGAATGCCCTTTATTACTTTTTGTTGTCTGATTGCTGAAGGTAGGATTTCCAGTACTATGTTGAATAACAGTAGATAGCCATCTTCTTGGCATAACTTCACATGATGGAAGGGATAAGGGAGTTCTCAGGCTCTCTTAGTATGGGCATAAAGCCCATTCATAAGGGTTCCACCTCAAGCCCACTTCTCAACACCATCACACTGGGAATGAGGATTTCAACATTTGAACTTTGGGGGGGACACAGCCATTCAGTATATAGCAACTATAAAGGCACACAGGAGAACTTTCTGGGGTGACAGAAATGTTCTATATCTTTATCTGGTTGAAATCCAAATAAAGGGTTGAAATAACATAAGTGTATGTAATTGTCAAAGCCCACTGAACTATATACTTAAGATAGGTACATTTTATTATCTGTAAATTGTGTCCTAAAAGAAGAAATACTGATTGGAGAATTTACAGTTGTCAGGAGGACTAGAGAACCAAGCTCAATGCTAAGCCTCCAGGACAAAGTGCAAACCCAGACAAGAGAACAAGGCTGTTGCACCAAAGGCCACTGTTGGGACTCCAACTGTCCAGGTCACAGCTGCAACCTTTTTCAGGACCTTGCAGCCCCCAAACCCAAATGTTTCTGTTGCCATCCTTTTCAGCAAAACAACTGCCCTTTGTTCAACATTCTTCCTCTCCTGACTTGCTTGTGATTTGGCATCTCACAAGGGTGAGCCTGTGCTCAACTTGGGAATGAGTCTTCTGGGTTCTAAAGAATGAAGAATATAAGTACTATAGGTATGGGCAGGCAGCACCCATCACGCTCGATTCCCCAAACATAGCACACATGTTTATTTATGGTGTCAAGTCAAACTTTGATTGGACCTTAAGCAAATGATCAAAAGTTATTAGCAACAATAATGGAATAAGCCAACATCCTGTGATTCCTGATATATGCTGAGAAGGACACAACATCATTTGTGGCACTTTTCTGGCAAAAAAAAAAAAGCACAGCCTGAATAAAATCATTGGGAAATGCTAGATGAATCCAAATATTCTATAAAACAACTGGCCTACATAGCTTTAAAAATGTCCAGGTCATGAAAGACAAAGGACATGAAATACAATAGAAATCATTGACAACTAACTGCAATCCATGACCTTGGACTGCATCCTAGATGGAGCGGAGGGGTGGCTGGTGTGTCGACAGGAAGTTATGTAACATAACTGGGACTATGGCCTGCTGATTAGATTATAATATTGTATCAATGTTAAATTTCTTTTTTTTTAGTTTTTCATAAGATTTTCTTTATCAGACAGAGGGAGAATGAAACCAAGCACAAGCAGGGGGAGCAGCAGGTGGAGGGAGAAGCAGGCTCCCTACCAAGCAAGGAGTCCAATGTGGGATTCGATTCAAGGACCCTGGAATCATGACCTGAGCCAAAGGCAGATGCTTAACCAGCTGAGCCCCTCAGGCGCCCCTCCATTTTAAATTTCTTGATTTTGGCAACAGTATTGTGGCTATGTAAAAAAAAAAAAAAGTCTTATGAAATATACACAAAAATATTTAGAAACAAAGGGACTAATGCCAGGCACCTACTCTCAAGACTCAGAAAATTAAACGCGTGTATGTTTCTATGTTGAGAGATAGAAAATTTGATAAAGCAAATGGGGCAAAATGTAAACAATTGGTAAATCTGGATAAAGGGTATATGACAGTTCTTTTTTTTTTTTTTTTTTTAAGTAAATCCTACACCCAGCATGGGACTCAAACTCATGACCCCTAAATCAAGAGTCTCAGATTCCACCAACTGAGCCAGCCAGGTACTCCAAGACAATTTTGGGGTTTTTGGGGGGTGGGGGAGTGGTGGTTGACAGCTCCTTTTACTCTTCTGGCCTCCCTTTTACTCTTCTTTGTAAGTTTGAAATTCTATCAAATAAAAAGTTTCCAAAAAAAAAAAAAAATTTACCAGTCAGCCAGAAAACATGACACATGTTTAATACAAATAGCAGCTTTCTTTTTTTTTTTTTTTTAAGATTTTATTTACTTATGGGGGGGTGCACAAAGTGGGAGGGGCAGAGGGAGAAGCACACTTCCAGCTAAGCAGGGAGCCCAATGTGATGCAGGGCTCCATGGGGGACTCCATGAAGGGCTTCATCCCAGAACCCTGAGATCATGACCTGAGCCCGAAGGCAGGCACTTAACCAACTGAGCCACCCAGGTACCCCACAAATAGTAGCTTTCAAGGGCTTTGCTACAAAGCAGCAAATGCATGACTTTTTTTTTTATTTACTTGACAGAGAGAGATCACAAGTAGGCAGAGAGGCAGGCAGAGAGAGAGGGAGGCAGAGAGAGAGGGAGGCAGGCTCTCACTGAGCAGAGCCCGATGTGGGGCTTGATCCCAGGACCCTGGGATCATGACCCGAGCCAAAGGCAGAGGCTTTAACCCACTGAGCCACTCAGGCACCCCAAATGCATGACTTTTAGAATGTCTTGGTTCTGGTAATCATTTTGGTACTGACACCTGGTATCATGGCGAGATAAAGCTTATCCTCTCCACCAATTTAGTTAAGGATCCTGCATATTCTACCCAGAATTCTTACAGCACGTTAAAAGGACCCTTAAGGATATTAAAAATGCTATAAAATAATTGTATTAAATCCTGTAAATTTTTCTAACAAAAGATGTCAAGCCCTAAAGAAAGGGAGGAGACTAACACTATTGAGTGGTTCATATTTCCCAGACCAGGTGCTTTCACGTGTGCTGTCTCATCCTTACCACACTCACCTAAAGTTGGGTTATTCCAGTTCACAGATTTGGAAACTGAGATCCAGAAAGTTATAGCAAATTGCTAATGATGCATAGCTTTGAGGGAGAGAAACTAGAATTCAGAACTTGGCTTGTTTCCAAGTCCACTGATCTTTGAGAAGTGATTAGATTCTCCAACTCAAAGTAGTATTTCTACTTCCTAGAATTTCCTTTGTCCCTTTCTATTCCCAGCATTTAATTAGGAGTCATTCAAGCTCTACAGGAAATCCAATGGATAATACTGAAAAGTACCAACGGAAGTACTGATTAATCTGCCAGATCTTTCCTCAGCACTACTAAACTGTCTACAAATAAATGTGAACAGAGAGCTAAACTCTGTTCACCTCCAAACTCAAAACCTCTATTCATGACCACCCCTTCCAACTCCCTCCATCAGGCCACAGTGAGATTGCCAGGATGACAAGACACTTATAGGAAAATCCACTCAATACTTTTGACTTAATAGGAGGAAGCTCAAGAAGGACATGTCTATGATTAGTCTTCCCTATAGCAGCAAAAGAGAAAGAATGAAAAGAAAGCTACTACTTATGAAATAGGGGGGAAAAGGAACAAATTAAAAAGGAGGTCACCACCTAGGAACATAGTTGAGAAGTGATGGTAGGCAAACATCACTTGTTTTCAGTGCATCCTCTTTCTGCTAGCTGTACGACATTAGACAAACTGTTAACACCTCTGAGATTTAGTGTATCTGTAAAATAGGGATGGTAATAATATTGATTTCATGGGGCAATACTGAGGATTGCACAAATATAGCATCTGCCACATTTTATTGTTATATACCTAGACAGCAGCTTCAAAGGACAATAGCTCTAGTAACACAGGGAACAAGTTTGTTTTTTTTTTTAACTTCCTTCACCTATTAAATCATTTCCCTACAAAATATTATCTCAGTTGCTAAAAAAGACATCCCAAAGCATGCAGTAAGGCATAAAATGTCAACGAAGCAAACCAATAAGAAATGTAAATCAGGTTATTCTTATTTTCTCATCAAAAATGGGATTACTAAATAAAACATTAAGGGGAATAAGAAAACTTGCCTGCATAGAAAGGAAGTTTGAATGGACCAACAAGTTTCACTCAAGGGATCCTTGTGCCCTCCCCATTAATCATTGCTGTCCCTGAGCCCTAGACCTGGCTCTGTGGGTTGGGCTGGCCAAGAACCACCCAAAGAGACAAAGCCTGAAGGCCAGGCTTTCCAACCTAAGAATTTCTTTTATTGGTTATGCAAAACAATCACTAAAAACATGTAACTTAATGGGCATGCTAATCTTTAGGGATGAAGTTGTTTTCAAATGTGAATCGGCATCTCACATGGGTGAGCTCATGTTAAAATTTCAAAAAAGAGAACCACTCACATTTATAGATGTAAAAATGTGACAGATGTGATTAGGGATTTTCTATTTCCTTTTTTTTTTTTTTTTAGTTTTTTTTTTTCTTAAAGATTTTATTTACTTATTTGACAGAGAGAGAGAGGGAGATCACAAGTAGGCAGAGAGGCAGGCAAAGAGAGGGGGAAGCAGGCTCTCTGCTGAGCAGAGAGCCGGATGCAATGCGGATGTGGGGCTCAATCCCAGGACCCTGTGATCATGAACCCGAACCAGAGGCAGAGGCTTTAACCCACTGAGCCACCCAGGCGCCCCTGATTTTCTATTTCTTAAAGAATATCTTTTAGTCTCAGTAATTAGTATAAAACTGAAACATACCAAATTTGGATATTCTATTTACATTTCCTTCTTCTTTCCCAGACTAGAGGCATAGTCTAATGTTGACACTACACATACAAAAAGTGGGTTATAACATTTCAATATTTTGTCTGAAAATATTAGTTCCTTAACCACATATCATTCTTTTGAATTTGTTCTTCTAGAAAACCATACATCTCAAATTTTTTAATCCCCTCCAAAAGCATTAAGATTTCATTTTTTAAAATGTCCAGCTTTACGATACATACAGTTTGACTATCTATGTATGTCTCTCCCTTTCTTCCCACAGAGTTATGTAAAGAGCTATTAGCACAGACCCAAGTTAAAATGAATGAGATTGGGGCACCTGGGTGGCTCAGTGGGTTAAAGCCTCTGCCTTTGGCTCAGGTCATGATCTCAGGGTCCTGGGATTGAGCCCCACATCAGGCTCTCTGCTCAGCAGGGAGCCTGCTTCCCCCTCTGTCTCTGCCTTGCCTCTGCCTGCTTGTGATCTGTCTCTCTCTGTCAAATAAATAAAATCTTTAAAAAAAGAAAGAAAGAAAAAGGTTTAAAATGAATGAGATTCATTCCTTATTCCAAAATACCTTCCAGATGAATAAAGATTTAAATGTAAAAAACAAAACTATAGAAATACCTAAATAATATATGACCAAATATTTAAAGCATAATTCAAAACCCAGAAGCTATAAAAGAAAAAACTATGTAAAGGCCAAGACTAAATATTTACAACTTCCGCCAGGAAAACACTCCATTAACAATACCAAAAGGAAAACAAAAACTAGAATCAAGAATTATTATTGAATGACAAAGGGCTAATATTCTAAATATACAAAGAGATGTTAATATAAGATATATGGCCAAGTAGAAAATATTGCTAACAATATAAATAGGTAGTTTAAAAAACCTACATAACCAAAAAACAAGATGATTTCAACTCGCTAATAAAAAACTGCAGGGGTGCCTGGGTGGCTCAGTGGGTTAAAGCCTCTGCCTTCGGCTCAGGTCATGATCTCAGGATCCTGGGATCGAGCCCTGCATCGGGCTCTCTGCTCAGCAGGGAGCCTGCTTCCCTCTCTTTCTCTGCCTGCCTCTCTGCCTACTTGTGATCTCTCTCTCTCTCTCTGTCAAATAAATAAATAAAATCCTTAAAAACAACAAATAAAACTGCAAAACACCAAAAAAAAAAGTCATTTTTCTTCTCACTGAGTTGGCAGCATTTAAAAAAGATTGATAATACCCAGTGTGGGCCAGTGTGTAGTGGAGAGGAGCAGCCTTCTTGTGGAGTAACCACGGAAACAGCCTTGAAGACGCAGACCCCCAGGGAAGGTGGGATAAAAAGACAGAAGCGGCCTGGGATACAGAAGAAAGAATGGGAGCTGCTGCACTAGTCTAGGGTTGCTGACCTCTGGTCTCGTTACAAAAAAAAAAATCTTATTTGGATAAGCCACTCCATTTCAATACCTGCTACCTAAGGCAATCCTACAGCAGTGTTCCCGAGACGGTAGCAGCCATGCTCAGAAATGAGAGGCAGCACAGCAAAATGGAGAAGGCTGAGCTTTGGAGCTGGGACTGAGTTCAGATCCTGACCCTGCTCCTTGTTCCTGTGGATGCTGAACAACTACTTCAAAGCTCAGTTTACTTATATGTAGAATGGGGATAGCAACAAACAAATTGTATAAAGATTAAGTGGGATCATGTGGGAACGTACTTACCACAGGTTCGCACACCAAGTTAGGTACTTAATAAATTGAAACCAATTTTTTTTTTTTATGTCTAATTTTAAGTTTTTGAAATGGTTCTTTCTAGTGTGGCAAACAAGATTTCTCCTGGGAAATTCCAGAATAAATACAGGGCATCTTTAAAATGGGGATATCTATATACATTTAAATATATTTCTATGTAGTTAATAAAAAGTTTCATCACTAATTTACCAAGTATATCAGGTAGTTGACAGGATCTCCAGAAGAGCCAGAGACCCGGGGCCGGATGCTCATCAGCCAGAGCAACTCCTGTCTGCAGACAACCATGCTGTATCACCAGGGGCAGAGATGCCACTAAAGGCAGATATCTCTAATAGGAGACAGAGGAGAATATATTTCAAGACTGCTTTTTAGTTTTCGGTGCTCAGTGCCTTGACAGGGATGAAGCCCTCCTCCTGAAACAGACCCCCCAGTGAGAGGATGTAGATTCACTGGCTCATCCACTCATTCATTTAACGAATATTTATTGACTCTTGGTCAGACACCATGCTAGGGACTAGAGAACAAACAGGCAGTCTTGCCCTTCTGGAATCAATAGGTTGGCAGAGGAGAAAGACAGATGAATAATAATAAAAATAATTATATAATTGTAGTTGATGGGAAAAAAATACTCTTACAGAAAGCAAAATTTGCTAGGACAGCATATAATAGACAAACCTAATATATTCAAGGTCAGGAAAGGCTTCCCTAAGCAAATGATAATGATAAATAATATTTCTAATAATAGCATGTGTTTGTGTTATAAAATTATAAGCAGATCATTTTATACATGAAGACCTATGAACTTTTCAGTGGTCCCAAAAAAGGTTTGAGACCAGTTAAAAAAATATGGTGGCTCTAAAAATAATGAAAACTACATAACTAAAATATTTAATAGCTATAAAATATAAAACTTATCAACACTAGTTCCTTTCATACTCACAAAAATGTCCTTAATTAAAAATAATATGTAGATTAGCTTTTTTCAATTCCAGTAAATTCCAGAAAATGTGTGATGATTGATGAGAAAACAACCTACCATAAACTAAGTGATCAACAGAGAGCCCAATTCTTCAAATCAATTACAAAAAACTGTTCAACTTTATATTATTTTTTATTTTTTTTAATTTTTATTAACATATAATGTATTATTTGCCCCAGGGTACATGTCTGTGAATCGTCAGGCTTACACATTTCACAGTAATTAACATAGCACATACCCTCCACAATGTCCACAACCCAGCCACCTTATCACTACCCCCCCACCTCCCAGCCACCCTTAGTTCGTTTCGTGGGTCTAGGAGTCTCTTATGGTTTGTCTCCCTCCCCACCCCTTCCTGTTTCATTTCTCTCCCCCACCCCCGCAAACTCTCGCCTTGCCTCTCAAATTCTTCATACCAGAGAGATCATGTGATAATTGTCTTTCTCTGACTGAC
>CM053605.1:31315413-31348933 GCA_028646535.1 Procyon lotor
AGAAAAAACTTCCTATTAACGTGAATGAGTAAAAAAGGATATTTTAACAGAGGTTATTGCCAAGACTTAGCCTCTTTAACTAGACATGATAGTACAGTAACATAAGCCATTACAGTAGTCCTCCCTATCTTCATAGCATGCATTTCAACATCCCCAGTGGATGCCTAAAATCATGAAGAGTACTGAACCCTACAAAGCATATTATTTTTTTCCTATACATATATACCTATGATAAAGTTTAACCTACCAATTAGGCACAGCAAGAGATGAACAACAATTAATAAAAGAAAACAATACACTGTAATGAAAGTTATATCAGGGTCTCTTCCTGCACTGTAATCAGCCTTCATATGATGTGATATGATAAAATAGCTCCATGAGAATATGGAGTGAGGTGATGGACATAGGCCCTGTGATCCAGCATTAGGATACTACTACTAACCTTCTGAAGACACAGCAGGAGGTGGATCATCTGCTTCCAGACCGCAGTTGACCACGAGGAGCTCAAACTACAGAAAATGAAACCACAGATAAGGGAGAAACTGTATTATAACACAAAACTACTATGTTACTCGATTACTCAGAAAAAAGGCAATTTTCACAAGGAACACTAGAATGTAGAATTGAAAAACCATATATTGTAAGATTTTCTGAACTTAGGGAGAAATTGAAAATCTGTAGTTAAAGATGCACTTTTCCATAATTTATTCCTCTACTTTGAAGGTCAAAGACATCACCGTTTCTTTCTTCTCCAGCAATCTTTTTTCTGGTGTCCAGAAACTGCTGTTTACATAGCTATTATCTAGAGCTTATTTTATAATTTGCTTTCAAAATTATAAATACGGTACTGAAAGTGTTTCATCCACTTAACTAACTGGACAGATGCAAATGTATTTTCACCAGAAAACAGCCTTATTTTAAGGAAAACCATACATGAATTATTTACTCTGCATTAATAGCTTACAATATCTCAGTTTATTCACTCAACTAGACCTAGATTATAATAGATTGAATTTTTGAAAAGTAAGGATTTGAAATTCTGTATATTAAATCACTTGATACATAAGCAGAGAAGGCTATAGCCAGTGACAACACCTGCAACGAGCAATTCTGATTGAAAGAAGCACATTTGGGTCCAACTTGAAAGATCCATCAGGTTAGTGCTTGGTTTATAGGAAGCCCTTAGGAAGAATGGGTACATTGTGAAATTTCTGGCATACTTATAAATTAGCTACTGAAAACTAGAGGCAAATGGGATTTTAGCCAGTTGATGACTGACCTATTTTTAATTTAGAATTGTAAGCAGGAGAAGAGGTTGTTTATAATCAGCCAAAATCATAGTACTGATTAAGATATGCCCTAGGGGGAAAAAAATATATATATGCCCTAGAAATAAATCAGGAGTTTTGGAAGTCCCCAAACATCCCTACTATTTAGTGTACTACATCTGATATACCAAATACTCTATCAAATGAAAAGATTTCACACAACTCCCAACCTCTAACCTGCTCCCAGAAACTAAGATAATGACTGCATTGTTAAGCTCTGGCTCCAAGAAGCATTTTGAAGCCCAACTAGAGAATCTTATCTAAAATACAATTTAATTTGGGTGTTTTAAGAATGGAGATTACCAGGGAGGAGTCCAAGATAGCAGAGGAGTAGGAGACCTTAATTTCACCTGGTCCCAGGAATTCAGCTAGATAGCTATCAAATCATTCTGAACCCCTCCAAACTCAACCAGAGATCAAGTAAAGAATAGCTGCAACTCTATGAAGAGAAAAGTGACCACCTTCTGGAAGGTGCCGAGAAGTGAATCTGAGGTGATATTTGGGAAGATAGACTGCAAGGGGGAGGGAGCTTCCGTCAGCTGGCTACGGGCAAGTGGGAGAGCAGCAGAGCACAAAATCAGAACTTTTAGAAGTCTGCTCTGCTGAGGGACATCGCTCCAGTGGCTAAACAGGGGGTGGAGCCCTTGCAGGGACAGTGTCGTCTCAGGACCTCAGAGCCATGGAAAGACTGGGGGTGCCTGAGTGTGGCAGAGCTCCCAGGAGAGGGAAGCCAGTTGCAAAGACCAAGCTAAGAAGGGGTTATCAGCTTGGGACTGCCATAAACCATGATCTGAGGCACAATCAGGTCACTACTCTTCAAGCAGGGACCTTACAAGTGGCAAATCTGGGAAGAACCCCCCCCACCACCTCCCTCCACAGGGAAGAGTGGTGTGGGAGCACACTGCAAGAATCTGCTGGGTTTGGAGACTCCAGATGGGGTGTATGCCAGAGATAGAGACACTTGGTCACAGGCCAGGTGAGCTCAGAGTGCAACTGGAGACCAAGGAGACAGGAGTGATTGGCTGCTTTTCTCTAAGGGTGCACTGAAGCCAGGGGCAGGGGACGGGGGGGCGAGCTCTTGGTTCCTCTGGCCTGAGGTTGGGAGGCCACCATTTTCATTCCCGTCCTCCAAAGCTGTACAGAAAGCTTTCAGGGAACAAAAGCTACCAAGAGCAAACCCAAGGAAATTACTTAGCCTGGTCCCTGGCAAGGGGAGTGCAATATCGCCCAGGGAAATACACTTAAGGATCAACACAACAGTCCCCTCCCCCAGAAGATAAGCAAGAACATCCAGCCAAGATCAAGTTTACTGATCAATGAAATGCAAAACTCCAGCCTTAGGGGAATATAGCACATCCAATTCATGGCTTTTTTCTCATGATTCTGTAGTCTTTCAACTTTAATTTTTAAAATTTGTTCTTTCTTTTTTCAATGAATTTATTATTTTATCAACTCTTTTAAAATCTTTAATTTTCATCCTTACAGTTACATTATACCCTTTTCAATGTATTTATTTTATCTTTGTATATGTAAATTTTCCCTTTTTTATGATTTTCAGATGTAGTCTCTTCTAACAAACTGACCAAAATACACCTCAGGAGATAGTGTATGCTCTGTTCTGTTCACCTATTTGTTTATATCCCTTCCTTTTTTGTTTTTGTTTTTTTCATTTTTTCTTTTAATTTCCATTTTTTACAGTTACATTCTATCCTTTCAGTGTATCTAATTTTATACATAAGGTTTTTTTTTTTTTTACAATTTTGGGAACTAGTTTTCTAAAAAATGGGCGAAAATACACAGAATCCAGTGTGCTGACTTATTCAGCTCACCTATCTGATTATATTCTTGTGTGTGTGTGTGTGTGTGTGTGTGTGTGTGTGTGTGTTTCTGGTCTTGAGTCTCTTCTGATTTGTTTAGTGTATATTTCTCTGGGGTTGTTGTTGCCATTTTAGTATTTTGTTCCCTTGTTCATCTATGCTTCTCTAGACAGAAAGACAAAACAGGAAAACTCACCTCAAAAAAGAGAACAAGAGACAGTACTGACTGCCAGGAACCTAATCAGTATGGACATAAGTAAGATATAGGAATTAGGATTCAGAATAATGATTATAAAGATACTAGGTAGGCTTGAAAAAAGCATAGAAGACACTAGAGTATCCCTTTCTGGAGAAATAAAAGACTAAAAATCTAACCAAGTCAAAATCAAAAAAGCTATTAATGAGATGCAATAAAAAAATGGAGGCTCTAACTGCAAGGATAAATGAGGCAGAAGAGATAATTAGTGATATGGAAGACCAAATGATGGAGAAGCAGCTGAGAAAGAGAGAGAGAAACAATTACTGGATCATGAGGGAAGAATTTGAGAGATAAATGATACCATTAAGCAAAACAATATTAGAATAATTGGGATCCCAGAAGCAGGGGGGCAGAAGGTATATTAGAGCAAATTAAAGTGGAGAACTTACCTAATCTGGGGAAGAAAACACGTATTCAAGTCCAGAAATCACAGAAAACCCCCCTCAAAATCAATAAAAATAGGCCAACAGCCTGACATATAATAGTAAAATTTACAAATCTCAGAGACAAGGAGAATATCCTAAAAGCAGCTTGGGACAAGAGGTTGGTAACCTACAAGAGTAGAAACATTAGACTGGCAGTAGACCTATCCACAGAGACCTGGCAGGACAGAAAGGACTGGCATGATATATTCAGAGTGCTAAGGGAGAAAAATATATAGCCAAGAATACCTAATCCAGCTAGGATGTCATTCAAAATAGAAGGGAAGAGAAAGCTTCCAGGACAAACAGAAATTAAAAGAACTTATGATCGCCAAACCAGCCCTGCAAAAAATATTAAAAGGGATCCTTTTAGTGAAGATATTCCAAAATTGACACAGACCAGAAAGGAACAGAGACAACATACAGAAACAGTGACTTTACAGGTAATACAATGGCACTAAATTCATATCTTTCAATAGTTACTCTGAATGTAAATAAGCTAAATGCCCCCAATCAAAAGACACAGGGTATCAGATTGGATAAAAAAGCAAGACCCATTGATATGCTCTCTGCAAGAGACTCATTTTAGACCCAGACACCTCCAGATTGAAAGTAAGGGGTGAAAAAGAAAGCTGAGATGGTAATCCTTCTATCAGAAAATTTAGATTTTTAAACAAAAAATGGTAGTAAGAGATGAGGAAGTATGGAAGGAAGATGAGGAAGTAAGGAACTATGTCATAATTAAAGGGTCTCTCCAACAAGATCTAGCATTTGTAAATATTTATGCCCCTGACATGTAAGCAGCCAATTATATAAACCAATTAATAACAAAATCAAATGCATCAACTATAATACAAAAATAGTAGGGGACTTTAACATCCCCCTTACTGAAATGGACAGATCATCTAAGCAAAAGATCAACAAGGAAATAAAGGCTCTAAATGATTCACTGGACCAGATGGACTTCACAGATATATTCAGAATATTCCATCCTAAAGCAACAGAATACACTTTCTTCTAAAGTGCACATGGAGCATTTTACAGAACAGATCACATACTGGGTCACAAATCAGGTCTCAACTGGTACCAAAAGACTGGGATTATTCCCTATATTTTTTGGACCACAGTACTTTAAAACTGGAACTCAATCACAAAGAAAATTTGGAAAGAACTCAAATACATGGAGGCTAAAGAGCATCCTACTAAAGAATGAATGGGTCAACAAAAGAATTTTAAAAGTTCATGGAAACAAATGGAAAATGAAAACACAACTGTTCAAAATCTTTGGGATACAACAAAAGCGGTCCTAAGAGGGAAGTATATATCAATAAAACCCTTGTCAAGAAAGGTCTCAAATACACAACCTAACCTTACACCTAAAGGAGCTAGAGAACAGCAAATAAAGCCTAAACCCAGCAGGAGAAGAGAAATAATAAAGATTAGAGCAGAAATCAATGAAATAGAAACCAAAAGAACAGTACAACAGATCAATAAAATTAGGAGCTTGTGCTTTGAAAGAATAAGAATGATAAACCATTGGCCAGACTTACCAAAAAGAGAAACAACCCAAATTAATAATGAATTAATTATTCATTTAATTATTATGAATTAATTATTCAATTAATTATTCACTTCAATTTCAACCCAAATGAATGAAAGAGGAAAGAGCAAAACCAACACCAAAGAAATACAAACAATTATAAGAACATAGTATGAACAACCATATGCCAGCAAATTAGATAATCTGGAAGAAATGGCTGTATTCCTAGAGACATATAAACTACCAAAACTGAAACAGGAAGACATAGAAAAAACAGGAAGATAAAAAACCATCATGGAAACTGAAGCAGTAATCAAAAATCTTCTAAAAAACAAGAACCTAGGGCCAGGTGGCTTCCCAGGGGAATTCTACCAAATACTTGAAGAATTAATACCTATTATTCTAAAGCAGTTTCAAAAAATAGAAATGGAAAGAAAACTTCCCAACTCTTCCTATGAAGCCAGCATGACCTTGATCCTAAAACCAGACAAAGACCCCACCAAAAAGGAGAATTACAGACCAATATCCCTGATGAACATGGATGCAAAAATTCTCACCAAGGGACCTGCCAATAGGATCCAATAGTACATTAAAAGGACAACTCACCACAACCAAATGGGATTTATTCATGGGAGGCAAGGGTGGTTCAACATCCACAAATCAATCAATGTGATATACTATAGGGGTGACTGGGTGGCTCAATTGTTAAGCATCTGCCTTTGGCTCAGGGCACGATCCCATAGTCCTAGGATGGAGCCCCACACAGGGCGCTCTGCTCAGCGGGAAAAGCCTGCTTCTCCCTCTCCCACTCCCCCTGCTGTGTTCCCTCTCTCACTGTGTCTCCCTCTGTCATATAAATAAATAAAATATTTCTTAAAAATGTGATACACTAGGGGTGCCTAGGTGGCTCAGTAGGTTGAAGCTTCTGCCTTCAGCTCAGGTCATGATCTCAGGGTCCTGGGATCGAGCCCAGCATAGTGCTCTCTGCTCGGCAGGGAGCCTGCTTCCCTATTCTCTCTGCCTGCCTCTCTGTCTACTTGTGATCTCTATCAAATAAATAAATAAAATCTTTTTTAAAAATGTGATACACTACATTAAAAATAGAAAGGATAAGAACCACATGATCCTCTCAATAAATGCAGAAAAAACATTTGACAAAGTATAGCATCCTTTCTTGTTTAAAACTCTGCACAGTGTAGGGATAGAGGGAACATACCTCAATATGATAAAAGCCATCTACAAAAAGTCCACAGTGAATATCATTCTCAACGGGGAAGAACTGAGAGCTTTTCCCCTAAGGTCAGGAACACAACAGAGATGTCCCTATCACGACTGTTGTTCAACACAGTACGAGAAGTCCTAGCCTCAGCAAACAGACAACAAAAAGAAGGCATTCAAATCAGCAAAGAAGAAGTCAAACTCTCACTCCTCACAGATGACATGATACTCTATGTACAAAACCCAAAACATTCCACCCCCAAATTGCTAGAACTCATACAGGAATTCAGCAAAGTGGCAGGATATAAAATCAATGCACAGAAATCCATTACATTTCTATACACTAACAATGAGACAGAAGAAAGAGAAATTAAGAAGTCAATCCCATTTACAATTGCACCCAAAACCTTAAGATACCTAGGAATAAACCTAAGCAAAGAGGCAAAGGAACTGCACTCAGAAAACCATAGAACACTCATGAAAGAAATTGAGGAAGACACAAAAAACTGGAAAAATGTCCCATGTTCATGGATTGGAAGAACAATTATTGTTAAAATGTCTATGCCACCTAAAGCTATATATACATTCAATGCAATCCCTATCAATATACCATCAACTTTTTTTCATAGAACTGGAACGAACAATCCTAAAAACAAATATGGAACCGGAAAAGACCCCGAATAGCCAAAGAAATGTTGAAAAAGAAAAACAAATCTGGTGACATCACAATACCTGACTTCAAGCTCTATTACAAAGCTGTAAAGCTGTAATGCACCTGGGTGGCTCAGTGAGGTAAAGCCTCTGCCTTCAGCTCAGGTCATGATCTCAGGGTCCTGGGATTGAGCTCCACATTGGGCTCTCTGCTCGGCAGGGAGACTGCTTCGCCCTCTCTGTCTGCCTCTCTGTCTACTTGTGATCTCTCTCCTTCTGTCAAAAAAATAAATAAAATCTTTAAAAAAAAAACACACACACACACAAAGCTGTAATCATCAAGACAGTATGGCACTGACACAAAAATAGACACATAGATCAATGGAACAGAACAGAGAAGCCAGAAATGGACCCTCAACTCTATGGTCAACTAATCTTCAACAGAGCACAAAAGAACATCCAATGGAAAAAAGACAGTCTCTTCAACAAATGGTATTGGGAAAATCGGACAACCACATGTGGAAGAATGAAACTGGACCACTTTTTTACACCATGCACAAAAACAGACTCAAAATGAATGAAAGATCTAAATGTAAGATAGGAATCCATCAAAATCGAAGAGAACACAGGCAGCAAAGTCTGTGACCTCTGCCACAGCAACGTCTTGCTGGACATGTCTCCAAATGCAAGGGAAAGAAAGGCAAAAATGAATTACTGGGACCTCCTCAAGACAAAAAGCCGAAAGGCAACCAACAGAATGGGAGAAGATATTTGCAAATGACATAACAGATAAAGGGCTAGTATCCAAAAATTATAAAGAACTTATCAAACTCAACCCCCACACAACAAATAATCCAGTCAAGAAATGAGCAGAAGACATGTACAGACATTTCTCCAGAGAAGATACCCAAATGGCCAACAGAAAAAAATACAAATCAAAACCACAATGAGATACAACCTCACCCCAATCAGAATGGCTAAAATTAACAACTTGGGAAAGAACAGATGTTGGTGAGGATGCCTTTACCTTTTTGGTGGGAAAGGAAGCTGGTGCAGTCCCCTGGAAAACAGTATGGAGTTTCCTCAAAAAGTTGAAAATAGAGTTACCCTATGACCAGCAATTGCTCTACTAAGTATTTACCCCAAAGACACAAATGTAGTGTTCTGAAGGGGCACCTGCACCCCAATGTTTATAGCACCACTGTCCACGATAGCCAAACAGTGGAAAGATCCCAGATGTCCACTGGCAGATGAATGGATAAAGAAGATGTGCTACTACTGGGTATTTACCCTAAAGATACAAATGTAGTGATCTGAAGGGGCACATGCACCCGAATGTTTATAGCAGCAATGTCCACAATAGCCAAACTATGGAAAGAACCTAGATGTTCATCAACAGATAAATGAATAAAGAAGATGTGGTATATATATATATACAATGGAATACTATGCAGCCATCGAGAGAAACGAAATCTTGCCATTTGCAACAATGTGGATAGAACTAGAGGGTATTATGTTAAGTGAAATAAGTCAGTCAGAGAAAGACAATTATCGTATGATCTCTCTGATATGAAGAATTTTGGAGGCAGGGCAGAGGGTCGTGGGGGGGTAGGGGAGGAAAATGAAACAAGATGGGATCTGGAAGGAGACAAACCATAAGAGACTCCTAAACTCACGAAACAAACCTAGGGTGGCTGGGGCGTAGGGGAGGTAGGGATAGGGTGGCTGGGTTATGGACATCTGGAGGGTATGCGCTATGGTAAGTGCTGTGAAATGTGTATGCCTGATGATTCACAGACATATACTCTGGGGCGAATACTACATTATATGTTAATAAAAAAATATGTGCTATATATATATATAGTGTGTGTGTATATATATGCATATCTACACACAATGGAATATTACTCAGCCATCAAAAAAATGAAATCTTCCCATTTGCAATGATGTAGATGAAGCTAGAGGGTATTATGCTAAGTGCATTAAGTCAATCAGAGAAAGACAGTTATCATATGATCTCACTCATATGTGGAATTTAAGAAACAAAACAGAGGATCATAGGGGAAGAGAGAAAAAATAAGAGGAAATCAGAGAGGGAGACAAACCATAAGAGACTTCCATCACAGGAAACAAACCGAAGGCTGCTGGAGGGGAGCAGATGGAGGGATGGGGTAGCAGGGTGATGGATATTAAGGAAGGCATGTGATGTAATGAGCTCTGGGTATTATATAAGACTGATGAATTACAAACCTGTACCTCTGAAACCAGTAATACATTATATATTAATTGAACTTAAATTTAAAAATAATAAAATAGAAGTCATGAGTCTTAAAAAAAAAATGGAGATTACCTGATGGTGCATCTTTACAGTACTGGTACTACTGAGAAATCATATGGGAAGCGATGCTGGTTTCCTAGGCCCCATCAGATGAACATTTCTTTCTTCATCAACTTCCACACTTCTCAGGGATTTGAGGCCCCAGCTCTGCACTATCTGTGGAAATTCTGGACCAACATTTAATTTCTGTGGCCTTGGTTTGTTGTTGGGTTTTTGTTTTGTTTTTAAATCCGTTAAGAGGACAAGGGAGCCTCAACTCACCAATTCCTAAGATTCTTTTCTGGCTCTAAATATTTATCTTTTTCCTTGGGATTTGCTAATACCTTCACAACAGAGCCTTTTCAGTTGTGCTAAGAGCACTTACTTTAGATTCAGTTCCTAAAATTAAGCAAACCCAAGTGATTCAAGAGTGGTGAATATGGATTCAATCTCCATGTTGCTTCCAAACAGAAATATATGTTCACTAGTCTAGAATGTGCTAAATAAGACAGCACAAGCCTGATAGCCCTAAGTGTTCTAAAGATCCCAGACCAGCTAGTATGAGGCATACTCAAGTCTTAGGAAAAGAAAAACTAAATAGCAATTTCCCCTAGTCCGACCCCATATCTACCTGAGATGCACCTGGAAATTCTGCAATGGCAGCAATCTTTGTAAGCAACCAAAACATTACAGACCTGTTAAAATTTACTTGATTTCCGGGATGCCTGGGTGGCATAGTCAGTTGTGGTCAGCTCTTGGTTTTGGCTCGGGTCATTATCCTAGGGTTGTGGGACTGAGCCCCACGTCAGGCTCCGCACTTAGCACAGAGTCTGCTTGGGATTCTTTCTCCCTTTAACTCTGCCCCTCCCCCCTGCTCTCTTTCTAAAATAAATGGATAAAATCAGGGCACTTGGGTGGCTCGGTCGGTTAAGCCTCTCCCTTAGGCTCGAGTCGTTGATCTCAGGGTCCTGAGATTGAGCCCTGCATCAGGATCTCTGCTCAGTGGGGAGCCTACTTCCCCCTCTCTCTCTGCCCACCTCTCTGCCTACTTGTGATCTCTATCAAATAAATAAATAAAATCTTTAAAAAAAAATGGATAAAATCTTTAAAAAAAAATTTTTAGGGGCACCTGGTTGGCTTGGTTGGTTAAGCGTCGGCCTTCAGCTTGGGGCATGATCCTGGGTCTGGGGGTCGAGCCCTACATCAGACTCCCTGTTTAATGGGGAATCTGCTTCTCCCTCTCCCACTCCCGTTTCTTCTCTGTCAAATAAACAAACAAACCTGATTTCCCTCAGTCAAATCAACTCAAAATACAAGGGGGTTATTCTCCCCAAAATCGTGGTTAAAGACTCTCAAATAGTATTAATCTCATAAAACAAGACTTTTAGGGGTGCCTGGGTTGCTCAGTCAGTTAAGCAGCTGCCTTCTGCTTAGGTCATGATCCAGAGGTCCTGGGATCCAGCCCAGTGGGAAGTCTGTTTCTCATTTTACCTGTCGCTCTACTTGCATGTGCTCTCTGTCAAATAAATAGATAAAATCGTTTTGTTTTTTTTTAAAGATTTTATTTATTCGACGAGAGAGATCACAAGCAGGTAAAGAGGCAGGCAGAGAGAAGGGGGAAGCAGGCTTCCCGCTGAGCAGAGAGCCTGATGCAGGGCTCGATCCCAGGACTCCGAGATCATGACCTGAGCCGAAGGCAGAGGCTTTAACCCACTGAGCCACCCAGGCACCCCTAATAAATAAAATCTTAAAAAAAAAAAAAAAAGGCTTTTGAAATCCACCGATCTATTAAGATTCAACATGTCTGAAATAGGCTGTCACATTTAAAAGACAAAACTAGGTAACTGCCAACTCTGACAACAATCTGGTAAGAGGCAGGTCAGCTGAGAGGCTATCTTCCTTTTTGCTCTTTGAAGCTTTCATTATCCTCTGCAACCCTGGGAAAAGCAGATGGTTATGCCCCAAGTTCACTCTTTTCCCTAGGAACTTACCCTAGAAGTGAATGTTTTTGATATCACCAGATTTATCTTCCCTTAAGGAAACAATAGCTACACTTACTACTTACTGTTTTGAAATGAGTCTACCTTTTACCTCATCTCCTGATGATACATCAGAGGGACTCCTAAAGCTTTTATTTTTTTAATTTTTTTAAAGATTTTATTTGTCAGAGAGAGAGAGAGCACAAGCAGGGGGAGGCAGGCAGAGAAGCAGGCTCCTTGCAAGCCTAATGCAGGGCTCGATCCCAGGATTCTGGGATCATGACCTGAGTTGAAGACAGACCATTAACCGACTGAGCCATCCAGGTACCCCTCGGGAAGCTTTGAAAACTGACATTCTGACCCTCCCATTTTCAATCAAATCTGTTTCCAAAGGCAGAACCCAGCATCCTTTTTGGTGTACAAAGAGGTTTGGAAAATATTCTTTCACCCTACTATCTTGCAACTCTCCTACTCTTTCACAAACTGGTAAGCAAGGTCTCTGAATCACAGAATTATGTTTTATTTATCAAAAACTTAGCTATTAATGGATCAGTACAAAGAGGTTGTGGTAAACGGTAAGCTGCAGGAAATGATCTCAAGTTCAACATTTTCAATCAGACTTAAATAAAGCATGTGATTAGAAGGCATAAAGAAGTAGGTAACATACAAGAAACAAAAAGTACCACCACTATAAGATTAAAAATTAAGAGGGGCGCCTGGGTGGCTCAATGGGTTAAAGCCTCTGCCTTCTGCTCATGTCATGATCTCAGGGTCCTGGGATTGAGCCCGCATCGGGCTCTCTCTCGGCAGGGAGCCTGCTTCCCCCCTCTCACTGCCTGCCTCTCTGCCTACTTGTGATCTCTGTCAAATAAATAAAAAATCTTAAAAAAAAAAAAAATTAAGAGTGTAGCATGGAGAATTGAGATTAACAATGAATCTGAGAGACTGCTGTGGTAGGCTGAATAAAGGGCCCCTAAAACGTCCACTTCATAATGCCAGAACCTGTGACTGTTACTTATACAAAAGGGATTTTGCAAATGTGATTAAGGATTTTGAGATGGGGATATTATCCCGGATTATCCAGGTAGGCCCAATGACATAGTCAAATCCCCTAAGAAGGAAGCAGAGATCACTACACAAGATCAGGCAATGTAATGATGAAGGGAGAGAAGAGAATGATGTGGCCACAAGTCAAAGAATGCTTTCCAGCAATTCCCAGCAGCTAAAAGAGGCAAGGAATGGATTTTTCCCTGGGCTTCAAAAAAGAACCAGGAAACTAATTTTAGCCTAGTAAAACTGATTTCAAGTTTCTGATCTCAAGAACTATAAGAAATTTGTATTAAGTCACTAAACTACTACAGATTTCAAAAATTAATACAATCACTAATGTTTATCTCAAGAATCAGAATTCAAGATTTGCATTTGTTTTATAAAATGATGTTTAAAAACCCAGAAGCACCAAATATTTTGGGAACCTGTGTGGCTCAGTTCAATGTCTGCCTTACGCTCAGGTCATGATCCCAGGGTCCTGGGATAGAGTCCTGCAGTTGGGGGGTTGAGGGGGGCAAGGCCCTGCTCAGCAGGGAGTCTGCTTGTTCCTCTCCCTCTCCCCTTTCCCCTAGTTCATTCTCTTAAAAAAAAAAAAAAAATTAATCCATTTATAAAACCCAGAAGCAACAAGTATTTTTTTTTTTTTTTTTTTAAGATTTTATTTATTTGACAGAGAGAAACACAGTGAGAGAGGGAACACAAGCAGAGGGAATGGTAGCGGGAGAAGCAGGCTTCTTGCAGAGCAGAGAGCCCGATGCGGGGCGCGATCCTGGGATCTGACCTGGGCCGAAGGCAGACGCTTAACGGCTGAGCCACCCAGGCGCCCCAGCAACAAGTATTTTTAAAGTGGTTTAAATATTACCAAAATTTTAAAAAGCATAATTTTTCTCTATACACATCTGTTTTTAAAGACAAAATGAGGGATGCCTGAGTGGCTCAGTGGGTTAAAGCCTCTGCTTTCAGCTCAAGTCACAATCTCAGGGTCCTGAGATCGAGCCCTGCATTGGGCTCTCTGCTCAGCAAGGAGCCTGCTTCCCCTTCTCTCTGCCTACTTGTGATCTGTCAAATAATAAATAAAATTTAAAAAAAAATGAATAAATAAAGACACAATGACAGGGGTGTCCAACTCTTGGTTTTGGCTCAGGCTCATGAGATTGATCCCCAGGTTGGGCTCAGTGCAGAGTCAGCTAGGGATTCTTTTTAAAAATAATTTTTTTTTTTTTTAATTCATTTGAGAGACAGAGACCAAAAGAGCACAAACAGGGGGAGAGGCAGAGGCAGAGGGAGAAGCAGTCTCCCCGCCAAACAAGGAGCTTGAGCCCAGGACCTGGAGATCATGACCAGAGCTGAAGGCGTCTCCTTCCCCCTCTGCTTCCTCCCTACCCCCTCTGCTTCCTCCCTACCCCCTTTGCACCTACATGTATGCTTTCAAATAAAATCTTTTTAAAAAACCACAGAAACGTGGTCGTATTTTGGGGGGCAGTTAAGCTGGAATTTCCCACAAAAATGAAAAGGATTTTATTAAATTACCCGAATAGTGACCATATCCACCATTTCCTCATCTCGGGAGTTTTGTTGTTCCTTTGACTCCTCTTGGTCTATTTCTGAGGGAGAGAGGAAAAATACGAGAACACAATCCTATTGTTCCTATTTGATTTAACCTCTTACTTTAAAAACAATATATAAAGCATTTTTTAAAAATAGTATTTTTGGGGCTCATGGGTGGCTCAGTGGGTTAAAGCCTCTGCCTTCAGCTCAGGTCATGGTCTCCGGGTCCTGGGATCAAGCCCTTCATGGGGCTCTCTGCTCAGTGGGGAGCCTGCTTCCTCCCCTCTCTCTGCCCTCTGCCTGTTTCTCTGCCTGTTTGTGATCTCTCTCCTCTCTTTGTCAAACAAATAAATAAAATCTTTGAAAAAAATAACATTTACTTCTAGGCACTGACACTAAGGAAAATAAAAAATATTAAAACCAGCAAATATAGAGATGTAGAAAATTTTCACATAAAGCATACTGTATAATATTCCTTTAACAGTGTCACAAAAGGGAGTGAAAATCCTAGAAATCCGTAACAAACTATAACCTTTGAGTGAATTTCTAGTTGTTGTACAAGATATAGATGGCTCTCATGAGATCCACCCAAAATAAAGTGGTAAATAACCTATTAATGGAATTTTTAAGATTTTAAGTAGTCTCTACACCAAATGTGGGGCTCGAACTTAAAACCCCAAGATTAAGAGTTGCATGCTCTACTGACTGAGCCAGCCCAGGCACCCCCACTGTTTACAGAATGATAAATTGCCTTTACCAAGGCTTATAGCAGCAATATAAAATAGGATAAAATGCTAACTTCATTTTAATAAATGAATACCTTACTATTTTTTATTATTAATGCTATAATTAATCCCAGAATCAATATCACATATTTAATTGACATACTACCTGCATGGATATAAGTTCAGAATATCAATTGTATTTATCCTTTGGAAATTTAGGTTATTATCAAAATTTAGTACTCTCTGCTTAATTACATTAGGTTCTCATATTTGATACAGCTTTAAGTACTATAAAAATAAATGTAAATAGCAGAAGAATCAAACAAGTGAAGCAATGTACCAGCCCACATAAAATACCCAGGTATCCCCCAAATATTAAGAGTGAGACTCCTAGTTAAAATTTTTGGAGGAGTAATCTAACCGTCTAGTGGATTCATTTGGTAGTTATCTGATTTTACTGTGTACACTAAAAATGTGTTTTTCAGAAACCACATTTGGATCTTTAGACCATCTCAAATATGCTAAATGTTGTACATCTGTAGTGGCTGCTTATTTAACAATTAGCTGCATTCAAGAAATGAAAATCATTTACTTTTACTAAAACATTTGCATAGCATGGAAAAACACCAAGAAACCTTTTAGCCACATTCAACAAGTATTCAAAAAGTTATATAAAGGGGCGCCTGGGTGCTCAGTCAGTTAAGCCTCTGCCTTAAACATCTGCCTTCAGGTTCAGGTCATGATCTCAGGGTCCTGGGATCCAACCCACATCCAGCTTCCCTGCTCATCAGTGAGTCAGCTTCTCCCTCTCTGCCCCTCCTCCCTGCTTCTACTCTTGTTTCCTCAAATAAATAAAATCCTAAAAAAAAAAAAAAAGTACATAAATAAAATGTAGAATTTAACTTTGCAAATAAAATTATAGGAAAACTTCAGGCAAAAAGTTGTCATCACATAGACAGTAGGGCAAAAGACCCGGGGAAAAAACAATTTAGTTCTATTACAATGAATTTCACATCAGTTAGTAAATACGTTTAAAGCCATAACATGCTCCTTGTTAACAATGTAATCATGGATTTCTAATTTGATTTTGATATTAAAAAGCATTACTAACTTATAAAGAATTTAACTGAGAAACTGTTTGAGAAACCCAAAGTTAGAAAGTCAGAGAATTATAGACATACAAAAGAATGATACTTACAAAAACAAATTAAAAGTTACTTTTCCAGCTATGATAGAGGAAACAATGAGTTGACTATAGAATCAAAATAATTTATGGAAAAAAAGTTGTAACTTTTGGACCTATGTTGGATAATCAAAACAAAAGTGCAGCCTAACTTCCTTATTGCTCAAAATTGAGTTTTCTATACCCATCTTCTTAGAAGATTTATTGTAGAATTCCTTTGCTAGGCTAATTTTTAAAAATACCACTTGGGTACATGTGCATTTTCAAAATTCTGTACACCGTAATGAAGAAAAACAGTAACTTTCATTTAGGTCTTACCTAGTACAGTGAGTTAATTTCATAGTACAATGAATATGAACGAGATGTCAATATGAATACAAAAGCAAGCCTACAAACTGATGTTTTCTTTTTGGGTTTGTTTTTGTTTTTATGATCAGTTCCAAACACAGTATCGGGAAAATGGAATGAGTAAGAAAAAACATTATATTTTATTTCTCCCCATGAACACCAAGTCATATTATTTAGAATGTGTATCAAAATACTTAGCCAGATCACCAATTCCAGCCACTGCCTTAGTTCAAATGTTCACTAAGAAAATAATCAAGCAACAGAAATCCATTATGAGACACCATCTATAGAGAACAGCTACATTGCTATATATAATTTATTAACTTAGTAATTTAGTCTCTCAATATTTACCAAGTTTGTGTAAAAATTACTATTCTCATTGGTTTATAGTGACATTAATATAAATGCATAATTTCAGAGTCAACATTCCTTTCACTATGAACATAAAACTTAGAAAGATACTGTGGGTTAAAGTAATGACTGGCTGCTGGAATAGCACTGTTCAAGGCCAAATACACTGGCAGGCCTAAAAAGGCATAAATATATATATACACACACTCAATTTGCTACTATTTCCCACATTTCTGCTATACATCCTTGTATAATATCGTATAAATTATTTCCTCAAATTTGAAAAAAAAAAAATCAAGATGAATATACTTTTCATCTTCATTTTAAAATAACCCTTTTAAATGAAAAAGAAGTTCCCATCTGTTAACTCTGTTCAAGAGATGGATTTAAATATTCTCTTCACTACATGTATAATTTTTTTTACCCTATCTTAGTGCCTCATTACAACCAGTTTAACAATAAGACCTCCAGTGCTTTGTTGAAAATTGCATTCAGTAGATTAAAGGTTGTAAAATCTGCAGTTGAATCTTTAAGACACTGAATCATAACAAAGTCCAAAAAATGTATGACCATCAACACCCTTGGAAGCTGTGAATTATTGCCAAAAAAACCTCACAAGTGCATATAATTCAAACATAAACTTTGTGGGGAAGGGATGTAAAATAAATACTACAATATTTTTAAATTCTATTTAAATGTTACTTAGATGCTTAGATGAAAGGATTAATACTACTAACAGGAAGATAGATTTTAAAGACTGCTTTCCAAGTAATTAGAACAATTTTGCAAAACAAAGATAAGCAAGAGCCTATGCCAATACATTTTTCCTGTAGTGTAATTGCTAATATGAGGTATAATCTGTAAGCAATTAATACAAATATAAATAGGTATAAGCCACACTAACTCACAGTCTGGTGAAGAGCTTCTCAGCTACTGTAGTTTGGATGGAGTTAAGGGAAATAAGAATGGAAGGACAGGGCAGGTTTCCAGTGGGAACATCATTTACATGCCTTATCATTATCATCATCTTGTATTTAACAGTCCACTGTTGCAGAAAGGTAAATCCTTTCCAAGTATGCTGGTCTAGAATATACTTTATGTAGCACAGTAAGATTATTTAAGTATTACTAATACTTCATTTGCATTTATATTTGGATTATACACATAATCATGTGTATCAAAAACTATAAACAATTTTAAAACATTTTCATCTCATTTTTGAAAAGTTAACAGTTAAGACTGAACTATGTACTACAGAGTTTTCTAGAATATCTAAACCAGGGGTAAAACCAAAGGAAAACATTACTATTTCTTTAGTAAATGGCTTGTGCGAAACCTCAAGCTCACTCATCTTTTTATAGATGGGTTTATTTGATGAGGATTGTGATCCAATGATTGTTTAGCAGCAATTTTACCAAACTGTAAATTCTTTTATTAACAGGCATTATAAACAGATAATACTAATCTTATTTAAAAACCATATGAGTGCCACACTGGTGAATATACAGCTCATGAATAACTTAAAAAGTATTTCCCATTTTAAAAGGCAACACTCAGCATACAAAAACCTATACTAAACAAGGAAGCTATAATATGGATACATGATTGATGTGTCTAAAATGATATATATACAGTACATAATTATTGTTAATTATGTGATCAGTACATTTTTTTCTATATGATTCTTTTCATGCTTCGCTCTCCCCAGAAACTGAATTCTGAACTTCCTCTTCTAAAATTGGTACTATCAGGTTATCCTTGGACATCAAATTATATTTCATCACAAATTTAGTAAACCGGTGACACAAAAATGTTTCGTTCTGTAGAGAGAAAGGAAAAAAAGTGATTTTAGCTTACTATTCAGAACCAAAAAAACTAGACATAACATCAACATATACTATTAATATTCTGCTAAGAACGCATCAGGATAATTAATGAAATATACTTACTTCATATTCATCAAATATCTGCCGATGATGAAAATAAGCATGTGAAAATATTCTGTAAATCCTACGGCATACTGATCCTAGTTTTGCTACAGATGATTCCTTTATGCTAACCCTAGAAATAGGAAAGAAATAAGATTCATAGAGCTGGACAGATTTTACGAACAACATAGTCTTATCTTCTCAATTCACAAGTGTGGAAACTTAGACCTAGGGGAAAAAAGTGACCAGTGCAAGGTCACAGTGCTAGTAGGTGGCAAGAATAGGACTAGGACCCCTGTTCTTTACTCCTAGGCCAGCATTCTATCTACCTAACCACAGTGCCTAAGAAATTCAGTATTACAAGTTTTGAAACTTTGTTAAAGCTCAATGCAATTAAGTCCCTGACAAATCAAAATTTACTAAAACACTGACAACATTAACACTTTGTCCACTAAAGATGATTAAAACCACTAAAAGGAATTGTTTTATTCCATACAACTTGACTTTAATAAAAAATGCCTACAAATTTTGGTATTAAAAAAATGTAAAAAAAAAAAAAAATGTAGGGGCACCTAGCTCAGTCAGTGGAGTGGGCGACTCTTGATCTAGGGGCTGTGAGTTCAAGCCCCATGTCAGGTGCAGAGATTACTTAAAAAATAAAAAAAATTTTAAAAATGTACAGAGGATACTGAAGCAAAAAATAGTATTTTAAATATATTTTATATGAGCTCTATATTTGGGGGCAAGAACCTCCAATCTATCCACCTGGTAACAGATATCTTAATAGAATAAAAGGCCAGTCGTCAAACCTCTCCAATAATATATTACAATATAGAGAAGCTTCTTCCCAGATCTTAAAAATCTGTAGGAAAAGTAAAGAATCCCTCAAAAGCAAGCAGTCAACTTAGGAAATTCTGCTCTTTAGGCATGCTGTGTAAGAGGATGCTAGCTCTATCACAGAGATTCAAGTAAGTGTGTAAATATCCCAACTCTAAAGCATGAGAGAGCCCTGGAGAATGACACACAGCAGTAGCAGGGACTACCCTTGACTAAACTGACCTGTGAGCTTTGGGAGCCAAGTTCTGCTGCTTTTAGTTTTAACTACAACCCTAAATTTCAAAATTTGAGTAATTTTGAACTAGTTAAACACACAACAGCTTAAAAAAAAAAATGGTTTAAAGAATACAACGCATTAACAGCAACCTAGTTTGTTTTAATAAAAATACCAATCTTTTAAATTAAATCTAAAATGTTTAATACTATGTTTAAAAGTTTTATTTACCTGCTAGGAAAATATTTATTGCTATTCAGAAGACATGCAGCACCATCAAGTGTGTGTCTAGTATAGTCTATTGCAGGACACTATAAAAGAAAGGATATACATGAGGTCTGTTTATTGTATACTTGTCTTATTCCAAAAACCTGAGCATGTTTGAAGAAAAAATTCTCTTACAATATCAGAATGATTGTAAAATTCAATGTTACAACAATAAAGTCATATATTTTTCAAATAAAGTTATATTAAACAAGTAAAAAACAGGTGAAATTAATTTTAATGATATATTTTAACTCTATATAGCCAAAATTATGTCAACATATAATTGATATAAAAATTACTAATGAGCTTCTTTGGAGTATTTAAAAATTAAGATGTAATTCACATACCATAAAATTTCTTTTAAAATGTACAACTCTCAAGCTTTCAATATATTCACAAATTTATACAACTATCACCAACTACATTCCTTAACATTTTCATCACCCCAAAAAAGAAACCCAGTTATCAATCAGCCGTCAGTTCTCATTCTCTCTTCCCCCTACCTTGAAGCAACAATTAATCTACTTTCTGTCTTCCATGGATTTGTCTATTCCAGGTATTTCCTAAAAATGGAATAATACGGGGATGCCCAGGTGGCTCAGTCAATTAAGCCTCGGACTCTGACAGCAGCTGAGGTCATGATCTCAAAGAATCATGAGATCTAGCCCCACACTGGGCTCTGTGCTGGGCATGGAGCCTGCCCAAGATTCTCCCTCTCCCTTGGGCCCTCCCTCTCCCTGCACATACATACTCTCTCGCTCTCAAAAACACAAAAAAGGAATAATATGTAGCCTTTTGTCACCTAGCATGTTTTCAAGGCTCATCCAGAGCGTAGTATAAGTACTTTTTCTTTTATTCAAAATCTTTTTAATGTTTCTAATATATACAAAATGTTGTAATACCTTATAACTCATTCCTTTTTATGGCTGAAAAATATTCCACTGTGTGCATATGCTACATTTTGTTTGTTTACTCATCATTAGTTATTGAAAATTTGGTCATTTCCATGTCTGGCTATTGTGAACAGTGTGACTTACACTAGTGTACAAGTTTTGTATGAACCTCCAATCTATCCACCTGATAGAGAACATATGTTCTCATTCCTTTTGGGTATACACCTAGGAGTGGAATTGCTAAGTCATATAGTAACTATGCTTATCTTTTTTTTTTACTATGCTTATCTTTTTTTTTTTTTAAGATTTTATTTATTTATTTGAGAGTGAGAGAAACACGAGAAGGGGGAGAGTCAGAGAGAGAAGCAGACTCCTCGTTGAGCCGGGAGCCAGACGTGGGACTCGATCCTGGGACTCCAGGATCATGACCTGAGCTGAAGGCAGTCGCTTAACCAACTGAGCCACCCAGGCGCCCTACTATGCTTATCTTTTTAAGGGACTTCCAAACTGTTTTCCAAAGTGGCTAAGTATTTTACAGTCCTATCAGCAGCGCATGAGGGTTGTACTCTCTCAAAATCCTGGCCAACACTGGTTATTCTCCTTTATATTTTAATCATTCTAGTAGATGTCTATGCCATTGTGGAGTGTATCTTTTCTTTTGCCATTTAAAAAAAATGCAGTAAAACATATTTCAGATAAGGGTGCCTGGGTGGCTTGAGCGACTGCCTTTGGCTCAAGTCATGATCCTAAAGTCCTGGGACTGAGTCCCTCATCAGCCTCCCTGCTCTGCAGGGAGTCTGCTTTTCCCTTTGACCCTCCTCCTCTCCCTCTCTCAAATAAATTCTTTAAAAAAAATTTTTTTTAATTTTTAAGAACATATTTCAGATGAATTTTGCCATTTTAACCTTTTTTAAATGTACAACTCAGTGGCATTACCTATGTTCACTATTGTGCAACCATCACTACTATGTATTTCCGACCAAAGGTTTTTCATCATCCCAAACAGAAACTCTATAAACCATTAAGCAACAACATCCTATGCCCACCATCCTTTCTAGATATTTCATATAAGTGGAATCATACAATATCTGTCCTTTTGTGTCTGGCTTATTTCAGTCAGTATGATGCCCTCAAAGTTCATCAACATTATAGCATGTATTAGAACTTCACTCTCTTTTATAGCTGAATAATATTCCATTCTATACATTCTGTTCATCCATTCTCATTGTGGTTTTGATTATTAATGATGTTGAGCATTTTTCCATATATTTACTGGCCATTTGTTTATCTTCTTTAGAGAAATGTCTATTCATATCTTTTGCTCATTTTTTAAAAGATTTTTATTTATTTATTTGACAGAGGGAGAGATCACAAGTAGGCAGAGAGGGGGAAGCAGGCTCCCTGCCGAACAGAGAGCCCAATATGGAGCTCGATCCCAGGACCCCGAGACCATGACCTGAGCCTAAGGCAGAGGCTTTATTAACCCACTGAGCCACCCAGATGCCTCTTTTGCTCATTTTTTAATTGGGTAGTCTTTTAAGTGCTGAATTGTAACAGTTCTTTATGTATATGAATACCAGACCTCATCAGAGATATGATTTACAAAAAATATTTTTCCCATTCTTTAGATTGTCTTTTTGCTTTCTTGACAGTGTCGAAGCAAAAAAAAAAAAAAAAATTTAATTTTGAAAAAATCTGATCTATATTTTCTTTTATTTGTGCTTTTGGTGTCATATCTAAGAAATCAGTGCCTAGTCCAAGTTCGTGAAGGGTTACACATGTGTTTTTTTCTAAGAGTTTTATAATTTTAGTTATTATATTTGGCATTTTGATCCATTCTGAGCTAAATTTTGTATAAGGTGTGAAGTAGGGGTCTAACTTCATTCTTTTGTATGCTGATATCTAGTTATCTCTTAATGAGATATGTGACATTGTCTTTTTGTACTAACTCTTTGAAATTGTTATTTTACTTTACACTTAAGAGCGCATCTCAGATTGGACTACCAACATTAAATGCTCCATAGCCACATGTGGTTCGTGGCTACTGTTCTATCAGCATAACTTTAGATCTTTAATTGGTTTCTGAAAAAAACATTTTTGGGGGGGGGAGTTTTACCTTGTTTTAGCTGCTTCCTTCCTTCTCTCCCCCCCTCAATGAATTCTGTTAATTCATCCTACTTTGTATCATTTTTAACACAAAAAGTTGGCAAAAGGAACCCCGTCCTTCCCAGCCCCGGCCAATTTTAAAAACATGGACCTTCCCCTCACCTCACCCCCTTCCCTTTTCTTTTTAAGCGTGAACCAGCCCAGGGCCAGGGCCTCACTGGGGCAGGGACACGCCGGGATGAGTTTCTGCGGGGCTTTAGGGGCTTTATTTTTGTTTCATCAGTGGTTTTCCTCTCCCACCCTGTGGAGGGCTGGGGGGTTTACAGCCCCGCCCCCTCGCACTGCACTGTCTCTCTGCCCCAGGGGCAGAGGTGTCTTCCCAACCCTACCCCTATTTTCGGTGATTTTTGTGTGAGAATATTAATATGAAAAATAAAATCAGAGGAAAAAAAATACAGAAGGTTACCAAATAACAAGTTTTTATAAATTATATTTTGCCAAACATATGTATAAGCTATTGCAGTCTGCATGTGACTGAAAGGGCTAGCAGATAACACATTATAACCTTTGTCACTTATAGTAAGTGTCACCTACTGTGTACAATTAACTCAATTTGCTGCCATGAGTCTCTAATTCTCAAGCTCATTGAGTAAATCATCATTGGTGCGGAGAACCCTGCCTCTTCCACTTCAGAATCCTGCCATTCTTTTAACCCAGAAGAGCAACTTTCTTAGCTACTAACCTGTTAGTTGCTATTATTTCCTGCCTGCACAATTATTGCAATTATTATTGCAATTATTCCAAGAATTCAGAAAGTATCCTTTCAAGATTTTCTCTTGTATACAAAAATCCCTTTCCATAAAACTACCCCTTGAAAATTCTACCATGATCCTCCCTTGACACATGAACAATTCAATGGAGCTTGTCTTCAGCAAGCAATGTTACAATTTTAAGACTCATTCACAGCACCCAATGCTGATGATCATCCTCTTACATCTAATATTAATCAAGAAAAAAGCATATGTGACAATGAGAGTACATATAAATCTCACAATACACCACAAAATGAGTATCTTTTCCACTCTAAATTGAGAACACATCTTTACTCGTTGCAAAAATTAAACTAGCTTTCTTGATTCAATTTATTTATTTATTTTTAAGATTTTATTTATTTATTTTAGAGAGACAGAAAGTGAGAGAAAGCATGAGAGAAGGTCAGAAGGAGAAGCAGACTCCATGTAGAGCTGGGAGCCCGATGCCGGACTCAATCCCGAACTCCAAAATCATGACCTGAGCTGAAGGCAGTCGCCTAACCAACGAGTCACCCAGGCGCCCTCTTTTTCTTTTTTTTAAAGATTTTATTAATTTATTTGACAGAGAGAGATCACAAGTAGGCAGAGAGGCAGGCAGAGAGAGGGGGAAGCAGGTTCCCTGCCGAGCAGAGAGCCTGATGTGGGGCTTGATACCAGGACCCTGAGATCATGACCTGAGCTGAAAGCAGAGGCTTTAACCCACTGAGCCACCCAGGCGCCCCTTAATTCAATTTAATTGCAATTATCATATAATTCACTATGCTTATTAAGTAGCCACTTTCAGCAAACTATCAATAAACTGCTATGTGGGTTTTCCCAGATATAAAATGATACACAATCTTAATATTGCTTCAATTTAACACAAAAAAAGTAACACCCTGAATAAAATTAGTCAACCAAGTAAGTACTATTTGCTTAGGTACAAGAAACTCCTTATTTTAGAGAACTTACATTCTCAAATAAAAGAACACCAGATATTCATTTTGCAACTAGAAAGTTGCCTGTTGTCCAGCCTTAGAAGTCTAGCAATAAAATGATCATCTTTGGGTCTATAATTCTATAGAACTGGCCTAACCCAAATATTTTCAATAAGTTTAAGTGTCAAGTAAAAAGTACTACAAATTAAAAGGAAACGCAGATCAAGGAAAATACAGTGCACAAACCAGCTGTAGGGGCACCTGGGTGGCTCAGTGGGTTAAAGCCTCTGCCTTCAGCTCAGGTCATGATCTCAGGGTCCTGGGATCGAGCCCCACATCAGGCTCTCTGCTCAGCAGGAAGCCTGCTTCCCCCTCTCTCTCTGACTGCCTCTCTGCCTGCTTGTGATCTCTGTCAAATAAATAAATAAAATCTTTAAAAAAGAAAAAAAAAAACAGCTGTAATTTTTGAGATAACTAAGGAAAATTAAATTTACTGGCTATTAGATAATATGAAAGAATTATCTGTAACTAAAAATGTTCCATAAACAACTGTTACTTCCTATATCCTCACCTTGACAAAAACTAAATGAGGAGAAAACATGAATAACTTTTTCAATGTAGGACCAATTACAGAGAGGAAAATCATTATGGTGGGTTTCAAATAAACAGCAGGAAATATTAATAAAATGTAGAGTAAAAGATATTGACCTATAAGGGCAAAGAGTCCTAAAGCAACATTTCATTAACAGATTAAGCATCAATGCCTATCAAAATAAATTTTTGATACACCTATTAAAAGAAATTATGACTTAAAAAAGAAATTATGACTGAACCAAAAAACTAAACACGTTATGTCATCCATTATACATTAAATATCAACATGATATGTCATGTTATTCTGTGATAGCCAGTAAATCATTTTTTTTTTTTTAAAGATTTTATTATTTGACAGAGAGAAACACAGCTAGAGAGGGAACACAAGCAGAGGGAATGGTTGAGAGAGAAGCAGGCTCCCTGCTGAGCAAAGAGACTGATGTGGGGCTCGATCCCAGGACCCTGGGTTCATGACCTGAGCTGAAGGCAGACGCTTAACGACTGAGCCACCCAGGCACTCCCAATAGCCAGTAAATCATAAAGTGAGTTCTAACCCATGATATTGCCCAGTTACAAAAAAATGACACTAATCATAAGAAATCCTAAAATAGCACTGTGGCAATAAATTTGCAACAAAGAACCCTAAACCAAATGGCAAAATACACAGTCAACACTAAAAATTTATTTACCGCTTTCTTGGAGAGATTAAGGTTATGATGATTTTATCATTCTATTTCATAATTTCTCACCTCTTTTGGAGTTTTATGAGCTGCACAAAGAAAAATCCATTGTTCAGTTGCTGTCATCTGAGTACATGTATCTGGATGGCATTCGCTCTGTTAGAAAAGAGTTACATTTCTTAATATGTAAAACAATAAAAAGTTTATCATTTGGGTTACTACATTTCCATGTAAAATTCTAGAATAATTAGAAATGATGGCTTAAGTCCCTGTGAACACCTTAAGTTGCAAAAACAGGAAAAAAAAAAAAAAAAAAAATCAGACCTTCCAATTATAGCTTTAACTTAAAAGAAAATATTACCTGAAGTTTGACAGCAAGTCCATTTAGCTCAAGACAGAATTGCCTAAAAATGCAAATACATAAATGAAAAGTCTTATCCATTCTTCACATTAATTTTAGAATTTCTAATTGTAAAAACAGAATCCCATTAGTACCATCCTTCCTCTCTCAACACCATTATCAACCACAAGCAGAATTTACATGGCACATTTCTTAAAAAGACATACAGATTAGTAAGTAAAACCCAAAACTAATGACCCTAATAATGTTCAATATCAGAGTACAGGGAGTTGACCAGACTTACACACTGGAAATTCATACATTTTTTCTGAGAAGTAATCTGTAAATACATACGAAGACCCTTAGGAAGTGTATATTTTTTTCTAAGTCATTCTCCTAAGAATCTAGTCTAATAAAATAATCAAAATTCCATGCAGATATTATGTACAAAGATGTTCACAGAAAATATACATAAAATTTTCTTAGAAATATTCCAAATAATCAGCAATTGCAGAGTAGTAAATTGTTGGTATATATATATCTATACACAAACATATATATAGCAAAAGGACTAGGAGCACCTGGGTGGCTCAGTCGGTTAAGGGTATGCCTTCAGCTCAAGTCATGATTCCAGGGTCCTCGGATGTGCCCTGCATCATGCTCCCTGCTCAGCAGAAACCCTACTTCTCCCTCTCCTTTTGCCCCTCCCTGCTGCTTGTGCTTACTCTCTCTCTCAAATAAATAAATAAAATCTTAAAAAAAAAAGACTAGACCTTTTATATGCATATATATTTTACAAGTTTTGTTCTGATTACACACTCCTTATAAAAAGTCAAACATGAATATATAATGTACAATAAGAAAATCCTCCATAATTCCACTACGTCTTCCCAAAAGTTATTATCTACAAGTAAATTTGATTTTCTATGCAAAGATTAAAATATATTGGCATTGTATCATACACAATATTGTAACTTGCTTTTGGTCACTTAGTAGACTGTAAGCATATTTTCATGATATACTTTCTTCTAAAACTGCCAAACTAAGAATTATAAAGCCCAGAACAATGCTTGGAACATAGTAAATGCTCAAAAAATATTTTTGAATAAATGAAGAATGGAGGAAATTTCATAACATCAAGATTATCGTTTTAATTTTTATTATTTTTAAGATTTTATTTATTTGACAAAGACAGAGACAGCGAGAGAGGGAACACAAGCAGGGGGAATGGGAGAGAGAGAAGCAGGCTTCCTGCTGAGCAGGGAGCCCGATGTGGGGCTCCATTCCAGGACCCGGGGATCATGACCTGAGCCAAAGGCAGATGCTTAACCATCTGGCCACCTGGGTGCACAAAGATAATCATTTTAAAAAAAAAGATTTTATTTATTTATTTATTTGACAGAGAGGAGAGGGAAATAAAGAGTACAAGCAGAGGGAGCAGTAGAGGGAGAAGCAGGCTCCCGACCTAGCAGGGAACCCCGCAAGGGGCTCGATCCCAGTACCCTGGGACCTTGACCCAAGCTGAAGGCACTCAACCAACTGAGCCACCCAGGCACCCCAAAGATTATCATTATTAAACAAACTTGTTATTTTATATGAAAAGACAATCATTTATGTTAAAAAGGTAACTTACTTTATTGCTGTCAAACTACTGAACACACTCCCTCTTAAAATCTTACCAATCACTGTTTCCCCAACAAATGAGAAATCTGATTCCCTAAAAATGCAAAGCTAAAACCTACAAAGGTAAAAGATAAAAGACAGTCCCAAGGGGCAAAAACACAACCAAAAAAAAAAACCCAAAAAACCCTGCCCACATATGAAAGAAAAACTATTTAAAGTATATGATAATAGAAGAAAGGAAACAGAGTCAAATTTTCACTTATATGTGAACGTAATTCCTTTCAGATCCCTAACAATAATGCTGTTTTTAGATGACAAAAATAACACTACTTCTGAATTGCTGAATCATTCTCTATTGCCCCATCTCTGTAGCTTGCATGTTTCAGGTTTTTCAGTTGTTTTCCACTCTATAATAAAGACAGGTGGTGAAAAATAAGCTTCTCATCTAGATTAGCTCACTAATGGCATCCCCATCTCTCACTCTCCTCTCCCACTGTGCATAGGACTCAGATCTGGCTTCTTGACCAAGGAGAGGGTAAGGTATTCCTCACATTCCTGTCCTTCCTTGAAGGCTCTTCTTTCCCTAGCTTTGGTCACTATGCTCTTCCCTATGACCAGCCCTGAAAGAAACCTGGTGTCAGGCTCTGCCACGAAATGGGGCCACCATCACCAGCCAGATTCCAAAACCAGGGAGAGGCTGATTCAAGAGAGCCACAGGTGGGAATGTTGCCTGTGGAAGGGGAGCCTTTTGCTACAATTTGTAACTTATTTTCTAAAGTCTATTTTGTAACAACTTAAGTTTTAAGAAAAGGAAAATTACTCACCCCCCCCCAAAAACCCCGAATTTTCAAAAAAAGAAAAAAAAATTAGCTCACTTATAGCCACTAGTAAAATTAAGCTACTAATTTGGCAGTGTTAAATTTGTATGGGTACAATCTGTGGCACACAGTGCAAATTTAACAGCTTCAAGTTAATTCAGTATAGGGCTAACAATTAAAGCTGTGCAGCTCAAGAGAAAAGCCAGAGCTGAAATCTAGTCTACACTGTAATCTCTAAATCATGCATCCTAGCATAGGATTGTATCCACTCAGAAGGGGCATCTCTTCCTATTATAAAGATTCCATATGGGCTAGTGAGAGATTTGAATGAAGTCTCATTAACATCATATTATCAACTATATTAAGCAATAAATAAGAACAAATATTAAACCTCAAATCAATTACATCAAACACATGAAAAAACCAAAGTTACTTCTGAAATTCTTCTTGCTGAACTATAAAGATGTATACACTACAATCAAGACACAAAAGAATATATTTGTGATGTATAATACATAAATACAAAACCAAAATAAATTAGATAATAGCCAATGGAAAAAAAGTAAAAATAACACCAGAACAGAACAGGAGAAAAGATTTTACAAGTGTTATATAGTGCGTATTTTAAGTCTAAGTTAAATAGGGAGGAAAAGTTGTTGTTAGATCTGAAATTAAGATCTTATATACTAAAATCAGCCCTTAGGGGTGTCTGGCTTAGACATCCCTTAGCCATCTGGCTAAGACACCCAGCCCTTAGCTGTCTGGTTCGGTTGGTAAAGCATGTGACTCTCAATCTCAGGGTTTCAGGCCTCCATGTTGGGTATGGGGCCCTACAATCAATCAATATAAATCTGTGAACCCTAAAATCAGCCCTCATTTGTTTGGAATTATACTTGTAGTGGAAAAAAATCCTCATTTATTTAAATCATTAATCCCAATAGCTAAGTAGGTCATTATTTTCAAAGTAAGGCAGAGAATATGCACTGAAGTGCTATCTTGATTTATAAGAACAGTAAATATCTACATGTTTGTATTTTCACTTATTATCATGAATTCAGATGCGGTTTTAAAAAACAAGATCAGGGATGAGTGGCTGGCTCAACAGTGGAGCATGCAACCGTTAATGTTGGGGTTGTGGGTTTGAGCCTCATGTTGGGTGTAGAGATTACCTAAAAATAAACTCTTAAAAAAACAAAACTAGATCAAGTAGTCAAGTGATTTGTCCGAGAAACAGGCGGAATACAAAGAAGTCTTAGCAACCTAATATTGCTGAACTATTAAGACATTATGTCTTAGCAATATCTAGAAGGAAATGTGATCTAATTTATTTATGGAAAGTCCTATTTCTACTCCATGTAACATGTGAAGATCAACTCAATATGTAACAAACCCTGAGGAACATAGATCTCATGCTACATTCTTTATATTTCACCTATCAATTTATCTCAATTCCCATTTACAGTGGGAAGTTTGTAACTTCTGGAAACAACTTTGTAACTTCAGGATTTAGCTGCTTTTAAAGTTAACTCTAGTTAACCAGTCATTCACTAGTCATCAATTTGCTCAATCAAAGGGCATCATAAAAAAGTGCCCAAGCTCCTTAGTTCAAAATTACAATTCATTTTTAAAGATTTATTTATTTGAAAGAGACAGAGAGAGAGCACATGTGTACACATATGCTTGTAAGCCAGGGTGGGGGGGGGTGGAGAGGGAGAAAGAGAACCTCCAGCAGACTACCCACTCAGTGCGGGGCCAGATGGGGGCTCGAGCTCATGACCTTGAGATCACTACTTGAGCTGAAATCAAGAGTCAAAAACAACCTACTGAACCACCCAAGTGCCCCTAGAACTATAATTAATCTTTATTTACCACATGGAAGACTAGAAGTTAGACAGTTAATAGGAAACTCATCAGATACCAAGCCTAGACTAGGATCTTCTTGTGATCCTCTATAGAGAAATAAAGTTTATTACAAGTGGATAAATAGAAACAATGCATTTGTGGTAAAGGGATAATTTGTGGTTAAGAAAAACTGTGTGGGGGCACCTGGCTGGCTCAGTACACAGAGCATGCAACTCTTGATCTTATCTTAGGGTTGTAGGTTCAAGACTGTTGGATGTAGAGATTAGAAGAAAAAAAGAAAGAAAGAGGGAAGAGGGAGGAGAAAGAGAAAGAACAAAAGAACAAAAAGCTATGTAGATAGAAAATAATGCCCATATCCATAAATGAAGAAAACAATCAGTAAATAACAAAGTTGAAAATTCTGTAACACAGAAAACACAAAAGCTTTAAAATTTGGCTTTTTAAAGTCTGCAATTACATAATGATTTTATTATTCATAATCATCAACATTAAATAATATTATTCATAATCAACATTTTTACAAGTGGAAGTACTATTACTATGTTGATATACCATAAAGATTTACCTTAAATGTTCATATTTCCATACACCTTCATCTTGGCCTTCAGGTGGTTCAAGTATTTTGTCAATATTGGAACAATCTGCTCTTATGTTTTGTTGAATATACTATAAACAAAAAAGTTCTCATGGTTAATTATTATACTTCATGATAAATCTTATGTTAAATATATTTAATTTTTGAATACATGACTGCTATGTCCCAACTTTTTTGCGTTATACATAAAACAGGAAACCAAGTACAGAATCATAATCACTAAATCAGAAGACAGGAGGTAACCCTTACCTATGCTTTCTCCAATTCAACCTCTTTGGGGTATGATCTACCATATAAGTGCAGATATAGTACTTACCAGGACTGGATGTGGGATCAAAACTGTAAACTATAATTTTCATAAGAACATAAAATGTAGATAACTATGGTACGCAGTATAGGATTCCACTAATATCAATTATCTAGAATAGGCAAAATCTATGACAAAAAATTGTAGTTGTTTAGGACTGGGTAAAGAAGAGACAAAGGAGAATGGACATAACTGCAAATGTAAATGAGATTTCTTTCGAGTGGGGAATGGAGATCTTCTAAAATAAGACTGTTGTGATGGTGTACAACCCTGTGAATATTCTAAAAACCACGTATGTATATTTTCATTCTATGATTAAATACTCTGAAATGTGAATAGGCTAAATTAGATTAAAATGCCTGATGACAGAAACTCTGGAAACAGGGCCTTGTTACACCTATTATGCTTATTTTCAGGTTAATGTTCCTTGACTATTACTCTCATGTCAAAAGCCTGCTCAAAAGATTTTAATGACTCCCTAATGCCTATTTAAACCAGTCTCTGAATTTCTGACCTCATCCTCAATTCCAAAGTTCTGCATGAAACTGATTTTCTCTTCAAGCAGAAAACAGCAAATTCTTTTCCTTTTCCACTGGCCACCTCAAACTCCATACAATTTTTTTTAAAGATTTTATTTATTTGAAGAGAGTGACAGAGAGACAGTGTGCATGAGCAGGGGGAGTGGGTGAAGGAGAAGCCGACTCCCCGCTGAGCAGGGAGGAGCCTGCTACGGGGCTCTATCCAGGCACTCTGGTATCATGACCTGAGCTGAAGGCAGACGTTTAACCTACTGAGGCATCCAGGCACCCCCATACAATTCTTCCCAAATTCCCTCTCCCCCACCACATTCAAAACTTTCCTGATTATTCTACTACTCATAGAACTCTGATTTCCTCCATTTGTCACTATATAATCTAAATTAGCAATTTGTCTATGCACCCTTACCTTTCCTGCTCCCATTACACCTCCTATAGAACTCTTATAAGCATTTATATTTAATATATAACAATTATTACCAAGGGTCTCCCTCAAAGAAAAAAGAGACTTAGTTTTAAATTTTAGTATTAGCATCTGGCACATAGGAGGTTTTAAACAAATTTGTATTGTCTTTTCCTAAATTATATTACTTGAAGTCAAGGATAAAGATATGTAATTACCTAGAATGTTAAAGCTGTGAAGGATTAGGGATGAAAAAATTTACCAAAAAAGGAGTATAGTCCCTGATTCTTTAATATTCTTTAGTGGTCCCAAAAACAGTTCGGTAGTTAGCACACAAAAATATATTCTCTGCAATATGGTTTGCTCGTAATCATAATATTAATTTTTTAATCACATATTTAGTAACTGAATTTACTTATAACTATTAAAGTTTTTATAAGTAGAATTACAAGGTGTCAATTGTTAAGGAATCTAGAATCCTTTTATTACTGATGATTTACATAAAATATTTAAGAGAACAAAAGAAATCCTTTTTTTAAAAAAGATTTTATTTTTTTATTTGACAGAGAGAGAGACACAGCAAGAGCAGGAACACAAGCAGGGGGAGTATGAGAGGAAGAAGCAGGCTTCCCGTCAAGTAGGGAGCCCAATGCAGGGCTTGATCCCAGGACCCTGGGATCATGACCTGAGCCGAAGGCAGAGGCTTTAACCCACTGAGCCACCCAGGCACCCGGAAAAGTAAATGTCTTAATGCTCACTTAATATAACTTTTACCTTAGGGAACTTTTTTTTTCCAGTTTTTTAAAGATTAATTTTTTTTAAAATTTTTTATTAACATATAATGTATTATTTGCCCCAGGGTACATGTCTGTAAATCGTCAGGCTTACATATTTCACAGCACTTACCATAGCAAATACCCTTTCCAATGTCCATAACCCAGCCACCCTATCTCTACCCTCCCACCTCCCAGCCACCCTTATTTTGTTTCATGAGTTTAGGAGTCTCTTATGGTTTGTCTCCTTCCCCATCCCATTTTTTTTTTTTTTAAAG
>CM053605.1:31349433-31382706 GCA_028646535.1 Procyon lotor
TTTTGCCAAACGTTCATTTAGCTTTTCCTTTTCATATTCACTAGTTGTAACATCTAACTGCTCAATGATTTCTTGAATACGTTTTTCAATTTGAGCCTTGTCACCTTTCCCTTTTAAGAGCATGGCATCATCTTTGGTCACAATGACCTCTCCAACTTTTCCTAAGTCATGAGGCTGAACATCTTCGAGATTTAGAGTCAATCCCTCTTCCCCAAAAACCTACACAAAAACATTTAAAAGTGAATTGGCTACAGGTCAGTTTTTCATTATATCAGGTTTATTGATACATCATGCTAGTGTTTTGATGAGAGAAACATCTTTTAATACTGTATTTCTTTGAAATGTGAGATATCAAGATAATTCCTAGTCCAGATAAGCCTTGATCAAGTTTTTCACGGTATTTCCCACTTTTCACTTAATCCTCAATATCAATCAGCTTTATTTGATAAAAGTATAAACTCAAACTTCTCCAAGGTCACTTTTGGTGGAACTGGGACTAGACCTTAGACTTAAAATCTTCTAAGTCCTCTATCTTTTCTACTGTATCCTTGAAAGCAGATTGGTCAAATACCTATACTTGGGCAAGCCTCATGACAAGTTAGGGAAGGGACCTTAGCACTACTTAACCGAACCTTCACCTCGCAGACATCCAAGAGAAACACAAAGTAAATAGTTCAGACAGTAATATCTGACTGTGGAAAACAATAAAATCTACTTATAAATTTTAGGCCTGGAAGTATAAAATATTCAGTAAACCAATATCACATATATTTTACTTACTGCACCACCAGTAGCAATAGCCATGTCTTTAAGCTGGTTCTTTCTATTGTCACCAAAACCTGGAGCTTTGACTGCCACAACTTGAAGACCAACTTTTAGCCTGTTAAGAACAGTTAATAATGAGACTTAAATTTAATAAAAATGCTTATCTAATTCTCAAGTTTTAAATACTACGATTACCTAGGAAACCACATTTAAAAAAAAAGGTTTTACTTATTTATTAAGAGTGAGAGAGAGCACGAGGGGGGGGTACACAGAGGGAGAGAGAACAGGCTCCCTGAGCCCAATGTGGGGGTCAATCCCAGGACCCCAGGACTATGATGTGAGCCGTAAGGCAGACACATAACCGACTGAACCACCCAGGTGCCTCTGGAAACCACACTTTAGAATTTTTTGCTTTCTAACAACCTCTGGTCAAATAAAGACAAGAACAACTTTCTATTCATCCATTATTTGCCAGTATTCAATGCCTTCTTCACAGATTGTTGATTACCTTCCAGTTAAACTGAACCCAGGAACAAATGTTAATGTAAACAAAAAACTTTTAAATTAAACACTGTGATAAATATTTTATAGATTGTGAAAACCAGAACAGTTACTAATTATTAAATTTGGGGATCTAATAAGCATCAACCCCTACCTTATGGGTTCTATATAGTATTAAATCAAGTTACTACTGGGGTGCCTGGGTGGCTCAGTGGGTTAAAGCCTCTGCCTTCAGCTCAGGTCATGGTCTCAGGGTCCTGGGATTGAGCCCCGCATTGGGCTCTCTGTTCAGCAGGGAGCCTGCTTCCCTTACTCTCTCTGCCTACCTGTGATCTCTCTGTGTCAAATAAATAAATAAAATCTTAAAAAAAAAATCAAGTTACTACTGAAGTCTGAACAAGCAGTATTCTTAAAAAAGTTCCTTTATAAATATAACTATTGCTGATAATAGCATTAAGCTCACCTGCAATTTTATCAGGTAACAAATACCCGGAATATACAAAGACATGTCCACTCAAGACTAGATTGTGAAAGAGGAGTATTTAAAAATCAAGATAAAGTGGGTCTATTTTATTAAAAAGCCAAATAAAAATCAAGAGGAATGAGGGGTGCGTGGGTGGCTCTGTTGGTTAAAGCCTCTGCCTTCAGCTCAGGTCATGGTCTCAGGGTCCTGGGATTGAGCCCCACACCGGGCTCTCCACTCAGTGGGAAGCCTGCTTCCCCCTCTCTCTCTGCCTGCCTCTCTGCCTGCTTGTGATCTTTATCTCTGTCAAATAAATAAAATCTTAAAAAAAAACGAAATCAGAGGAATGAGCTCTGATAGTATGCCAAATAAATCAGACATCCAATGTTACAGATACCAGTAAAATGTCTCAATGAAACTCTGTAGGTCTACTGTCTGTTCTTTATTTTGGCTTCAAATCCTACAATTTCATAACGCTTTTCATAACCCAAAATGCAAATCCAAGCTAACATTCCAGGCAGGATAAGTCAACTCACTCGGAGCTTTTATATCAAGGTATGCAATCTCTCACACATACCGATTTCATTTGTGCATTTCTATTATAATGAGATTGGAAAGTATTACTTCTGATATACCTCATTTCTAGAAGTAGGGAGACTATGTACTTTAATAATGCCCTAATATTTTTTTAAAAAATATTTTATTTATTTCTTTGATAGAGATCACAAATAGAGAGGCAGGCAGAGAGAGGAGGAAGCAGGCTCCCTGCTGAGAGAGCCCAATGCAGGGCTTGATCCCAGGACCCCAGGATCATGACCTGAGCTGAAAGCAGAGGCTTAAGTGAATGAGTCACCCAGGCGCCCCTAAGTCTTTTTTTAAAGTAATCTTCACACCCCATGTGAGACTCAAACTCACCATATGAGATCAAGAGTCATATGCTCTTCTGACTAAGCCAGCTAGGCACCCCAATAATGCCCTAAAAGTGTTTACAGCATGAACTACTTGTCTTAAAGTAAAAAATAATACATTATAGATTAAAAAATTAAGTGAATAGACCTCAATTTATCTTAGATTATGTGTCAATTTCTGTTTCAGACCATTAATTAAAATTTTCTTTTAATAGGTTATAGAACACACTTACAATACACTTTGATCTAAAATTTAAAAAACACTTTTACTTACTTCTTCCCATGCAAAATTACAATTGTGAAAATATTTTTCCAGAAAAAAAAGTCATTTTTTCAAAACAACCATAACATTTATAATAAAAAAGACACGACATGCAAAACTAGGCTATCTTATTAAAAAGTTGCACAAAATATTAAGGACTTTCAAATAGAATGCATTCAAAAAGAAAAGTACCATTATAATGGGACCTAGAATTCATGAAGCACACCTATATTACACATACTAGATACTAATACAAGTGGTTCAACGTGAGAGTACATAATGGAGATTTCAAATATCAATACAAGAAATTGCCTATCATTTGGAAATGTAAACCAAATACCATGGCCTATTACCTATTCAAAACAAGTGTACTCAGAGCTTCTCCATCAACATCTTCAGCAATTATGACCAAGGGCTTACGGTGAGCATTGGCAATTTCAAGAGCAGGTACAATGGACTGGACACTAGAAATTTTCTTTTCACTCAATAGAACATAGGCATCCTGGAATTCACATTTCTGACCTGCAAAAACAAAGAACCTTTCAAACCAACTTAAAAAACTAACAATACTCTGAAAACAGCTGTAATTTATTTAAATGAAAAACATATAAACCATAGTTTCAGTACATTTCAATTGAGTAATGAGTTCATGTTTTTCCTTCCATCTATCATTTATAGTAACTTTTGGAATATATATATTTTCTTAGAAGCATGACCTGATAAATGCTTACAGTCTGACACATGCAAGCTATATTTTTAAAAAAAATTTCACTTACTGACTTACCTTTTGATGTGTTAATAAAGTATGGAGAAATATAACCTCGATCAAACTTCATGCCTTCAATAATCTCTAATTCATCATTTAGGGTTTTTCCATCCTATTAAAAAAAAAATCAATTCGTTGTATTAATTTCATTAAAGCACAAAAAATTATAATGATAGGGCAGATTAAGAGACCCCACTGATCACAAGGGATCCAAGCAAAAGTATGCACGTGCCCTAGGGCATCCAGCTATTTTTTTTCTGCAAAAATTTCCAAAATGCATATCTGAATTTTTACATCTAGAAGACAGTATCATTTAAGTTAGAACAAATTCATTCCTGATAGCAAAGGCTAAAAATTCATACAAAACTCAGTAACTACTCTAGTGTACATAAATGCCAACACTATGCATAAAATATATCAAATATATGAAACACATAGGTTAAGTTTTTGTATTTGAAAACTTTTGATCATCAGACAACTCATTCCAAGCTATCACTAAAAACACTTGCCTTTACTGTGATGACACCCTTTCTTCCAACCTTTTTCATTGCATCGGAAATGATGTTGCCAATTTCTTTGTCTCCATTTGCAGAAATCGTAGCAACCTAAAACAATCAATTTACTCTTCCAAGTTAAAAAGGCCAGCGTCCTCAATCAGCTCCCCTCCCTTTCCTAGTAACTTCCAAACTGATCCATGGGGGGTGGTGGGGAGGAAGTATGGACAATGATACGGTCTATTAGTTCTAACCAAGTGTTGGTTCTGTTTTCAATTATTTTTAAATTCATCACTTGGGCACATTGTTATTGAAAGGTATGAAATAAACATAAAACTATTCTTTTTTAAAAAAGGGAGGCTTCCCTTCGCCCCCCAAAAAGTGGCAATATTCTATTTTTTTAGAAGATTTTATTTATTTATTTATTTGACAGAGAGAGCAAGAGATCACAAATAGGCAGAGAGAGAGGGGGAAGCAGGCTCCCTGCTGAGCAGAGAGCCTGATGCGGGGCTCCATCCCAGGACCCTGAGATCATGAAACCCACTGAGCCACCCAGGCACCCCAAAATGGCAATACTCCTAACATGACAAAAAATTAGGCACCTTTTGACAAATGGCTGAAGAATATTTTCCAAACAAACAAGTTTTACTCACAGCCATGTAGAACTAAATAAAGTGGCAGACCACTAAGACTCTAGTTATGGTCACTATATTACTTTCAAGTGTTCTGTAGCAGAAGAAAAAATGCTTTTAATGTTAGTGACTGGTTGGTACCATTATTCAGACACTGGTAGGTGATTGTCAAATAAAATCACATTTATCATAAAATATGAAAAATCCTTACCTGAGCAATTTCTTCAGGGGTTGTCACGGGTTTAGACTGCTTCTTAAGTTCAGCAATTACAGCATCAACAGCTAACATCACACCTGATTCAACAATAAATGCCATTACAATATTCTCTCATGGTTCCTCGTCAAGTAAAAATTTCAATTCATGTTAAATGTTTTAATGTGTTAATAGCCTATACAATGCTTCTGTGCCAACACTTTTCCTAATCTCATGGAGTTGAATGGCATGCACTAAAACAGGAACCTTAATAGATCAATGAAGACTCATAGGCCAAAATTATTTTGAAAACTGAACAAAGGAAAAAACCAAAGTGTGTAATTCCAAGAATCTCACCATTAGTTAAATACTCATTCTATGTAAACTATTTCCAATCCAATCATGTTGCATATTTCCAACAGGTAGGCCAACATTCTTCTCAATTTATTGACAAAGTTATGCCCCTATAGGCTTTAACTATTTGAAATTTCCTCATTTAATATATAATTACAAGCAAAATACTTGTTTCAACAGTCAACAGCATCACAATATGGATTTATAAGAACCCAATTTTGTTCAACTGGCATTAGTGCTGGCTCTTCCCTTCTTTGAGAAATGTAACTTCGAGAAAAAATCCAAAGAAAGGCGTGTAGTAACAATCATTTTTTTGGAGAGTAATCTTAATAACCTCAGTTAATACTTGTCCATGATTTACACTCAGACTTTGTGAGAGAGATGGGGGGGGGGGGCAGATGGAGAGGGAGAGCAAGAACTAAGCAGGCTCAATGCCCAGCACAGAGCCCAATGGGGGGCTTGATCTCACGACCCTGAGTTCATGATTTGAGCTGAAATCAAGAGTCAGACACTTAACCAACTGAGCCACCCAAGCACCCCCAAAACTGCTTTTAATGTAATACATTCATTTTGACTTCAAACACAGAAATAAATGGAATGCTGATACATCAGTGTGCTGGGATGCCAATTCTAACAAACTGTTAGTAGCATCCTGCTTTACTCTCTCAAGTCTCCTTTTGGACAGTAATATGCCCTAGAGATAAGTAGCAATTACATTTTCAAGACAGAAAAACCAAGTTTTAATACACAGCTAAAAAACGGCAGTGACAAGACTTCAGTCTATATCACTATGAAGCTTATGCTGAAGAGCACATCTTTAAAATGTGGCCCAGTTCCCCAAAGCAAGCAATAGTAAACAAAATGAAGACCACTAATGTACTATGTGCTCTTAAGAGCTAAATAAAATAAAACAACACAAAAAACCCTGCTGTTATATACATATTAAAAAAACTGACATCCTGGGTGACTTAGTTTAGCCCTACTTTGTAAAATATCAAAACTACATAATCTCTCCCTATGCTAATCCCGAAGAGTTTACTATTTTCAAGGTACACAGTATATGCTGTATCTTCCAATAAACTTCCCTTATGTGCTTGGGGGAAGGGGTTAGGGGGCTCCTAACACAGAGGAGAGAAGGACAACAAGCAATGTCTTAGTTTGCCCAAGACAATGCCTCCTTAACACCTAGCATAGTACATACCACCTAAGCCAAGAACCCAATCACTATTTGAAGGAAAACTCAAGATTTTTTAGAGAGAGGAGAAACAAGAATCAACTTTTTAAGACACTTCAAAACACTGTGGTGACAATGAAAAGACTTTCCTACCTCTCCTGATTTCCACAGGATTAGCACCTTTGCTAATCTTCTCGAAGCCTTCCTTGGCAATAGAACGTGCCAAGACAGTAGCAGTGGTAGTACCATCCCCAGCCTCTTCATTTGTGTTATTGGCAACATCTTGAACGAGTTTAGCGCCAATATTTTTATATTTATCTTTTAAGTCAATTGACTTTGCCACGGTTACACCATCTTTTGTTACTTTGGGACTTCCCCAACTCTGTTCAATAATCACTGTTCTTCCCTATAATTAGAGAACAAAAAAATGTGACAGAACACATACTCTAAGTGCTATTTAGCTTAAAACACAATAAGCAGTTTTGAATTAACAAGATAATTACTTCAAAGTCCCAAAACAAATTGTCACTTTTATCCTTTCTGCAGCATGAATCTCAAAGGCAAATTCATCAGTGTTCTTAGCTTAGAGACAAAATGACCTCTTCTGTTGCCGAGTGCTTGTCTTTGCATGAGATTTTATGGAAGATAAAAATCCTAGAGACTGAAAGATGTCATCTCATTAAAAAACAACCCACAAACCCACACAAGATATACCAAAAAAAACTTGGTAGGTTTTAATGAAATTTGAGAAAATTCTTCACATAATTTATAGTTAAGTTTTGTCCAGTGCCTGATATCTTTGAAAGTAATGTGAAAACTTACTTTTAAACTGGCTTTCAAATGCAGCTACTAAAATACTAACAGTAAGGAAAGTGTAAGTCACTCTTCCAGGGAGGGCTGCTCCAATGTTAAATTTCAGTCACGGTGCAAACAGTATTGGCAGCTTCTGGATTTGAACCCAAGCTACTACTTGTGAGGAATGCTATATTTTATAAAGTATATATCAATACTTTGATATTGCAGCTGTCAATCTGAAATCAAGTGTCACTCCACTTGTGTGCATCACTCTCAAAGGCCTTCTCAAATTATTACCCCTCACTCATCAACCTCTTCATATTAAATGAGACTTAAAATATTAAATGTGCTTTGAACAGAAGGGACAACATTAAAAACATTAAGTAAAACTAGCACCTACAAGCACATACTTGAAGTCCTACAGGAGATAAATTACATACTTCCGTCAATGGTATGAACTACTAGGAAAAAAAAAAATCTAAAACTTAGGCAAGCAAGATGAAGTCTACGTTCCATTAATTCTACCTTACATTTGCCAATTCTCTTTCATCTGTGAGTTACCACTCCATTACATCATACATTACAGAAAGAAAGTTTCACAAATTTTAAAGAAACAGTTTAAGTTTTAAGGCCCCTGTAAGTAAAAGAAAAAAAAAGATTAAGCAGTAATTGGGAACTCTTATGGGTATATTGGGGTTTCTCAACAATGGATACTGAAGTACTTACAATAGCTTGGTGTGAGTATCTGATACCATTAAAATATTCCTTAACTCGATACTATAAATTACAATAAAATAAAAACATCGATACCTTTGGCCCCATAGTAACGGCTACAGCGTCGGCTAAAAGGTCTACACCTTGAAGCATTAAGGCTCGGGCATCTGCACCAAATTTTACATCTTTGGCATAGGCCCGAGTGAGATGAGGAGCCAGTGCTCTCGACACTGGCCTAATCTGGCGAAGGACTGCGGGTAATCGAAGCATTTCTGTGGAGGAGGGGAAACAATCAGATTAGCAGTACATCAATACTAGTAATACCTCTGTATATTACAGCAAACATGACGTCTATACACCACAACAGAACAAGAAATGCTAGATTTAAGTTGGATTGACCTCTGCCAGTCACGACACCCCGGCCACAGAAACGGGTTCAGAACACCAACTACCTGCGCAAGTCCCCACGTGAGGGCGTCTCCACGCCTAACCCAGAGCACCAGCACAAAGCATACCATCTCCTTCCCCAAGGCCACCTACTCCGGCCGCTAAAAACGAGTTACTCTTTCACCACTAAAAGAGCTTTGAGAGCAAATTCACTCCACAAACGTCCCCTGAAAAACCAAGTCTGCAGGAAAGGGGTGGGCTATAAACTAGAGTGAGCAAAGGAGAAAAAAAACATTCCTGACGGTGCAAAAATCCGCTTAGCAAGATGTGTCTTCATGTATCCACTCGGGTTACTGTATCAGAGCAGCCCGCAAGGCCGCGATGCTGGGGGCTCCCGCCCGGCCCACTCCGTCCGGCCCCACTTGTCTTTCCTTTAGGACGCCCTCAGCAAGGTCAAGAGTGGAGAGCTATCCAGGGGGCCAAAGGCGGCTGCGACCACCCTCCCCGGCCCCCTGCAGTCGACCAGGACAGGGTTGCAACGGAAAGGCCACGTGAATACACTCCCCCAACTCCACACGAACTCCCGGGCAAACCCTCTCTCCTGCGCCCTGCCCCGGCGAGCAATCCACGGCGCACGTGATGGGCACCGACATGGAACCGTGAGGCCTGGACCGGCGGTGCGGGCCTGCGGCGCTGCAGAAAAGCCCTGGCTCCCGCCTGCCGGCCCAATCAGGCAGGACCAGAGTAGGGGAGAGGGCCGGCTTAGGGATCCAGGGCGCCTGGAGGGGGCGGCGCGGGGCGGCCGTGTACCTGCGGGGCAGCGGCGGAGCGTGTGGACCGTGAGGCAGGCCGTCGGAGACGAGTGAGGGACAGAGTGCACGGCGCACAAGGCAAAGAGCCCGTGTCCCCTCCCTCCGCCGCTTTCCCCCCGCCCCGCGGCACCGCGTGCGCGGCGGCTCCCACCCCTTCCTGTCGGCCGGGGCCCGGCAATCGGCACGCGCCACGCGCCAGCTCCGCCCCTCCCTACCCTTGCAGCGCCAGTCCTGCAGGCGCCTCCTTCTCCGGCGGGCTTAGGCTAGTTCCGGGGCTGCACTCGGTTCCAGAACTTTCCGGGAAGCTCTGCGCGCTCTGTGGGTCAAGGTTCAAAGCGCGTCATTTCCGGGAGGGGGGCGAAGAGCTAGCACTTTCACCTCGGCAGGAGGCCTAGAAAAGCCTAGAAAGAACTCCTCTTTTCTTCCGCTTCCCTGTGCTCGCGTCAGTGGCCAGCGCACAGACCTCGGGACGAATCGCAGCGCGCGCTAGTGCGGCCACCCTCTTTTGCGGGGAGGAGCGGGGCACGGGAGCCAGCGCGCCTGCGCGCTGGGCGGCCTTTTCCCACGTTCACGTGGCCGGTGGTTCGTACTGCTGGTCTCGTTGCAGCGGCGGCAGCTCCTGAGCAGAGTACGAACTGCAGCGGCCAGAGTCATGGTGAGTCCACATGGGCTGGAGCCCGGAGAGAAACGCATGGATGGCAGGACGATTCTCTTTAGGCCTAGCGGGAGGGGTGGGGATCACAGAGTGACCGGCTCTTGCGGGAACCCTGGAGAGGCCGGGGCCCACTGAGCCTTTTCTCCGCCAAGGGCTCTGCACGCGTGTCCCCGGCACGCCTGTGGGCCTGAGGGCGGGGACCAGAATGCACGCACCGCAGTACACCCGAGTGTCCTGCGAGGCCTTTGTGGGTATGTATTTTTGGAAAAACATGGCTCCAGGCGTAGGGGTTGACTGGTTTTGCTGAAATTTTCCAGAGAAATCTGAGGAAGGAAAAATATTTGACCTTGAAATAAACTAAGGTTGGCCTTAAAGCTCATCTGATTGCTGACCAGAGGAGCAGCAATGACCCCTAACCAGGGAATGGGAAGTTAAATTCAGAACGTAGAGCAAAATATTCAAATGGTTTTCTTGAACGAATAATCGGAGATTTGGCGTTGATTTTGAAAGCCACACGTGCTTTTTGATGTGTAACGCTCAGAAGGTAATCACGTAACTTTCTGTTTCATATTTAACATTTCTTTTTTTACAGGCAGGGCAGGCGTTTAGAAAGTTTCTTCCCCTCTTTGACCGAGTTTTAGTTGAAAGGAGTGCAGCTGAAACTGTAACCAAAGGCGGTATTATGCTTCCAGAAAAATCTCAAGGAAAAGTGTTGCAAGCAACAGTAGTAGCTGTTGGAGCCGGCTCTAAAGGAAAGGTAAATAGGGCTGAAGTGGAACTATTTTTAACTATTTGTGAAGTGGAGGGGACAAAAGAAATACTTGGTGATTATTAAAAGTAGTCTGTTGAATAGCTTTGTGTTTGTTATTTTCAGGATCGTTCCCTAATCCAATCATGTCTAATATGCCTCTTAAACGAAAATGTCTATAGAATGAAGTTGATTGTTTTGTGTGATGGAGAGTTCCAGAGTATTAAAATCAATAACCATTTGGTAGTCTAGTATGACCAACGTTTTCTTTAAATTCTAAAGTTTCAATAAAACAAAAAATAATGTTTAAGGTGATCTATGGGTACTTGTATGAATAAAGGGGAAATTTAAACTCTAGATCTAATCTCTAACACTGTAATTGCCCTAATCTTTTAAACATTTTTGGCCTTAGTTGATATACTTCTGAACAGGGAACAGGTAGGACCTAGCCTTACAGGCATTCTCCAATTAATTGATTAAACCTCAGATCTCAAAGTCAGCCGGAATACACAGTAAATGCCTTGAGGTCAAATACATTAATTGCATTGTTCCAGTTGCCTGTGAGAAAGAAAGTTCTAGCAAGGAGGTATCTTGGAGTCTGGAATAGGAAGGCTTTGGGGAGGGGGCCCTATGCTGCAGTCTCCTTAAATCTGCACTTGGATGTAAAGGAGATGGAATCATGAAAGAAGTATATGTTCCAAATTCTGGAAACACCTGTTGAATTTTTATGTATTAGAAGAAGTTAAACATGACCACTATATTTGGTTTTTTAAAACTGATTTATTTCAGGGGCGCCTGGGTGGCTCAGTCGTTGGGCGTCTGCCTTTGGCTCAGGTCATGATCCTGGAGTCCTGGGATCGAGCCCTGCATTGGGCTCCCTGCTCTGCGGGAAGCCTGCTTCTCCTGCTACCATTCCCTCTGCTTGTGTTCCCTCTCTCGCTGTTTCTCTCTGTCAAATAAATAAAATCTTTAAAAAAAAAAAACAACTGATTTATTTCACATAGTTTGGAGGTTATGTTAATATTTAACAATAAAAAAGTTAGCTTAAGTTAGCTTTCCCATTATAACTCTGAACTTTACTCTGAAATTAGGTTTTAGTTTAAGGCTCCATATATGCATTTTTCAAAGTATAATTCTGCAGTGATATTTTTGAGCGAAGAACTGTGATTATAGTGTAAATAATATCACTTGGTCCTAAATCCTTTTTTAACAGTTGATTTGAATGAGCATATTTAGCTAATAAAAGGTGTAAATATTTGGTGAACTGTTCTACTGATAGATGTTTTACTGATAAATATCCTTAATTTTCTTTTTTTTGCCTGTTTTTTTTTTTTTTTTTTTTTTTTTTTTTTTTTTTATATCCTTAATTTTCTTAAGGGTGGAGAGATTCAACCAGTTAGTGTGAAGGTTGGAGATAAAGTTCTTCTCCCAGAATATGGAGGCACCAAAGTAGTTCTAGATGACAAGGTGTGTAAATTTATTATTTCTTAAAAGTTAAAATATTTGCGGGGCGCCTGGGTGGCTCGGTTGGGTAAGCAGCTGCTTTCAGCTCAGGTCATGATCCCAGAGATCTGGGCTTGGGTCTCATACCAGGCTCCCTGCTGAGTGGGGAGCCTTCTCTCTCAACTGCTCCCCTGGCTTGTGCTTTTCTTCTCTGTCAAATAAATAAAATCTTTGTTTAAAAAGTTAAATATTTGTTACTAGTTTTCTTAACTAATGTTTCTCTATTTGCAGGATTATTTCTTATTTAGAGATGGTGACATTCTCGGAAAGTATGTGGACTAAAATCATTATTAAAATGGCATAAAGTGAAGCTGCCCATTCCAGTGAAGTTGTGAGATCTTTCATCATGTAAATAATTTTCATGTCTCTCTTTTATAATAAACTAATGGTATCCAAACTAATGATATCCAATGTCTCTAAAATTTAGTTTTAGTGTACTGATACAAACGTTAGCAAATAAAAAATGCATAAATGAGTGCTTAATCTTTATTTGGTGATTTAAGCTGGTTTTAGGGTTCTCCAATATTTTTTGTTTTGTTTTTCTAAGTAACCTGCAGGGAATTCTAGGCAACAAGCTTCCCAATCTTCACATTGAATTTAGCTTTATTACATAGATCACTGATGCTGATACAAACCCATGAATTTACACTTAGTTACTTTTTTTTTTTTTAAGATTTTATTTATTTGACAGCGAGAGAGGGAACACAAGCAGAGGGAGTGGTAGCGGGAGAAGCAGGCTTCCTGCCGAGCAGGGAGCCTGATATGGGGCTTGATCCCAGGACCCTTGGATCATGACCTGAGCCAAAGGCAGATGCTTAATGACTGAGCCACCCAGGCGCCCCTTAGTTACTTTTTTAAAAATAGCAGTAGTTTAACTTCATCTATAACAAGCTTATATTGAAATATACTTTTTCATTTATGGAACTAGGGTTAAATGTCTTGTAAGTAGAAAAACTTGGTGAAGTTGTCCAGTTTTTAATACATAAAATTACTAGATAATTTACTTTGCAAAAAATCCATGGATGGTTTAATAGCTACCATTGGTTGAATGCCTTTTTTTTTTAAAAAAAGATTTCATTTATTTGACAGATCACACATAGGCAGAGAGGGAGAAGCAGGCTCCCCACCGAGCAGAGAGCCTGATGCGGGGCTCGATCCCAGGACCTTGAGATCATGACCTGAGCTGAAGGCAGAGACTTTAACCCACTGAGCCACCCACGTGCCCCAGTTGAATGCCTTTTATGTGCCAGGTGCTGCATGGTGGTGATTATAGCTAACACCTCAGGAGCATTTTCTATCCACTGGCTACTGTTGTGGGTACTTGGTGTATATCACTTGTCTTAATCCTTGAACAACCCTGTAGGGTACAGTAGTTCTTGCAAATGAGGAAAGTAAGGCACTCACACAGGTTGAGTAATAACCAAGCACACTCAGTAGATAGAAGTGGCAAAGCCAGGATTTGGCAGTCTACCTCCAGATGCTGCTGTCCAAAGCTTTGTCTGTGGGTACTTTGTCAGATAGTGCTAAGCACTTGATACATGTTATTTTGATAACCACTTCGATCAGGTATGGGTAGTACCTGAGTGGTAATTATTGGTATCTAGTTCATAATTTCTTTCTTTTTTTTTTTTTTTAAAGATTTAATTTATTTGACAGAGAGACCACAAGCAGGCAGAGAGAGAAGCAGGCTCCCCACTGAGCATAGAGTCCGATTCGGGGCTTGATCCCAGGACCCCATGACCATGACCTGAGCTGAAGGCAGAGACCTCTACCCACTGAGCCACCCAGGTGCCCATAGTTCATAATTTCTTGAATTTAACAAATAGGAAATGGAGTTAGAGCTGGACAAATAGCTTGGCTTAGCTATAGCAGGTAGAGAGAGCTTTTGAACCCCAAACTTAATCACAAGCCCCTAAAATTTGCCTTTCAGATCAGCTATTGGTCAAATTTTCTAGTTTTGGTTACCTAGAAATCAGTATGGTCATGTCTTTTTTTTTTTTTTTTTTTTAAGATTATTTATTTATTTAACAGAGGAGAGAGATCACAAGTAGGCAGAGACAGGAGGAAGCAGGCTCCCTGCTGAGCAGAGAGCCTGATGCCAGGCTAGATCCTAGGACCCTGAGATCATGACCTGAGCTGAAGGCAGAGGCTTTAACCACTGAGCCACCCAGGCGCCCCAGTCTGATCATGTCTTTTAGAGTATGCCCTGCATTTATCTTGTGAAATTGAAGTCTAAATGAAATTGTAAATGGCGGGTACCTTAGTCGGTTAGGCGTCTGCCTGCCTTTGGTTCAGGGTCATTGATTCCAGTGTCTTGGGATTGAGGCCCACATCAAGCTCCCTGCTCAACAAGGAGCCTGCTTCTCCCTCTCTCAGCTGTTCTCCCTGCTTGTGCTTTCTCAAAATCTTTTAAAAAAAAATTATAAATGGCACAGAATAAGTGTCAACTTTTGCTCATATCCTTATCAGTAAAGTATGTGTATTTACATTAGTATATGTGTTAGTGCCATTTGGTATACTAATGCTTAATCTTTGTCATCCTTAGTTATGAGAATTTCTGACTGAAAGCTTGATTTATAGCACCCGAGTGGGTCATCAGTTTCTATTGTCCATGGGGCATAGTTAGATAATTTACTTTGCTCTTTATAACTTTGTCAAGCATGGATTTCCCTGTTTTACCAAAGAGAAAACTGAGAAGAGATGAGGAAATTTCTTCAAGGCTCTGTGGCTGGTAAATTGTAGAGTTAGGCAACCAGTGCAGAGACCATGTTTCCCAATTCTGTTTTTTAAACATCCAAGCAAATGAGTTTTGAGACCTAAGATAAACGTTCCAAACGTTGGTTTATCCTTGATATACTTTGAATTTCAGGGCCCCATTATAATCTAAATTAGAAGGATAGGGACTTTTTTTTTTTTGTTCCATAGAAGTAGTCCCATAATGCTTGTCTAGCAGAATTGCTAAAGAAATAATTTTAGGGACACCTAGGTGGCTCGGTTCAGTGTCTGCCTTTGGCTCAGATCATGATCCCAGGGTGTTGGGATTAAGTCCTGCATGGGGCTCCCTGCTCTGTGGAGAGCCTGCTTCTCCCCTGCCTGATGCTCTGCCTGCCTGTGCTCACACTCTTGCTCTCTGACAAATAAATAAAATTTTTAAAAAGATGATTTTAGATTGTGAGATTATATTGGGAATTAATAGGGAAAAGAATTTTGGCATGAGAAACTTAGACCAAAAATAAGGGTGCTGAGAGTGTGGAACTATGTGTTTCATAACCCTATGCTGTCATTTATCTTTTGGTCAACAGAAAAATAAGGTAAAATTCCAACTGGAATTTTTTGATTATACTGTAATTTTTGAGCATTTGTCATGTGCTGTTCTAGGCATTTAATATATAATCTTGTTTAATTATGTGTAATCATAGCAACACTATGAGGCAGATATTCCTTGCCTCCTAGGTGAAAGAATAACTTGGCCCGAGGTGATACTGTAACTTGGGATTGAACTCGGGTTTGTCTGACTTTAAAGTGTGCCTTAAGGGGCATTAGGGTGGCTCAGTCGATTAAGTGTCCCAACTCCTGATTTGGGCTCGGGTCATGATCTTAAGGTTGTGAGTTTGGGCTCCACGCATGGCATGGAGTCTGAGATTCTCACTACCACCTCACATGCGATCTCTTTCTCAATGAATAACATCTTTAAGAAAGTATGCCTTAAGCTATTCTACACAGAAACTTGGGGACACTGAGCATAAAATTATCAGGAAGCTAATGTGTTGTATGAGTATTCCTGTTAACATGGTTTTCCCTCCTATTATTCCAGAAAGTGTATGCTTTACAAAAATTTTTATCTAAAAAGTTGGGATTATAAGATTTCACTTTTATTATAATAAAAACACAATATGAGATCTATCCTCTTAACAGATTTTTAAGTGTACAATACGGTATTGTTAATTATAGGCACAGTGTTGTACAGCACATCTTTAGAACTTTTCATCTTATCTGGTACATTATGTCTTGATTAGCGGCTCCCCATCTCTCCTCCTCCCTAGTGCCTGGCAACTACCATTCTATTCTGCTTCTATGAGTGACTATTTTAGATAACTCATAAGTGGAATATTGCAATATTTAACCTATGTTTGGTTATTTCATTTATAATGTCCTCAAAGTTTATTTATGTCACATATTGCAGTATTTCCTCGTTTAAAGCTGGATGTATATACCATGTTTCCTTTATTCATTCTTCTGGTACATGGGAATTTAGATTGTTTCTACATCTTTAGCTGTTGTGAATAGTGCTGCAATTAACATGGAAGTGGTAATATCTTTTAGAGATTCTGATTTCAGTTTTTTTGGGTAAATATGCAGAAGTGGGATTGCTAGATAGAACTATGGTAGTTCTGGGGTACCTGGGTGGCTCAGTTGATTAAGCATCTGCCTTTGGCTCAGGCTGTGATCCTGGGGTCCTGGGATCAAGTCCTGCACCAGGCTCCCTGCTTAGTGAGGAGTCTGCCTCTCCCTTTGCCCCTCCTCCTGCTCATGCCCCATCCCCCCCATAATAAAATCTTAAAAAACACTTTGGTAGTCCCATTTTTTATTTTTTTAAAGATTTTATTTTTTTTTTAAGTAATCTCTGTACCATCACAGGGCTCTAACACACAACGCCAAGAGTAAGAGTCACACACTCCACTAACAGCTGGCCAAGTGCCCCTCTATTTTTCATTTTTTGAGGAACCTGTATACTGTTTTCCATAGTGGCTGCACCATTTTGCATTACCACCAACCAACATGGATCATAGGTTCTATATATTAGAGGTACTAACGTCATATTTATCCTAATTTGATGTGCAATTTTTGTTTCTAGTCAAATTTCACTTCTGGTAGTTTTTAAAATTTTGAACATTTAAGTAATTAGTCCATAATTGATTTACTATATGGTCTATGTGTCTGACCTTTTTTTAACCAATGATTAGCTGGTGTCAACTTTATTAGATTATTCATTTTACCCACCATCACTCCCCCACCTTGAAATTTGAGGAATCACGTTTATTGTACATTAAATTTTTAAATAAGTCTATTTGTGCATTTTATAGCCTTGTTCCATTGATTTCTCTATTCCATCACCTTGTATTTAATATATATAAAAACTTTTAGGGGCGCCTGGGTGGCTCAGTGGGTTAAAGCCTCTGCCTTCAGCTCGGGTCATGATCTCGGGGTCCTGGGATCAAGCCCTGTGTCAGGCTCTCTGCTCAGCAGGGAGCCTGCTTCCCCTCCTCCCTGCCTACTTGTGATCTCTCTCTCTGTCAAATAAATAAATAAAACCTTTAAAAAAAATAAAAACTTTTATACATCAGTTTGATATCTGATAAGGCAAGTCTTCCCATGCACTTACCTATTTATGAACATTTTTAATGTTTACCTTCTTGGTAAAGACTACCAGATTGCTCTCCAGAGTGATACCAAGTCATGCCTCTTCCAGCAAATTACTTGTTTTCACTGCACCAATACCAAAAAGGAGTTTTGAACTTTCGATTTATTTATGTAAAGAATATTTACATGGTTGGGGCACCTGGGTGGCTCAGTGGTTAAGTGCCTGCCTTCAGCTCGGGTCATGATCCCAGCGTCCTGGGATCGAGCCCCGCATCGGGCTCCCTGCTTGGCGGGGAACCTGCTTCTCCCGCTACCAACCCTCTGCTTGTGTTCCCTCTCTCACTGTGTTACTCTCTGTCAAATAAATAAAATCTTTAAAAAAATTAAAATATTTACATGGTTTCCTTTACCCTTATACAACCTTGTAGAGAAAGCTCAATCAAATCTAAGCTCTAATCCTGTGTTGCTTACATACTGGTTATATGATACGGACAAATCACCTCTTAGTTTAAGAATTGTGAAATGAAGGCACTAGATATACCTTAACATTTTGATTTAGGCCTGTTATTATTTTTTTCTTAAACTTTGGTTTTATTTAAAAGTGGGTAACATTCACATAGTTAAAAATTCAAAAGGATAGACACTGTGGCATCTGGGTGTCTCAGTTGGTTAAGCGTCTGCCTTCTGCTTTAGTCATGATCCCAGGGTTCTGGGATCGAGCCAAGCATTGGCTCTCCACTCAGGGGCGAGTCTGCTTCTCCCTCTCCCTTTGTGATCTCTCATTTCCGCTCTCAAATAAAAAAAAAGGGATATACACTAAAGAGATACACACTGAAAAGTATCCTTCCCTACCCCATCCCCCAGCCATACAGTTCCATCCTTAGAGGCAACTAGTGTTGCATTTTATATTTTCAGGGTATCTTGTGTATACATTTTTTTTTTTTAAGATTTCACTTCATTCATTCACTCACTCATTCATTCATTTATTTAAAGTGATTTTTATTTTATTTTATTATTTATTTATTTATTTGACAGAGATCACAAGTAGGCAAAGAGGCAGGCAGAGAGAGAAGGGGAAGCAGGCTCCCCGCTGAGCAGAGAGCCAGCTGAGCAGAGAGCCCGATGCGGGGCTCAATCCCAGGACCCCGAGAACATGACCTGAGCCGAAAGCAGAGGCTTTAACCCACTGAGCCATCCAGGCTACCCTATTTTATTTATTTGAGAGGAGAGAGATCACAAGTAGGCAGAGAGGCAGGCAGAGAGAGGGGGGAAGCAGGCTCCCTGCTGAGCAGAGAGCCCAACGTGCACCATTTTGCATTACCACCACCACTCAGATCATGACCTGAGCTGAAGGCAGAGGCTTTAACCCACTGAGCCACCCAGGTGCCCCTCTTGTGTATACATTTTGTGTGTGTGTGTGTGTGTGTGTGCCTGTGCATGTGTGTGTGCTAGGGCATGTACACGTGCATGTCTTATGTATGTGAAATATATATATTCATTTTTTCTTCAAAAAGTAACATTCCATACATACCATTTAGCACCTTTTTTAATATTAGTCTTTGGAATGAATATATAAAGAACTTAAAGAGCCCTTTTTATTTTCATTATAGCTGTATAATGTTGTATTATATGGGTGAATTTTAATTTAAGCATTCTCCACTGATGAATATTTAAATTCTAGTCTTATGCTATTAGAAGTAGTTCTGCAGAAAATAAAATTTTTGCATAAATTACTTTGCACATGTGAACAACTATATCTAAGATTAATCACTATGTCAAAGGGTATGTGGATTTTAGTCGTATGTGTATATATACATATATGCATATCTCCAAATTGCCCTTCATAGAAATTCTATCAATTAACAGTCCTAACAACAATGTATGAGACTGATTTTTTCCCAGCCTCAATAATAGAGGATGTTATAAAGGTTTTATGTTGCCCTTCTTAAACAATTCTATCATTATGAATGAGGTGAGCATCTTTTTTTTTTTTTTTTTAATGAGGTGAGCATCTTGTGTTTGACAGTCACCTCTGTTTCCTTTACTGTTAACTATTCCTATTGACTGTGAATATCCTCTGCCTTTCTATTGGACTTTCTATTGGACAATTGGCCTTTTATGATTTGTGTGATATGTTTATTAGGGAAATTGGTTCTTTTTTTTTTAAGATTTGTATTTATTTATTTGACAGATATCACAGGTAGGCAGAGAGACAGGCAGAGAGAGAGGGGGGAAGCAGGCTGAGCAGAGAGCCCGATGCAATGCAGGCCTCAATCCCAGGACCCTGAGACCATGACCTGAGCCGAAGGCAGAGGCTCAACCCACTGAGCCACCGGGAACTTGGTTCTTTGTGATAAATTTTTCCCTCCAGTTTATCATTTTGGCTTTGATTTTGTTTATGCTTTGAACTTGAAGGAAGTCATTTTAGTATAACTAAATTAATATTTTCCATTTATGGCTACTGGATATTATGTCAAACTGAAAAGTCTTCTCCAATACTTAAAGGTTCTTCCATGGTTTCTATAGATGTTTTTATAGTTGTTTTTTTATTTTAGTCTTAGCTTTATCTGGAGATTTTGGAATGGATCCAACTCCCTTCCATCTTACAGATTAAGCCTAGTTCTTTAAGACATGTTAAAATTTAGCCCAAGTCTTGCAAAATGGTCTTTCAGTAGCATTTAGCCTGGAGACTTGACTTGGAGAAAGCATCAGTGGGTACTCACTTACCTGATTTGAGTGTCAATTCAAAAAGGCCAGTTTGTTCCCTTTAAGTCATTAATTTTTTTTTTAATATGTGTCAGGCACTGTTGGAGATACAGGAATGACTAAAATTGGGGAGGGAGAAGTAAACAACTAAATTAATATCATACTTTCATTTATCTTTATTTATTTATTAAGTAAATTCTACCCTCAATGTAGGACTCAAACTCAAAACTCCAAGATCCAGAGCCACATACTCTACCAACTGAGACAGCCAGGTCCCCAGCACAATTTTATTTTATTATATTTTATTTTATTATTATTATTATTTTTTAAAGATTTTATTTGACAGAGATAGAGACAGTGAGAGAGGGAATACAAGTGGGGGGAGTGGGAGGGAGAGAAGCAGGCTTCCTGCTGGGCAGGGAGCCTGATGCGGGGGTCCATCCCAGGACTCTGGGATCATGACCTGAGCTGAAGGCAGACACTTAACAACTGAGCCACCCAGGTGCCCCCCAGCACAATTTTAGATAGAGATTAGTGTCATTGAGAAAATAAAGATAGAAAGTGCTAACTTCATGAAAGACATTAGGTGCCCTATTGAAAACAGGAAATGATAATAGTCTGTTGTGATTGGTCTCTTCTGATCACATTTTCTCTTCCTGGAAGTTCAAGAACTACTGTATTAATTATTTATTGCTGCATAACAAATCAAACCAAATTTAGTGGCTTAACACAATAATAAACATCTCACATGTTTCTGACTCTACATGTCTCTGTAGGTCAGAAATTTGGGATCATCTTATTGGGGTGGCCCTGGTGGTGGGGGGTATCTCTACCATCATCTAAAAACTTGTCTGGAGTTTCCAAGATGGTCCATTTACATGCTGGCAAGTTGACGCTTGATTTTGGTGGGAGCCTCAGTTGCTCACCAGGAACCCTCATAATGCTACTTGAGTATCCTCACATAGGGTAGCTTTCTCGCCCAGAGCAGGTGAGCTAAGAAAGCAAGGCAGAGACCACAATATCTTTTATGACCTAAAACCAGAAGTCACATGACATCATTTTCACAGTATCTTATTGTACAAGTTAGCCTAATTTAGTATGAACGAGACCCACATAAAAATGTACATACCAGGGAGGCACCTGTCTGGTTCAGTTGGAAGAACGTGCAACTCTTAATCTCAGGGTCATGAGTTTGAGCCCCACAATGGGTGCAAAGATTACTAAAAAAAATAATTTAAAAAAAATTGTACATACCAAAAAAAAAATTGTACATACCAGGATATAATAATCATTGGGAGCCATTTTGGCAGCTGCCTACTACAATCACCAATTTGGTCAAATGTTCTAGAATTCTAGAGAGAAAAGTGAAGTACCATGAGAGTTTGGTATCTTACTCATCTGTAGTGTGTAGTCAAAGTTGTCTAAGTTTGAACTCTTTTTAATATGTTGTTCATTATTTGTTCAACTTGTTCAACTATGAACATACCTCCCCATACTTCTCTGCTGCCTCAACTTGGCTTGGCCTGGGATGAAATCTGCATCTCCACATAGAAATGCTACCCCTACTTTAAGGCACATTTTGACTACTTCATGCATCATTCATAGTGTGTCAGTTTTGCTCTTAGGTTGGCTTCCTTCAAGCCAACATAGTTAAGGCAGTCCCAAACTTGGCAATGTTCATGGGCAGAAAAAAGAACTATCTCCTCAAGAACAAGGAAACCCTTCCCCCAAACCTTTCCCAAAGGCCTCCATCAGATATCCTTTTATATCTCTTTAGGCTAAATGGAGTCAGATGTTCACCATTTAACTAAACCTTGGCTTAGGACAATAGGGATGCAAACCTCCACTAGAGATGGGTTTACCTTTCCCAAGTCATATAAGGAGAGATGGATACTGAGCAAGATAAAAGTATGTTTGTAAAGACATGTGTAAAGGGGAATGGACGACAAGTAGGAGACTTAAGACATTTTGCTGCTTTTTTTTTCAAGTAGGCTCCACACCCAGCATGGATCCCAATGCACGGCTTAAACTCATGACCCTGAGATCAAGACCTGAGCTGAGATCAAGAGTCAGACACTCAACTGACTGAGCCACCCAGGGTCCCCTGACATTTTGCTATGTAGTATAGTAATCTACAGTAATCTATATATCACCCTTCCCCATTCATTTTTAAACTCTTTGATGAAAGGAGCTTCTACATCTTATTTATATTTCTCAGCATTTGCTTATTGCCCTCCACACAGGGGGCATTCACAATTTTACTTGGATTTTAACTTTCCCCAAAGAGAATTTCATATAGGATAGATATTTTTGAAATTACTCATGATATTTTGGATTTGTAAAATATTTTCTTCTAAACTTTAATAGAAGTCAAGGAATATTTACTTTTTTTTAAAGTTTTTATTTTTAAATAATCTGTACACCTAATGTGGGGTTTGAACTCACCACCTCAAGATCACAAATCACACATTCTACCAGCTGAGCCAGCCAGGTATCCTGGAAATATTTATTTATTTATTTATTTTAAAAGATTTTATTTATTTATTTGTCAGAGAGATCACAAGTAGGCAGAGAGGCAGGCAGAGAGAGAGGGGGAAGCAGGCTCTCCACTGAGCAGAGAGCCCGATGTGGGGCTCGATCCCAGGACCCTGAGATCATGACCTGAGCCGAAGGTAGAGGCTTTAACCCACTGAGCCACCCAGGCGCCCTTATTTATTTTTATACTTGTTTTCATCCTCTATGAGGTTGAGAGAAAGAAGTGCTGTGCATTATTTTCATTATAAATAAGAAACTTTTGGGGTGCCTGGGTGGCTCAGTTGGTTAAGCTTCTGCCTACGGCTCAGGTCATGATCTCAGGGTAGTGAGATCAAGCCCCACATCGTGCTCCATGCTCAGCAGGGCATCTGCATGGGATTCATGTGCCCTTCCCCCACTCGCATACGCACTCTCTCTCTCTCTCTCAAATAAAAAAAAAAAAAAAGAAACTTTTGATAGTTCATTCAAAGTCTTACAGTCAACAGGCAAGAGAATGTAGATTTTCTGAATCCCAGCCCAGAGTTTTTTCCTTTTGGCCATATTACCTTTAAAAAGACTATCCCTTCTTTAACCAAAATATTCAAGTAACCCATCATTACATGTAATTGTTATTAATGCTTATGCTCTTTTTCTCTTCTTCACTCTCCTCTCTCACCCCCCAAATTAAAACTGGTTAGAAAATTGTTTTTGGGGGCACCTGGGTGGCTCAATGGGTTAAGCCTCTGCCTTCAGCTCAGGTCATGATCTCAGGGTCCTGGGATCAAGCCCCACATCAGGCTCTGCTCAGCATGGGGCCTGCTTCCTCCTCTCTCTGCCTGCCTCACTGCCTACTTGTGATCTCTCACTGTCATAAAATAAATAAAATAAAATAAAATAAATAAAATAAAATAGTTTTTGTTTGGAGGTCATATCTGTAGACTGACAGACGAATTAAAATGTGAAGGTTATGAGCTAGAAACATTTCAACTCTTAAAGAACAAGGTTCTTCCTGTGAACAAGGCCAGAGTTGACATCACAATGCAACTTTATCAGACTTTTCAGAGATGAATGACTATTCTGTTCCTGAATTTAAAACCTACTTATTCAGTTTTTCTCCTGATCTTTTCAGATGAGGTGAAATAATATAACAAATCTGGACTTAAGAAAACATTAAAATGAGCCCCTTGAATTATAGGTAACTGATATTTGCAAGTCAGGGACACTACCACACAATCTGGGAAATTTTAATTTAATTCTTGGAGTGAGGTAAGAATTGTTCACAGACTTAGAGGCCCACCTAGGACTCTGCTCTTCTTAGACCCACCCCATGTTTCTTAGAAAGCAGTATTTGGGTGCCACTTGTCCTAGATTCTCACCATATTTAGCAAGAGAATTGGTGATTGCACATCTGTCCCCACTGCTAGACCCTTAGCAACTTATGGTTAAAGATTGGGCCTTTTCATACTTGTACCTCAGCACTGACCACATAGTGGGGCTTAATATTTGTTGAATGAATAAATATACTAGGAGGTAGTGATGGAATTAAGTTCATTGCTCTGGAAAAGTTACCAGTCAATACATCTTCTACAAAGAAGAAATCTTAAAGGCAAACCAACTTCCTGTTGTCTAACCCTTTTGAGCAAAGTTCCAAGTCACAATTATTCAGTGCAATTTGCACCCACTACTAGTTCAATCAACCTTTCTTCCATTCCTCCTTCCATTTTTGGAGGCTGTCTGTGATACAGCGCAAAGGTATTCTCAATACATCTTTAGGTGTATTTAATAGGATATCTGATGTTTTCTTATTTTGGAAATCACTCTACTATATGCAGTTTTTACCCTTTGAGCTGGCTTCCCATTTGGTATCCTATGCCCTCCCCTCATCCCAGATCAAATATTTACCGTTTCTAAACAGGAAACAAAAGTTTGCCAAAACTCCCATGATTTCATAACGTTAGGAGAACACTTAAAACTTGCAACAAAGGAAATTTAGAATCATGTAAAGATGTACAACTCCCACCATCTGTCAAGGGGCATTCATTTTATCCTCCGGCTTCTGACTTGCAAAAAATTAGAGCTAATTTTGTCTGCCTAACGCAGAATACCAGATGTCCATGCTCTCTCAGATAATTAGCCTGAGTCTTTTATCTACACAAAGTTGTCATTGAAAAGGTCCTTGGCTTTGAAGTCAGCGGATGGTGGAAACATCATTTGACAGTCTAAGCCCTAGTTTTTTTTTTCGAATGGGTGGGTTTCATGCGAGGGGTCTGAAGAATTTTCCCAGACTGCTGACCTGTTTCTCCACTTTGTCTAGGTGGATTTGGGGACAGAATTATGCTTTTCTGGGTATCTGCTTGCACAAGGGTTTACTGAAACGGTCACCATTGTGCAAGCTCGGTCTTTTCAGCGCAGCTAATTTAAGCCCAGGGAGACGGACCGACACGTTACGCAGGCCTTGCTCACTCTCACAGTGACCCTTGGTGCGGGCCGACTCTCCCGAAGCCACTCCCCGCCTCGCAGCCATGTCTTTCCCTTCCTCCACGTCGCGACGTGTGAGTCGTCTGCTGTTCCTTCTCTGTGCCCCACCCTCCGCCAGCCGGTCCTTTCAGGGACTCCTCCGGGTCCTCCCGCTCTGCTTCGCGCGGGCTACGGCTGATCCGTCAGTTACCGCCCCTCCCTGACGTACGGACCCAGAGCGCCGCTCCACCCCGTCGCTTCCTCCCCCCCACCCCCGTGCGCAGGCAGCCTTCCCCTACATCCGGGTATCAGCTCCAGCCGCCCAGACTCTGGCACTATGGTCATGGCGGAGGGGACGGCAGTGCTGAGGCGGAACAGGCCGGGCACCAAGGCGCAGGTACTGTCTCTGCACCTTTCCTGCCGGGGAACTCTCGGTGGCGAGCCTCGTCGCACCTGGAAGCTGGCCGCCCCTGAGAGAAGGTTGGGCTGAGGCGGTAAGCTGGCGGGCAGGGGCGCCTGTGCCCGGCCTACTCTTCCGGAGCCGCAGCCCCCGGGTCTGGCTGAGGTGGCTGCGGCTCGTGAGGGCCGCGGAGCCCTTGAGGGTGGGCGTGAGGGTGGGTGGGAGCCTCGGGCGCCTACCGCCGAGGCTCGGGGCTGAGATCGTGTCAGCAGCGACTGCTTGTTCTCTTTTCTCTGAACCACAGCTGATCATCGTCGGAGGGGCGCGGCCGGCCAGGTGGAGACCCTGGGGGTTTCGTGAGGGTCGGGGGCGCCACGGCGGGAGTGGGGTGTAAATACAGCCGACCTCTTTCTGGTTTCCGGTTCCTACCTGGTTTATGACGTGCCTGCCCGGCTTCTGCCGTCCGACTTGTCTAGCCGGATCCGTGTGGCGATAATTTACTTTATACTCCTCCTGCAGTTTGTCTTTGACCGTTTCTCGCTGCAGCTGTTCTCTGCCCCAGCAAGCTTTCATCATCAGGTTGCTCTGGTTAGATGGCATTCCTTGTTATTATATGAGGCATAGTCAGGGGATGAACTGATAATAACTTTATCAACTTTTAGTAGGGTAGTATTTGGGGGTGAGTTGGTGTTCGTTTAGGTATTGATTTTGGGGGTTTTTAGAAGGCGATATGTCTCGCATTCTAAAGAAAAATCAAACAGGCATTTAGATTTGATGTGATTAATCTACCAGGTGAAATACATTGCTGTTGAGTATGTGCTCTAAAATCAGAAGAGACGTGTTAAAGTGTAATTTTAAAGAAAAAGTGATATAAGTGGGGGGAAGAAAATCCAGGAAAAAACCATGGAACTCTGGCCATATGCTAGAGAATAGATTTTAATATCCTGTACAGAATTTTAGAAGGGAAGTCCTTTCAAAATATCTTTTAGATACAGAGAGCTTCCTAGATCCATGTTACAGATAAGGAAACCCAAGCCCAGAGAATCGACTGGATTTGCTCAAGGTTACATAGTCTCTGGATTCTTAATTCATTGGTGACTGACTTTTTCTCTTTAACAAGTTTTTTTTAGTACTGAGTTTTAGTATTGAGCTTAAGCATCCTATTATAGAGTCAAATTTAGCTGCCAGTTGCTTCTGGCAGTTTTATGGACATATTGCTGGAAATTTGTATATTATTGTTTGTTTTTACCTTTTCCAAACTTTCTTTATAAATGCTCTTTTCTAAGGTAACTTTACTTTTTCTTTGGAACCATTATTTCTCTTAAGTGATTAACTTTAATATTTTTATAGTCAGAGGTTGACTTTTGTACTCACATTCTGAGAATCACCATCCATTTTTATTTACTCCTTAATTTTGAAAGGTTATAAAATATTTTAAGTTAATATTGTAACACATCTGTTTTCTATATTATAAGTCACATATAAGAAGTCTCCTTTGCCTTTTTCCACATTGTCATAGATCAAGGTTGTTAAATCATTACAGGAAAGGTCAGGATTAAAAAAGACTGCATGAGCAGCATTCTTTCCTATTCCTTGTCTGTCACACTAATTTCCTTCAGTGAAAGAGGTCTATTCTAAATGATTTATTTAGAACTATATCTTCTTTTTTTCCCTTACTCTTTTCCTAATTGGTGAGATTGGGATATAGGCATGTAGTTGGTTTTCAATAAATGTTTATTCCCTGAAGTAGGTGAGAATGTTCGTTAAGCTGATTATGGTTCCTTTTGTGTGACAGTTGTGATGAGACAAAACATTTGATTACAGTTTTGTATGTTTTCTGGGTATTCCTGTATGTGTTTTCTAATATTTTTAAAACAAAACATTTTACAAACTACCTTAATTTTTTTTTAAGGAAAGAATAGTCAAAGTATATTGATAGAAACAACTTTCAATATAAATTACAAAGGAACAATTTAAAACCTAGTCTTCAATAATATTTAGATGAAATCTAGGGAAAGACATCTTGGAACAATTTCCAGAAAGTTGTTTTTATTTCTTGACATACTAAAAAAAAATTCATTTTCATTCATACATGGCAACTATAAAAATGATGGAAAAGTTTAAGACATTTAAGAAGGTATACCCATCACGTACCCTCATAACTAAGACATTACTAATATAGATGAATTACTCTATCACATTCTTCTGTCTTCTACGAACTCTCAACCAGTGATGGTGATTATCATTCCTTTTCTTCAGACTTTCCCTATGTATGCATTATATCTATAGGTATGCTTTGGATTTCTTAAACTTCTGTTCATGTGGTATCATATACTGAATTCTTCGGTTTGCTCCAGTTTGCTTAAGGTGTTTGGAGACTTACCTATGTTAATTGGTACAGGATTATAGATCATTGGTTCACTACTACTGTTTCCCCCCAGTTATACCCCAAAGACATTTACCAGGCAACTACTTTGTGTTAGGCATTGTGCTGCTTGCTAAGGATACGTAGGTAGACCTTACTGAAAAAAATCTGTCAGGCAGAAAGATTCTTAATCACTTAGGGGAATGTCTGTGAACTGGACTATCTATAGAGGAATTCAGAACCAGTGTAAGTGATCCACAAAAGTATCGATTGACATAAAAAGAAGATTGGAGGACTACTTTTTGATGGAGCTCATATTTTTAGAAATTTAAAATGTCATTTGGAATTGGAATAATAGTTTATAGTGGCTTGTCTACAATAGTATTTATGGAACAGTAACTACCCCCTCCCCCAAACTATTTTCTTTAGGTAAAAAACTGACCCAGTGCTTGGAGATTCTTTTTCAGCTTAACTTTTTGAGAAATATTAAGCCACCATAAACAAAAAAGTGATAGATTTATCTCCTCAGGTAATATGTGAAAAGTTTATGGGAGCCCTATTTGAGGGATTTGTGGTTGAAAAAATGTAACTTGTAGTTCAGTTAAATAAAATCTTGGTGTTCATTTAAAAACATTGAATAAAGTTCCTGTGTTCACTGATAATCCTGTTATTTACAGTATGAGAGCTTTCTTCTCTCGTTTAACTTTGGATTTTTATTAAGAATTGAAGTCAGGGGCGCCTGGGTGGCTCGATGGGTTAAAGCCTCTGCCTTCGACTCAGGTCATCACCTCAGGGTCCTGGGAACAAGCGCCTGCATCAGGCTCACTGCTCAGCAGAAAGCCTCCTTCCCCATCTCTCTCTGCCTGCCTCCCTACCTACTTGTGATCTCTCTCACTCTGTCAAAAAAAAATAAATAAAATTTAAAAAAAAAATTAATCACAATAATGTTGCTTTTTTGTGATTTTGTATGTGCTTTAACAATGGATTTTTTTTTTTATAGGATTTCTATAATTGGCCTGATGAATCCTTTGATGAAATGGACAGTACACTAGCTGTTCAGCAGGTAATAACTGTAGTTTCTTTTGCAACTCCAGTAACCTAAGCATTTTTACCTCCTTTGGCATAAATATTCCTATATCTTTTAGCACAAGTCAGAATCCATGGAAATAATAGAATACATGTTTAAAACTTATATCAATCCTTCATTTTTTTTTGAGATGTTATAGTAGACTATAATGAAGCTTAAGTACATTTTAATATCTATTAATAATCTACCAAATTAGGGTACCAAATTTGATTTTAGAGTGAATTTAATTCAAAGTTAATTGAATACTAAGTTAAAATAACATAATGAAGTAGGAAAGAGAACATACTTAGTTGGTGACTGAACACTTGAGAACATGTATCTAGATTTACTAAAAGTTACCATTAGTTCTTATCTTTTGTGCTTCTCTAATATATTTGAGGGCTAAGATGCCTCCCTTTAGGTTGTTGCCACTATCAAGTAGCTCACTAAGGCAGTGAATATCAAGGAGGTGGGTTTCTGTAGCATGTTTGGTTTGAAAAACCCCTCAAGAGATTCTTACACATTCTTCTTCTTCTTCTTTTTTTTTTTTTTTTAAATATTTATTTGACAGACACAGTGAAAGAGAGAACACAAGCAGGGGAGCAGGAGAGGGAGAAGCAGGCTTCCTGCTGAGCAGGCAGCCCAATGTAGGGCTCAATCCCAGGACCCCGGGATCATGACCCAAGCCGAAGGCAGACACTTATCAACTGAGCCACCCAGGCGCCCTGACTTTCTCACATTCTTAATGAGAATCACATTATATACTCATTGGGTTTAAAAAAAAAAAATGTAGCATTTCTTCCAAAATGAATAAAATCTATAATCTGGGGAAAAGTAGTTTCTATAGCTAATTATTAGAAGTTGCTTTAAGGGGTTAACAAAATGATGCCTGAAATTAGGGTGTACTAGTATATTGGACTAGACATTGGTTAACTGGCATATTTAAAGGAAAAATAATAAAGAGCCTATTTGGCTTTATCTTGATGGCTAGATAATAAACGTAGGTAGTGACTTGGATTTATTTTGTTTTTTGAAGATCCTAGAAAATGAAATAGGAATACAGTTAATTCTTTGAGCTTAAAAAACAAGTTGTGAAATTAACAAATACCAAAAACCTTTAGAATGGACTCAGTATAATATTTAGATACTTAGCACAGGAAATGGACAAGCATTCATGAATGAATAGCTCTTTGTTCATTGCTTTTTAAGAATGTATTGTTCAGGGGCACCTGGGTGGCTTAGTGGGTTAAAGTCTCTGCCTTCAGCTCAGGTCATGATCTCAGGGTCCTGGGATCGAGCCCTGCATTGGGCTTTCTGCTCAATGGGGCAGTGGGGAGTCTGCTTCCCCCTCTCTCTCTCTGTGTGCCTCTCTGCCTACTTGTGATCTCTCTCTGTCAAATAAATAAATAAAATCTTTAAAAAAAAATGTGTTGTTCAATCAGCAGATATTTATTGGGCAATGAGATGGGCCTTATTGGGGATACAGAAGTATGATCCTAGAGCTCTATGTCTGGAAATTGGGAAAAATTAGAGGAAAAATGTATAGATATTTCTGTCTTTAAAAGTAGAGGTTGTGGGGCGCCTCGATGGCTCAGTTGGTTAAGTGTCTGCCTTCGGCTCAGGCATCATACTCCATGCTCAGCAGGGGAGTCTGCTTCTCTCTGCTGCTGCTTGTGTGCTCTGTCTCTCACTCACTCACTCACTCTCTCAAATAATTTTTTTAAGTAGAGATTGTGTGCTGCTACTTTATTGAATTTGAACAATTTTTTAATGGAATCTTTAGGGTTTTCTACATACTGAGAGCATGTCATTTGTAAATTGGTAATCTTCCTTTCTAATCCTGATGCCTTTTATTTCTATTTCTCACCTAATTGCCTGGCTAGAACTTCCAGTGCTACTTTTAATAGAAGTGGCAAAAGCAGGCATCTTTGTCTTGTTTTTGATCTTAGAGTAAACCTTTCAGTCTTGCACATTGAGTATAAGGTGCACTGTGGGTTTTTCATATATGACCTTTATTATGTTGGATTATTATGTTACTGGTTTCCTTCTAATTCTAGTTTGTTGACTGTTTTTATCCTAAAAAGGTGTTGAATTTTGTCAAATGCACCAATTGAGATGAACATATGAGTTTTTTTCCTTTGTTTTTTTTAATGTGGTGTATTGATCAGTTTTTGCATATTGAACCCTCCTTTCATTCTAGGAATAAATCCCACTTGATCATGATGTATAATCTTTTTTTTTTTGATTATTTATTTGTCAGAGAGAGAGAAAGTACAAGCAGGGAGAGAGGCAGGCAGAGGGAGAAGCAGGCTCCCTGCCGAGCAAGGAGCCTGATGTGGGACTCCATCCCAGGACCCTGGGATCAGGACCTGAGCTGAACGCAGCTGCTTAACAGACTGAGCCACCCAGGCATCCCGATGTATAATCTTTTTAATTTGCTGCTGAATTCAGCTTGTTAGGATTTTTGTATCCATGTTTGTAAGGGATATTGGTTTCTAGTTTTCCTTGAGTGTCTTTGTTTGGCTTTGGTATTACGCAATGCTGGCATCATAGAATGAGTTAGGAAGTATGTCCTCCTGTTTGATTTTTTGGAAGAGTTTGAGGAGAATTGATGTTCTTCAGATGTTTGGTAAAATTAACCAAGGAAGCCTGGGTCCAGGTCTTTTCTTTAGTTGCACAATAGCACGTGGAGAGTCCCTTTGGAGTGGGGAGCCTGATGTGGGGCTTGCTCCCAAGACCCTGAGATCATGACCTGAGCTGAGTCAGATGCTTAACTGACTTGAGCCACCCAGAAATCCCTAGAATTGCTTTCTTTTCTTTTTTTCTAAAGGTTTTATTTATTTATTTTTCAGAGAGCACAAGCAAGGGGACTAGCAGGCAGAGGGAGAAGGGAGGGCAGGCTCCCTGCAGAGCAGGGGGAGCCCGATGTGGGACTCGATACCAGGACCCTGGCTGGGATCATGACCTGAGCTGAAGGCAGTTGTTTAACCAACTGAGCCACGCATACTCCCTAGAATTGCTTTCTTAATTTCCTTTTTGAATTATTCATTGAAGGTGTATACAAACACAACTGATTTTTGTATATTAATTTTGCATCCTGCTACTTTGCTGGTTTATTAGCTTTATTAGCTTTCCTGTGGATTCTTTGGGATTTCAGTATATAAGATTATGTCATCTGCAAGTAGAGATAGTCTTTTATTTACTTATCTTTCTATCTAATTGCTCTGGTTAGAAATTCTGCACATTGTTGAATAGCAGTGGTGAAAGCTGGCATCCTTGTCTCTTTTCTGATATTAGAGGGAAACCTTTCAGTCTTTTCACCATTGAGTATGACATTACCCATGCATTTTTCATAAATGCCCTTCAGCATAATTAGGAAGTTCTCTTCTATGCTTAGTTTTCTGAGTGTTTTTATCATGAAAAGATGTTGGATTTTATCAAATGCATTTTCTTCATTGAGATGATTGTGGGTTTTTTTCCCTTTGTATATTAGTGTATTCATTGATTTTTAAACAATTTTTAAAAAAATTTTTATTTTGGGGGCACCTGGTGGCTCAGTGGGTAAGCCTCTGCCTTCGGCTCAGGTCATGATCTCAGGGTCGTGGGATTGAGCCCCCCATCGGGCTCTCTGCCCAGTAAGGGAGCCTGCTTTCCCCTCTCTCTCTGCCTACTTGTGGTCTCTCTCTCTCTCTGTCAAATAAATAAATAAATATTTAAAAAATAAGATTTTTATTTCTAAGTAATCTCTATACCCAATGTGGAGCTCAGACTCACAACTCCGAGATTAAGAGTCCCACCCTTCACTGACAGAGCCAGCCAGGTGCTCCACTTTTCACTATTGCAACTTCCTTTTGATTGATGTTTGTTTGGTATATATTTTTCCATCCTTTTACTTTTAACCTACCTATATCATTATATTTGAAGTAAATTTCTTATAGTCAGTGTATGGCTGTCTTATTCTTTGTGATAGCCTTTGTCTTTTAGTGGGTATTTAGGCCATTTAAAATTTATTTAGTTACTGGTAGTTATGTTTAGATTTAGGTCTGCCATCATATTACTTGTTTTCAGTTTGTTCCCTCTTTTTTTTGTTCCTTTCCCCCTTTCTGCCTTTTTACAGATTGAGCACTTTTAGTATTTTAATTCTAATTTTGATTATCTCTTTTTAAATTTTTATTTTTAAAAACATTTGAGGTGCGAGGGTGGTTCATTCATTAAGTGTCTGCCTTCAACTCAGGTCAAGATCTGGGGGTCCTGGGATCGAGCCCTGCATTGGGCTCC
>CM053605.1:31383206-31441291 GCA_028646535.1 Procyon lotor
GTACCAATGTACTGCTTTCAACTTAAATCACTGAGGCATTTTTACTACTATTCTGTTAAAATCAGGATTTTAGTGTTTGCCATCACCAGATGAAAAGTTAAGCAGCCTTTCTGTGGGGAGTAAGAATAATTGTGTATAAAGTAGAGAAATATCCAATTATGTGACAACCTTTGTGTAATAAAAATTTCTTTAAAGTTAATTGTGTTAGCCTTTCCATGATGTAGAAGGTCAGAGAAATGAAAGCCTATAGATAAGGGCTAGGGTTTGGCACAATTGTGAAACATTATTCCACCTGTAGTATTCTGTTTCTCTTTGCTAAAGACAGTTTCATTACTACAGAGGTAATGGAAAGTTTTAAAGGTGACAGCTCATTCCTGTGGAGACAGTATATTATGTGTTGAGGTCTCGTCATAAAGAAAAGGGGCAATCTTGTCATTTCTTGTGGAGCTATAAAGATGCTTCAAAGCCATGGCATGATAAGATATAGATTCCTGGGGTTCCTGGCTGACTCAGTTGGAAGAACTTAGAGCTCTTAATCTTGGGTTTGTGAGTTTCAGCCCCACATTGTGTATAGAGATTATAAGAAAAAAATGGATTCCTGTTAGATGAGAAGGGCAGGGTTTGTATTGTAGGTGTGTACTTCAGTGGAAAGAAGAAAGGTGTGCCATTCAAACACATAATGAGTAGTTGGGAAGGGCATCCTTACATTATAGGCTCAGCCCAGTGTCTTCACCTTTATTAAGAATTTAAAGCAGATTTCTGGCTCAGCACACTTGGTGTTTATTAGAAATGGAAACAATGGAAATGTGGCTTATTTTTAAAACAGTACCTGGTGTGTGCGTGGTGGGGGCAGAATGATTTACAAGACATAACTGCTTTCTAGACTTAACTACATTATAAATTGAAGGCACAAGATCTTCTGTGACAACATAACAAGTTCTTGCTTTCACCTGCGCCAAAAGACCTAATCTGCTCCTCAGTTTGGCCTTGGGGCTGCTGCCTAGAGATGGATATAAACTCTGCATTGAGGCAAATGCTCTTGTATACAAAGCCTGGACAGAACTAGAAGGAAAAATAAAAAGTCCATCGTAGATCAAAAGATCAAAAGTCACTTGAAATCTGCACCTAGAAATACCTGTGCTTTGCTTGGATTAGAAACAATGACAGATTAAAGAGGACTAAGTAAAAGGCATTTTAAGTGAACAAAACGTACCTCGAATATAGTTATGGCTATAGAAGTAGCAGAAGGCAAACCAGTATCAAAAGAAACCTTAGAAGGTTTATATAGTTAATTATCTTAAAGGCCAAGCTAGAGGATGAGAAGAAAACCTAAGAGATGAAAACTGGACTTTAAATAAGATTAGAGCATGACCTGCCTAAAGAGACTGGCAGAGGAAAAACTCAATGCTAGTCACTGAACTACGTACTTGAATTAACAATCTTGGATTAGGGGATTCCTTACTAAACCTATACCACACTTACTGTAAATAAGCTGTGAAAGGTTAAGTAGCTTATACAAAGTCTCAGAGCTATCAAGTGGTAGACCTCAGATTTGAACCTGGGTTTGAAGAGCTTACACTCCTAAACCAAAGAGCCAGCCTGTAATGAACAGCTAAGCCAGGATCTAGGCAACTAAACCCTTTGAAAGCTGTAACCAGAGAAACCAATTTAATTAGGAAATTATATTTTCCCTCTGTCACTAACCTTACAGAATGCCAGCTAGGCTAGGCATTATTTCTACTCGCCCTCCTCTCCACCCACATATTTCTCTTGGACAAGAGAAAAACAGAAAAGACTCAGATTCTGCCATTTGAGAGTCCTTCCAGTGAAAAGCCTGGCTCACCTAATCACTATACAGTGAAACTCACTAGTCAGTATGCCCTACTAACTTAATGCCAATAAGCTTTTTAGTCCTGTCCTTTCTAATTTAATGGACAAACAAGAACCATCAGAAAAGCCTAAACATGAATAGCAAAAACCAGAAGGGATCTAGGGGAGACTTAAAAAAATCTAGTAACTTAAAGATGAGATATGTTGCCATAAAACAAGGAAGAGCTAACAAAAGAACAATTAGAAAACAAAACTATGGCCAATATAAAGTTAACAGTAGGGCTGGAAAACAGAATTGAGGAAATCTAAAAAGCAGAACAAAAACATGGACAGTCATATCTAATTACTTAGGAATACCTGATTAGACCCAGAGAATATGGAAGAGGAAATTAAATAATTCAAATTCCTCACAATTAAGGACCCCAACACAATTAGGACAAGGCAACAGGGCAGATGAGCATGCAATTTCAGACTACCCAGGATAAAGAGTCGATTTTAAAAGCTTCCAGAGACAAAAAATGGATGCTATGTAAAGAATTGGGAATAACAAAGGCATAGGACTTCCCAATAATAGCACTGGACACCAGAATACAATGAAGTCAGATCTTCAAATTGGGGTGAGAGGAGGAAGAGGATATTCTCTTTAGAGTTCTATACTGAAGTATAGAATAAAAGTATATAAAGCAATGACATTCAGACACTCAGGGATTCTAAAATTTTAGCTCCTACTTGCTTTTTCTCAGGAAACCACTAATGGATTTCCTCAGCATTTTGAAAGTAAATTAAAAATAGAGGAGGCCAAGATTCAGGATACAGGGGGCCCCAAAAAGAGAGGTGAAGGGAAATCCTGGGATGACTGCAGGTGAGCCCTAGAATGACAGCTGACCAAAGCCCAGAGAGCAACCAGTGCAGACTGCAGGATAAAGAGGTGGCTGCAAGGAACTGAATGACTGAACCTGAAGTGGTTTAAACACTAGAATGCTGCTCCCTCATAACCAGGAAGGCAAAGTCGACAATTGCAAGGTTGGTTCATTCAGCCCTTGATGTTCCAATTGGCTCCTCTGGAATTACCGCCTCTTCCCTGTGACAAGGTAAAAGACATAGCTGCAAATCATGCCCTCAAGATCAGGCAAACACCAAGGAAAAGTTTCTCTTGCTTTCCAGAGAGGAAAACCTTACCTAACAGTCCTATCCCATCAAACTTCCCCTAAGATTCCAATGACCCATAAGTCACTTCAAGGAAAGCTCATAAAGGTGTTTTCCCTCTTCCAATACAGAAAGCACTGATGCCAAGCTGAAGTCCACAGGTCATGGCCTCCAGAGTGTTGTACTAGATAAAGCAAAGGGCATAGGTACCGGAGCCAGAATGCCTAGGTATATTGTATCCCATCTCTACTTATTGCAACCTAGGTTCTCACCATACTTAGGGAACCTCATGGTTGACTAAGATGGTTGGCTAGATCAAGGTGATATTTGTGTATTCTTGGGCTCCCTCACCAAAATTACCATCTACATACTCTCATAATATCAGCCTAGTTAGATCCCAACCACTAAGTTAGATTCTGAACCTGAGAGTTTATCTATGACATTTACAAGAATAGTGGTAAAGTAGAGGTTCTTACATCCATCAAAAGAAAAGTAATATATACAGGGTTAAAAAATTATCTGGGTCTTATCTCTGCTATTTGAAAAAAAAAAATTTGTTAATTAAAAAGTAATTAAAGGGGCGCCTGGGTGGCTCAGTTGGTTAAGGGTCTGACTTTGGCTCCGATAACGATCTCAGGGTCTTGGAATCAAGCCCCGCATCGGGCTCCCAACTTAGCAGGGCGTTGGCTTGTCCCTCTCCCCCGTGCACCCCCACCCGGCTCATGCTCTTGCTCGCTCTAATAAATCAATAAAATCTTAAAAAAATAATAAATAAAAGGTAATTATATACAAGCTACAGATACTCTGAGGGGATACCTCATTTGTAAGTGGAAAGATACTGCTTTACCTATGTGAAGCCCCAACCAGTTCCATGTGAGTAGACTGTAGGAGTCCTTCACCACTGTATAACCAGTAAGTGGTACACAGCAGGCACTCAAAACAGACTTATTGGAAAAATTGATGCAAACATGCTTTTATGTAGGGAGCTAATTACTGAGGTTCCGTGTTGATCTGAGGAAACAAATAGCACTCGGTAATGCAAGAAGGGTGTTGGGTATGGAGTGGAAGGAGGTAAGATCAGTATTAATTAAAGGAAGACTGAATTTTGCCCAGATTTATTTCATAAAGTGCTACAGTTAAACTTTACTATGTCTAGTTAAAATACACGTGGATATAATACAGGATTTCAATAACCAAAATAACTGTACAAAAAATAAACAAATTAACTTTATTAAGTTACCACTTCAGTCCTTTGACACTGATTTGTTTACAAAAATATCAGTTTGAAATATATTATTGAAAGTGAGTACACACAATAAATAGAAAATAGGGATGCATGGTGCTGGAAATATATCAACCAACTTATCTTCATCCGTTGCCCACTATTATAGACGATATTTGACGAACAATCAGCATTATTGAAAGAGTAGTGAAAGTACCTGGGAGAGGGTTGCAAACTACAAGAGAAGTAGCTTAAAGCTCTGGACCACTCACCAAAAAAAATATTCACTGTTTATCTGGGAGTTAATCTCACTATATATGGCACTGAATTACCTACCACCCATAAGAAAAATTTAAAAATAAGGAAAGTAGCCAAGGAACCTTCATTAACAGTATTTTTAAATCAAAGTTTACTTTAAATATCTGATGATTATCCAAATATCCTAAGCTAAGAGGCAGGTCCTATGACAATAAGTTATAAATAGTCTGAATTTAATAACTTAATGGTGATATGGTTAATATAATACATACTATGTGAGTATCTCAACTAACCTCTTTCAAATAAGGTGTAATTAAAAGGCTTAAATTTACAGCTTCAATTTCTGGTAAGAGTGCTGTCCATATTCTAGCAATAGTGATGACATCCCATTATCGTAAATATGCTAATACACACATTACTTTGAATTACACTTGATTGAATTCTATATACACGTGGTTCCATATTCCAAGTGCAAATTCTCAATGGTGCAGGTTTATAATCAAAGCTGGGTTTAACATATGCTTTCCGACTTCTGAAAGCAAATGATAAAAGCACTTCCTAAAAGTGAATAAACTAAAATCCTAAGTAGGTGACCAGTTCTTTTTCCCTTTACGTGTGATGAACTTCATGAAGCATTAATTCCCGAGGTATATTTGTTTCTGGACCATACAGCTTACATGCTCTTCTTTCAAAGGCAGCAACCATCTGCTTTACAACTTCATCAAAAAACAGTGTGGCAAGCTGAGAGTGTAGAAGGGAGCGAAATTCAAAAGAAATCTGTAGGAAAAGGTTAATTATATTAAGAAGATGTTTCTTTTACTCAATCTCTACTTAGGGTAGTAGTATTCACGCTGAAATGTGCTGCTTGGCCAGCATCTAAGGCAGAGCTGTATGGATGTATCTAAATGAAATTTTTTAAACCCCCTCAGAAGACAGACTTAGTTTCCACAGTAAGCCCAACTCCTGCTGGTACCGTAAGCTTAAGTAAACACGGCCTGAATGTCATTTCAAGACAAATAATCTGCTTTTATTATTACAAATTATCTGCTTTTATTATTAAGTTAAAGAAAATTGGAAAAAAGCTTTACTGAATGAACACCATATTATTCTGGCTTCTTTTTAATGTGCCCCTTTTAGATCTATCCTCTCTCTCAAAAGGAAATAAAGAAGGGAACTAATCCTTCTGATAGGTATTCCTAGGAGAAGTAGCAGCAGGAAGAGGAGATTGAGCCACAAAACAGATGAGGTAGGTGGTACAATCTTTAAGTCAACAATGACTTAGAACTTCATTTATATCTCCTCAAGATATAAGTCAAGGCAGGTAGTTTGAGAAATAGTATTTTGAGGATCAAATATCCACTAACTTTTTTGTTTGTTTTTCACTAACTTTTTTTTTCTTTTTCTTTTTTTTTCCCACTAACTTTTAAAATTGCTTTAATTTTTTTTTTTTGGTAAGTTTTCATTTTGAAGTAATTTAAATTTATAAAAAAAGTTGCAAAAGTAGTACAAAGATTTCTCATACACCCATCACCCAGATTTCCCTCTTTTAATGTCTTATATAACCACAATGTAATTATTAAAGCCAGGAAATTAAGAGAGAATTAATGCTACTAGATAATAACACTAATATCTAATCTACCCAGACCTTATTCAAATTTCCCCAACTATTCCATTAACATCCACTAATTTCTGAATGAAAACAACTCAAGAGCTGAGAACAGCAGCATATGGTAATTTTATCAAAATTATGATGATTTCTTGAAATGCAATGCCTGAGTTGCAAATACGGAGAATAACTCATGTATTATCTGTTCAAAGAAAAGCCACAAGTGGCTAAGGTGATGTGAACATAGGAAGTTCACAAGGAGCTACCAGTTAACAAGTTAACAAGGAAATACCATAGTCCCTGGATTTTAAAAATATATTTTCCCCTTCTGTACTTTGTTTCTGTATCATAAATCAATGTGTAGGTTTCATTTGGTGTTAATAACTGTTATTGAGCTCTTAGTGAAGTCATAATATGTGTCTTATCATCTATGGACCTATAAAAATTAGAAAATAGAGAAGGAATGACTATTCAAGGTTTTAAGAAACAGAAAAAGAGAAAGATTCGTTAGTATTGTTTCCTATAAAGTAGGATAGAAAAAGGTATTCAACATTCAGAAATTTGAGATTTTCTGAAAGCATCTTTCAGTAATCACTATACACATAAGATTAATTACAGCGGTTGGATTCTAATCAATGGATTATTCCTTCCTTATCAACTTCACCTGATACCTGGAATGAACCAATGGCTGTATGAGAGACTTACTGAAAAATCCAAGGTACAAGTTCTTGGGTAGCCAGGAAGACCTGGGCTAAAACGCCAAACAGTCTCCAAATGATTGAAAAGCCTCCCATCAGTACAGGATGCCTAGAACAAAATGAAAAAAAAAAAAAAAATAGCAGTAAAATACCATTTACTGTCTAGAATCTACAGTTGAGAATGATTTTTTTTTTAATTTTTAAAGATTTATTTTAGACAGAGAAAAAAAAATAAAGCATGGGGTGGGGTGGGGAGCAGAGGGAGACAGATTCTTAAGCAGATTCTGTGTGGAGCGTGGGCAGCGCAAGGCCGAACTCATGACCTTGAGATCATGACCTAAGCAGAAAACCATGAACCACCCAGGTGCCCAAGGATGATTTCTCTTTAAAATATGTTTGTAGGTCAGGCAGGCCATAGGGGATAAAAAAAAAAACACCTCATTTTCAGTTTGGTACTAGGAAGTAAACTCTTGCCAAAATAAGCCATCTTCTTTTCTCCTGGGGTCCCCAAGATTGTCAGCTCCCCCTTTAACTGCTGTCACTCAGGGTGCTTAGAATTTTCTCCTCCATCAGCAAAGCAGGAAGTAATTTTTCTGGAAGTTTATTTCTGGCCCTGCCACTTATAAATAATCCTGAACAATTTAATTCCCTGTACCATATATTTCCTTAAATCTATAAAATGTGTATAATACCTATTTTATATAATCATTATATGTCTAAAATAGTTTAGGTGTCTGGCAGAGATCCCAAGTAGGGTTCTATAATTCTCCTCTCCTACCCAAAGATTTTTCTCTAGTCTGTCACATTTAGTGACATTATTCTCTATTTCTAAGGGCAACCGTATTTCTAATTTTCCTGAGTCTGGCCCTGAGCCATGTCCCTGATCCACTGCTTTCTAACCTCTAATCTCTTCAGTGTTCATGTTTATTTTATATGTGTATGTACACACTCAAACACAGTACTTAGAGATATTTATTATGTACAGTGGCATCTTGACACTTCCCATTCTATCAGTAAAAGAAGGCTGATTGAGACCCACTTAGAGTTGTCTCCTACAGTGTGAAAAATGGCAGCCAAAATCACAGTCACTAGTAGATTGTCAGGACTGGTTATGACTTTGAATGAAGTTCAGCTTCTTTACTTACTATCCTAAGACCTATCTGGGCCTTAATACTAGTACACAGCTGATCTCAAGAATATGTATCACCTTCCCTCAGTAGCAAACCATCTTTTAAATCCTTGTTTCAAAGACAACACCTGGGGTGCCTGAATGCCTCTCAGTTAGTTAAGCTTCTGCCTTCTGCTCAGATCATGATTTCAGGGTCCTGGGATCGAGCCTCATGAGAGTCAGGCTCCCCGCTCAGTAGGGGCTCTGCTTCTCCCTTTCCCTTGGCTCCCCTGCCCCACTTGTGTGCGTGTGAGAGTGTTCTCTCTCTCTCTCTTTTTTTTTAAGATTTTTATTTATTTATTTGACGAGAGAGAGAGAGAGAGATCACAAGTAGGCAGAGAGGCAGGCAGAGAGACAGGGGGAAGCAGGCTCCCCGCTGAGCAGAGAGCCCAATGCGGGCCCGATCCCAGGACCCTGAGATCATGATCTGAGCCAAAGGCAGAGGCTTTAACCCACTGAGCCATCCAGGCTCCCCGAGAGTGCTCTCTCTTATTTAAGATAAATAAAACCTTAAAAGCAACAAAAAAAGCCAAAAAACAAAGTCAACACCCCTCTCCCCAATTAAGCCTCAGTTTCCAGCTCTTTTGGCATATCCCAGGACCAATAAATAATCAAGTCTCTACCCCTTTTTTTCCTTTTTTTTTAGAGAGAGAGAGAAAGCACTCACAAGCTGGGGGGCGGAGGGTGGGCGCAGCAGAGCAGATAAAGAATCCAGGTGCCTCTATCCCTTTTTTCTTTGATAACACATTCCTCTTAGCAGTTTAGATGTCCCTCCCCTGAGCCTATACACTACAGATCAGCAAAAAGGACTTGCACAAACTGTTATCCCCCAAAGTATACTTTTTCTTCCCCAGCTATTGCCTCCCTAAATATAGAATGCAGGATTAATTCTGACTATCTCTGGATCTCTCCACAGATAGTTTAAAGTAGAAGCCAAACAGCTTAAAATATATTTACAGTTTATTCCTCACTTCCTCTTCATCTAAACTCTTCTGAGACAATTACCAAATGAAAACACAGTAGAATCATTGTAAAGAAAATCAACTACATCCATATTAAAAAGCATTTACAAAGAAATTCTGTTTTCACATTTATAAAAGAAAATACTTTAATTGTTAAAATGGAAACCAATGAATGTTTTAAAATTTATTTAGACATGATAGAATAACAATCATCAGAATGCTAGCTGATAGCTAAATTTTGTCACATTACATTAAGTCACTGGGAAAAAGTGAAAATTTTCTTCAAAGGGTTTGGTTTTATATATAGTTCAATAATGACCATCTAATTTTTAAAAGCATCAACAATCTACTATAAAATCTTATCATTTCAGTTACTGAACTTTAAGGTAAATGTTCTGCCCTTCTTTACAATCACATAAGAAGCTTATAGGAGGGGTGCCTAGATGGCTCAGTCAGTTAAGCATCTGACTTTTTTTTTTTTAAAGATTTTATTTATTTATTTGACAGAGAGAGAGATCACAAGTAGGCAGAGCGGCAGGCAGAGAGAGAGTGGGAAGCAGGCTCCCTGCTGAGCAGAGAGCCAGATGCGGGGCTCAATCCCAGGACCCTGAGTTCAGGACCTGAGCCTAAGGCAGGAACTTTAACCCAACTGAGCCACCCAGGCGCCCCAAGCATCTGACTCTTTTTTTTTTTTTTTAAAGATTTTATTTATCTGACAGAGAGAGATCACAAGTAGGCAGAGAGGCAGGCAGAGAGAGGGGGGGAGGCAGGCTCCCTGCTGAGCAGAGAGCCCGATGCGGGGCTCGATCCCAGGACCCTGAGATCATGACCTGAGCCGAAGGCAGAGACTTAAACCACTGAGCCACCCAAGTGCCCCAAGCATCTGACTCTTGATTTCAGTTCAGGTAATGGTCTCAGGGTCATGATATTGAGCCCTGTATCAGGCTCCACATTGAGAGTGGAGCCTGCTTAAGATTTTCTCAATCTCTTTCTCAGAAAAAACGGCAGCTTATAGGAAATTTAACAATGAAGGAGAAACAGTTATTGGGAATACTCGCTATAATATACCAACTTCTTCTGACTACTTTTTCAAAAAATGTGGCAGTTCTGTATTCATACCAATAATTGAGCCCAAGGACCCACATATTTTTACTGGTATGTTTAGATATTGCTAAAGGCCTCATTCCTAACAGCAGAGATATTGACCACAAGGAGGTGTTATGATGATGACCTACAATGAGTTCTTCTGACTGAACTGACCCAGACCATACAAACTATGGCATGTGAAATGTTTATACTGTGACCCAGGCAGTAAGATTTATTGAACCAATGCCTCTATTAAATCTGCTGGAAACTTTCAAGGGCTGCTGGCCATCACAAATTCATGTACAGTAGAATTACCAAAATGTCACAGGCACATTTGGGGCAATTAATAATTTGCAGAAAAATGTCACATGGCTTCCGCTGCTCCCTAGTTTTAATGATTTGTATTTTACACCACATGCTTGTATTAGGAGTTAAAATCCAAAACGTGAACCGAGGGACAACTGAAAGCTGAGTGTACAAAGTTGTGTGTTACTCTCAAATACATCTTCAAACAATAAATTAGCACATTAAGTGAAAATGCTTATTTTAATGGAAAAATAGCATTGGGATCTGACGCATAGTATGAATTTGCAATAAGATTTCATAATTTCTCTAAACCTCATATAAAAATTGAGATAGCAATGATCATTTCATACATGTTATTATAAAGATTTTTTTCTTTCTTTTTAAAGATTTACTTATTCATTGGGGGGAGAGAGAGAGAGAGAGAATGTGCACAAAGGGGCAAAGGGAGAGGGAGAGAAATTCCAAGCAGACTCTATGTTGAACGTGTAACCAAACTCAGGTTTGCTTCCCCCCCTCCCCCAAGAGTTCTTTTAGTTAGATGCAGCATAATACATGAAGATTTAAAGTTCTAAGACACTGAAGTCAGGAAATAGAAAAATATTTTAAGATTATAGGGATACTCACTGGTGTCAGAGAGACTGAGCCAGTGTCTTGGCTCTGTAACCTTGGACAAGTTACCTAACTCTTCAAAGCCTTAATTTGCTCAACCATATGATGGAGAAGGTAACATCTGAATCTCAAAGGGCTGTAGTGAAGATTAAATGAATAATTCAGGTAAAGCTCTACAAAGAGTTCAATAAATGTTAGCTATTGTAAGAGAAACAATAAAGGATAGTAGTAAAGAACTCCAAAACTATGAGACAAACAGGCAGAAACATTCATAATGGCAAAGTCCCAGTGGGGCACGGCCTTTTAAGTGGAGTTCAAGTTTGAGAGTAAGACAAGCATGGACTCCAACTCTTAGCTTCACTGGACAGTAAACTCTCTCTGGTATGAGAGATGCCACCTCCTTCAATGCCTAACAAGGAGCTGACAAAGGCATTTAGCTCTGGCTAATTACCAAGAAATGATAATCTATGGGCATAAAACACAACTAAGCTTTAAGCCTTTGCTCAACAAACTCTAGAAATTCAAAAGAATTCTATGGAATTCTGCCTTTTTGTGTGTTTAAGCCTGGGTATCTGTCTATACATGTCCCCTCTTCTGACACGGGTAAGATGATCAATATAATGCATGTAACAGTACCTGGCATTTCAGTACCCACTGCAGGGCAAGATGACCTTATGTTAGCCACATTTGTATTTTTTTACCTTTCCTTATCCTTTCAATTTCTCTTCCTTAACTTAAAAAAAAAAAAAAAAAAAAAAACTAAAGCAAAAATTAAACATTTTTCACTTGTGTGGACCAATCTTTCCTAAGGGTCAGTAATCCTCAACTGAAGGAAAAAAGAAAAAGCTTCTTATTTACATATTCTAGTCAAATTTCTGTTTGGAAAGAATAATGCTGATAATGTATAAAACAACACAATTAGGAGACATAAGAAATCATTTGTTTTTTCCCCTTCTTTTATGATTAGTTTAGGGAAATGTTTTTAAGCTATTACACTTTAACTCATTTGATATAATCAACATTTGGGAAATATTTAAAAACAATGAAAACCAAAACCATTACCTTTACCAAATGTGGTTTCACCAAGGTTACTACTGATGTATAACGCTCCAACACAGGTGGAAACCCAATTTCTAATCGTGTTTTGCAGTATCCGGTTCTCTTCGATATTACATCTGATTTTTTGCACCAAGGAACAAAATGCTTGTAATCCTCCATTCCTGATACCACATCATACATTTCCTGCATAGAATATCTTGAAGAAAAAAAAAAAAAGAGGTGTTAACTGCACCTAGTTATAAGGCATATGTATATTTTAAATTAAATATAAATAAAACTTAGTGTGAATGAGGTAATACATCATTTGGCAATCATGCTAAACCACATGTTGAAATGAATGACTTCAAAGCAATACAAAAAAATAAAAGGGAGCTAAATATTTGTATAAAGCAGAGGTCATAATTTAGCATACCACAGGCTGAATCTGGCTTACAGACGTGGTTTTTGAAATATTAATTAGTGGCTAGCATTTAAAAATCAAGGACTTGAAAAAAGAAAAAAACAAACAGGGCACATTGGTGGCTCAGGTCATGACCTCAGGGTCCTGGGATAGAGTTCTGCAGCGGGCTCCCTGTTCAGTGGAGAGTCAACTTCACCCTTTGCCGCCCCACCTCTCCCCTTGCTCATGTACTCACTCTCTCACTCTCTCAAATAAATAAAATCTTAAAAAAGAGAGAGAGAGAAAAAAAAAACCTCAATTGAAAGCAACTTAAATCTGTATCAGCTGATGGATATTAATTAACACTTAATATAATAAAAAGTATTAATAAATTATGGTATATTAATACTGTGGAACTCTCTACCAGTTATTTAAAAGAATTAAATCAAATACATACTTTAAAGTTTGTTTATTTATTTTAGTAATCTCTGCACCCAACATGGGGCTCAAACTCATGACCCTGAGATCAAGAGCTGCATGCTCTTCTGACTTAGCCAGCCAGGCACCCCGAATTTGTTTTAAAAGTTCTTTTTTTTTTTTAAGATCAAATATATACTTTAGAGCAAAGAGGTTTACAATATATTGTTATATGAAAAAAAGCACTTTACAAAGCAGACAGGATAAGGACGATTCTATTATCCATTTAGGAAAAATTATAATACTGCATTTCTCACTTTTAAACATTTGATGTCCTGAAACTAATTGTTTTGTTAATATTATATCTGTAATGAAAATACATTTTAAAAGCCCTGGAAGGGTCACCTGGGTGGCTTAGTCGTTAAGTGTTCTAAGGTACTGGGATCAAGCCCCGCATTGGGCTCCCTGCTCAGTTGGGAGCCTGCTTCTCCCTCTCCCACTCCCCCTGCTTGTGTTTCCTCCCTCACTGTGTCTCTTTGTGTTAAATAAATGAATAAATAAAAATCTTTTTAAAAATAAAATAAAAAGTAAATAAAAAAACTAGGACACAGAACTATTTTTTAAAAAATTTTATTTATTTGAGAGAAAACACAAGCAGAGGGAAGGGGGCAAAAAGAGAGGGAGAGAGAGAAGAAGACTGTCTGCTTAGCAGGGAACACAATGTGGGGCTCAATCCCAGGACCCTGAGATCATGACCTGAACTGAAGGCAGGCACTTAACAGACTAAGCCACCCAGGCACCCCAACAATAAATAATAAATAGCTTTTAACTCAAGAAAAAGAAGTAGGAGTAAAATGGTACATATACTTGTATATTATTCAGGGTTTTTTTTTACAAGCATGTAGTATTTTTGTTATTAAAAAAAGAAGCCATTCTAGAACACAAAGAAAGGAAACCTCTCATTCTTTTTATGAGCCAGCATAATGCCCTGACAACCTGAACGTGACAACATAAGAAATAAAATCTATAGACCAACATCACCTGTGATTATTGAAGCAAAAATTCTAAATATCAGCAAATAAAATCCAGCAATGCATTAAAAAAAATTAGCAATCAGGGGCACCTGGGTGGCTCAGTGGGTTAAAGCTCAGGTCTTCAGCTCAGGTCATGATCTCAGAGTCCCGGGGTTAAGTCCCACATCGGGCTCTCTTCTCAGCAGGGAGCCTGCTTCCTCCTGCCTCTCTGCCTACTTGTGATCTCTCTCTCTATTGAATAAATAAAATATTAAAAAAAAATAGCAATCAAATGCAACTCTTTTAAAGATTCATGGATGGCTTAAAACTAAGAATTATATTATAACCATATTAACCAAAAGAAGAAAAACTGTGTAATTCCCTCCATAATGGTCAAATACCAAAAGCATTCCCATTGGAGTTAGAAATAAGATAAAGATGCTAGTTATTGTGGTTAGGTAACATTGTTTTGGGGAGGAGTCCAAGATGGCAGAGGAGTAGGAGATCTTAGTTTTGTCTGGTTCCAGGAATTCAGCTAGATAGCTATAAAATCATTCTGGGGGCCTCTGGGTGGCTCAGTGGGTTAAAGCCTCTCCCTTCAGTTCAGGTCATGATCTCAGGGTCCTGGGATTGAGCCCCACATTGGGCTCTCTGCTCAGTAAGGAGCCTGCTTCCCCCTCTCTCTGCCTGCCTCTGCCTACTTGTGATCTCTCTCTCTCTCTCTCTGTCAAATAAATAAATAAAAATCTTTAAAATCATTCTGAACACCTGTGAACTCAACCAGAGAGCTAAGAAAAGAATAGCTGCAATTTTACAAATAGAAAAGTAACGATTTTCTGCAAGGTAGGAGAACAAAAAGATGGAAAAACTCACCTCAGAAAAGAGAAAAAGAGGCAGTACTGACTGCCAGGAACCTAATCTGTATGGACATAAGTAAGATGTAGGAACTAGGGTTCAGAATAATGATTATAAAGACACTAGATAAGCTTGAAAAAAGCATAGAAGACACTACAGAATCCCTTTCTGGAGAAATAAAAGAACTAAAATCTAACCTAGTCAAAATCAAAAAGGCTATTAATGAGATGCAATAAAAAAAAAAATGGAGGCTCTAACTGCTAAGACAAATGAGGCAGAAGAGAGAATTAATGATATAGGAGACCAAATGATGGAGCATAAAGGAGCTGTGAAAAAGGGGCGCCTGGGTGGCTCAGTGGGTTAAAGCCTCTGCCTTCAGCTCTGGTCGTGGTCTCGGGGTCCTGGCATTGAGCCCCGCATCGGGCTCTCTGCTCAGCGGGGAGCCTGCTTCCCCCCTCTCTGCCTGCCTCTCTGCCTACTTGTGATCTCTCTCTCTCTCTCTTGTCAAATAAATAAATAAAACCCTTTAAAAAAAAAAGCTGAGAAAAAGAGAGAGAACCAATTACTGGATCACGAGGGGAGAATTCGGGAGATAAATGATACCATTAAGCAAAACAACATTAGAATAATAGAGATTCCAGAAGAAGCAGGGGGGCAAAAGGTATATTGGAGCAAATTAGAGTGAAGAACTTACCTAATCTGGGGAAGGAAACAGGCATTCAAGTCCAGGAATCACAGAAAACTCCCCTCAAAATCAATAAAAATAGGTCAACAGCCTGACATACAATAGTAAAATTTACAAATCTCAGAGATAAGAATATCCTAAAAGCACTTGGGAGAAGAGGTCAGTAACCTACAAGAGTAGAAACATTAGACTAGCAGAAGACCTATCCACAGAGACTTGGTAGGCCAGAAAGGACTGGAATGATATATTCAGGGTGCTAAGTGAGAAAAACATGCAGCCTCTACCTTATCCAGCTAGGATGTCATTCAAAAATAGAAAGGAAGAGAAAGCTTCCAACACAAACAGAAACTACAATAATTTGTGATCACCAAACCAGCCCTGCAAATAATATTAAAAGGGATCCTTTGAGCAAAAAGAGACCCCAAAAGTAACACAGACCAGAAAAGAAGAGACAACATACAGAAACAGTGACTTTACAGGTAATGCAATGGCACTAAATTCGTATCTTTCAATAGTTACTCTGAATGTAAATAAGCTAAATGCCCCAATCAAAAGACACAAGGTATCACATTGGATAAAAAAGTGAGACCCATCAATATGCTGTCCACAAGAGACTCATTTTAGACCCAAAGACACCTCCAGATTGAAAGTGAGGAGGTGGAAAACCATTTATCATGCTAAAGGATATCAAAAGAAAGCTGGGATGGTAATCCTTCTATCAGAAAAATTTAGATTTTAAAACAAAGATGGTAGTAAGAGAGAAGGAAGGACACTGTGTCATAATTAAAGGGTCTTTCCAAAAAGAAGATCTAACAATTGTAAATATGCCCCTGACATGAGAGCAGCCAATTATAAAAGCCAATTAATAACAAAATTAAAGAAACATATCAATAATACAATAATAGTAGGGGACTTTAACACCTCCTCACTGCAATGGACAGAAGATCAGCAAGGAAACAAGGGTTTTGAATGACACACTGGACCAGATGGACTTCACAGCTACATTCAGAGCATTTCCATCCTGAAGCAATAGAATATACATTTTCTCAACTACACATGGAACATTCTCCAGAACAGATCACATACTGGGTGACAAATCAGGTCTCAACTAGTACCAAAAGACTGGGATTATTCCCTACATTTTTTGGACCACAATACTTTGAAACTGGAACACAATCACAAAAGGAAATTTGGAAAGAACTCAAATACATGGAGGCTAAAGAGCATCCTACTAAAGAATGAATGGTCAATCAGGAAATCAAAGAGGAATTTTTTAAAAATTCATGGAAACAAGTGAAAATAAAAACACAACTGTTCCAAATCTTTGGGATGTAACAAAGGCGGTCCTAGGAGGGAAGTATATATCAATACAAGCTTTTCTCAAGAAACAAGGAAGGTCTCAAATAACCTTATACCCAAAGGAGCTGAAGAAAGAACAGCAAATAAAGGCTAAACCCAGTAGAAGAGAAATAATAAAGATCAGAGCAGAGACCAATGAAATAGAAACCAAAAGAAAAATATAACAGATCAACTGAACTAGGAGCTGGTTCTTTGAAAGAATTAGTAAGATTGATAAACCCCTGGCCGAACTTATCAAAAAGAAAAGAGAAAGGACCCAAATAAATAAAATCATGAATGAAAGGAGAGATCACAACCAACACTGAAGAAATACAATTATAAGAACACTGATGAGCAGCTATATGCCAACAAATTAGGCAACTTAGAGGAAATGGCTGCATTCTTAGAGACATATGAACTACCAAAAGTTAAACAGGAAGACAGAGAAATCCTGAACAGACACATAACCAGCAAGGAAATTGAAGCAGTAATCAAAAATCTCCAACAAACAAAAGCCAGAGGCCAGAAGGCTTCCCAGGGGAATTCTACCAAACTTTTAAAGAATTAATACCGAGGCACCTGGGTGGTTCAGTCAGTTAAGCATCTTCCTTTGGCTCAGGTCATGATCCCAGGACCAAGCCCCGCAGTGTGCTCCTTGCTCAGCGGGGAGCCTGATTCTCCCTCTCCTCCCTCCTCCTGCTTGTGCTCTCTCTCTCATTATCTTTCTCTCTCTGTGTCAAATAAGTAAATAAAATCTTAAAAAGAAGAAGAGGAGGAGAAGGAGGGGGAGGAAGAGGAAGAGGAAATTCTTCTGAAGCTGTTTCAAAAAATAGAAATGGAAGGAAAACTTCCCAACAATTTCTGTGAGGCCAGCATGACCTTGATCCCAAAACCAGACCAAGACCCCACCAAAAAGAATTACAGACCAATATCCCTGATGAACATGGATGCAAAAATTCTCAACAAGATACTTGCCAATAGTACATTAAAAGGACTATTCACCATGACCAAGTGGGGTTTATTCCTGGGCTGCAAGGGTGGTTCAACATCCGCAAACCAGTCAATGTAATACACTACATTAATAAAAGAAAGGACAAGAACTATATGCTCCTTTCAACAGGTGCAGAAAAAGCATCTGACAAAGTACAGCATCCTTTCTTGATTAAAACTCTTCACAGTGTAGGACTGGAGGGAACATACCTCAATATCATAAAAGCCATACACAAAAAGCCCACAGTGAATATCATTCTCAATGGGGAAAAACTCAGCGCTTTCCCCTAAAGTCAGGAACACAAAACGGATGTTCACTACCACCACTGTGGTTCAACATAGTACTAGAAGTCCTAGAGTCAGCAATCAGATAACAAAAAGGAATAAAGGGCATCCGAATCAGCAAAGAAGTCAAATTCTCATTCTTCCTAGGTGACATGATACTCTAAGTGGAAAACCCAAAGACTCAACCCCAAAATTGCTAGAACTCACACTAGAATTCAGCAAAATAGCAGGATATAAAATCAATGCACAGAAATCCATTGCATTTCTCTACACTAATAATGAGACAGAAGAAAGAGAGATTAAGCAGTTAATCCCATTTACAACTGCACCCAAAACCATAAGATACATAGGAATAAACCTAACCAAAGAAGCAAAGGATCTGTACTCAGAAAATTGTAGAACACTCATGAAAGAAATTATGGAAGACACAAAAAAATGGAAAAATGTTCCATGTTCACGGATTGGAAGAACAATTATTGTTAAAATCTCTATGCTACCAAGAGCAATCTACACATTCAATGCAATCCCTATCACGATGCCATCAAATTTTTTCACAGAACCAGAACAAATAATCCTAAAAGTTGTGTGGAACCAGAAAAGACCCCAAACAGCCAAAGGAAGGTTGAAAACAAAGCTGGTGGCATCACAATGCCAGACTTTAAGCTCTATTAAAAACCTATAATAATCAAGACAATATGGTACTGGCACAAAAACAGACACTTAGATTAGTAGAACAGAAGCCAGAAATGGACCCTCAAATCTATGGTCAACTAATCTTCAACAAAGTAGGAAAAAATATCCAATGGAAAAAGACAGTCTCTTCAACAAATGGTGTTGGGAAAATTGGTCAGCCACACGCAGAAGAATGAAACTGGACCATTTCCTTACACCACACACAAAGACAGACTCAAAAGACAGACTTAAAGATGTGTCAGGAATCCATCAAAATCCTAGAGAACACAGGCTGTGACCTTGGCCACAGCAACATCTTGCTAGACACATCTCCAAAAGGCAAGGGAGACAAAGGCGAAAAAACTATGGGGACCTCATCAAGATAAAAAGCTTTGCACAACAAAGGAAACAGTCCACAAAACCAAAAGATAACCAACAGAATGGGAGAAGATATTTGCAAATGTCTTATCAGATAAAGGGCTAGTATCAAAATCCACAAGGAACTTATCAAACTCAACCCCCAAAGAACAAATAATACAGTCAAGAAATAGGCAGAAGGCATGAACAGACATTTCTCCAAAGAAGACATACAAATGGCCAAGAGACATACGAAAAAATGTTCAACATCACTTGGCATCAGGGAAATACAAATCAAAACCACAATGAGAGACCATCCCACACAGGTCAGAATAGCTAAAATTAACAACTCAGGAAACAACAGATGTTGGTGAGGATGCCAAGAAGGGGGAACCGTCTTACACTGTTGGTGGGAAGGCAAGCTGATGTAGCCACTCTGGAAAACAGTATGGAGGTTCCTCAAAAAGTTGAAAATAGAGCTACCCTATGACCCAGCAATTGCACAACTAGATATTTATCCTAAAGATACAAATGTAGTATTGTGAAGGGGCACCTGCACCCCAATGTTTATAGCAGCAATGTCCACAATAGCCAAACTATGAAAGAGCCCTGATGTCTATTAACAGATGAATGGATAAAGAAAATGTAGTGGTATATGTGTATGTATATATAAATATAAATACATAAAATGGAATACTACTCAGCCATCAAAATGAAATCTTGCTATTTGCAACAACATGGATAGAACTAGAGGGTATTATATTAGGTGAAAGAAATCATTCAGAGAAAGACAACTATCATATGATCTCACTCATATGTGGAATTTAAGAAACATCACAGAGAATCACAGGAGAAGAGAGGAAAAAATAAAATAAGACAAAATCTGAGAGGGAGACAAACACTAAGAGACTCTTAATTATAGGAAACAAACTGAGGGCTGATGGAGGGGAGGGAGGGTGGGGGGATGGTGTAATTGGGTGATGGATATTAAGGAGGGCTCATGATGCAGTGAGCACTGGTGATGAATCACTGACCTATACCTCTGAAACTAATAATACATTATACATTAATTAATTGAATTTAAATTTAAAAATTTATGTAATTCAAGATGAAAACAAAACATTGTTTTCAAAGTATTAGTCAACATAATCAAATCAGGGCATGAGATATGAGGCATATGCGTGTAACAGAATTAGGCGAAATTATCAGTCGGCAGGCGATAGGACTATCAATTCAGAAGAGAAGCAATTCAGAATTCAGTCAAGTAACTGTTACAGAACTTTAAAAATTAATGCCTTTCCTATATTAACAAGAACCAGTTATAATAAAAATTAAAAAAAAAAAAAAGAACCAGTTAGAAAACAGTCTATAGTATAGAAATGCAAAATACCTACAAATAAATTCAACATAAAAACTTCAGGGCCTAAATGGAAAACAAATAAGCAGAAACAACAGTCTATGGGTACATGTAAAAGAGTGAATAATGAGAGCCAGATTCATATTATTCTTATAAAGACATACCACTGTTAAAACATAATTCAACTTCAAAATGATAACAGTACTTTAGGCCACTGCCATGGACTGACAAAGATGGCTGGGAGTGTAACTCTGTCCTCTCTTAAACAGGTACAGGGTCATGATCAATCAGGCCACGCCCTACAACTACCTAGTGCCCCTCCCAGATGACGGGAACATGCCCCAAGGTGCCCAGCAATGCCCGGGACCCCCCAGGGTGCAAGCTTGAAGTGGCTGAGGAAACTGTGAGCACCTCTTGTGGCAAGGAGACACCTCCTCCCAGTAGCCAATAAAATGTGAAAAGGGAAAGAAAAAAATTATACAGTAATTTAAACAATCTCAATCTAAATTACAAAAAGGATGCTTTGGAATAAGAGAGAATGAGTCTTTACATATGTTTAAGTTAATCTTTATGATCATGAAATGAAGTCCACAGTAGAGGAGAAGGAAAAAAAAACCTACCTCCTAAAACCTCTGAGGGTTTACTCATTTTGAAATAAATACTAAAGTAAGTGCCATGAAGTATGAAATCTTGCAGCCTGGAAGTTAATTGTAATAAAAGTGGTCTACAATAACTAAGAAAGTAGTATACCATAGTGGTCAAGGGGATGGACTTTGTAGTCAGAAAGGGATTCTTACCCTCAAATACCAACCCTAAAACTAAGCCACATGGCCCTGGGTAGGTTGTTTAACCACTCAATTTTATTTTCTTCATCCATAACTGAAAAGTACCTCTACAGGATTCTTTTGAGGGTTAAGTAAAATTGTTTTGGCATAATGCACAATGCTTAATAAGCATTTAATAAAGGGGCACCTGGGTGGCTCAGTCTGTTAAGTGTCGGACTTTGGCTGAGGTCATGATCTCAGGGTCCTGGAATGGTGCCCCACACTGGGCTCCTCACTCACCGGGGAGTCTGCTTGTCCCTCTGCCCCTCCCCTGCTTGTGCACACACACTCTCTCTCTCTCAAATAAATAAAATCTTTAATTTAAAAAGAATTTCAAAAAAAATAAAATAAATTAAAAATAAAAAGAATTTCAGCATGAGAAAGAATAAGGAAGTAAGTAACAATAAGTAAATATGGTGGGAAAAATAATCTTAGGATTCATGCATGACAATGTACATTATCTCCATGAGCTTCAGTTTCCTCATAAAATGGGAATAACAACACCTAGTTTATATGACTATTGTGAGAATTAAATGAAACTATAACTATAAAGCACCCAGTAACACCTGTCAAATGATAGGCACACAGTAAAAAAAAAAGATATTGGTAGTGGTTCAAAAGTAAAACAGACCAACTCAGTATTTATCTTTTCATTCACAGATACCAGCTCTGGCAAAGATGTCTACCTACCCAATTATTTAGGCTCTCTGTACATGGTGCTATTGCTGGGAAGAAGCTCCTCCCCCCCCCCCCCAGAGGCTACTATTCCCAATTCCCCTCTTGCATTTAGATGGGATTATGTGACTAGTTCATGCCAATAACTCCTTCCAGACCAATATGTTTTGTGTTTTTTTTTAAGATTTTATTTATTTATTTGACAGAGATCACAAGTAGGCAGAGAGGCAGGCAGGGCGGGGGGGAAGCAGGCTCCCCGCTGAGCAGAGAGCCCGATGCGGGGCTGGATCCCAGGACCCTGAGATCATGACCTGAGCTGAAGGCAGAGGCTTTAACCCACTGAGCCACCCAGGCACCCCATAATATGTTGGGTTTTTTTTTTAAGATTTTATTTATTTATTTAATATTTATCCCAGTGGGGAGGGAGAGAGAGTCACAAGGAGGGGGAATGGCAGGGAGAAGAAGAAGGCTCCCTGCTGAGCAAGAGGCCCCATGTGGGCCTCAATTCCAGGACCCTGGGATCATGACCTGAGCCGAAGGCAGACAGTTAACTGACTGAGCCACCCAGGTGCCCCTTTAAATATGGTTTAGAATCAAGTCTATTTTCTTAAGAGACTCTGAGGACTAAGGAATTACAAAGGGCAAAAGTTAGATGGAGCCTAGGTTCTTAAACAGCTGCCCATGGATGAGGAATACCCACTTGAACTTTATGTAAGAAAGAAATAAACTTTGGGGTTTTACCTGTATAGCTGCTAGCATTACCTTAACCGGAAAGTGACTTAGCCAATAACAAAGGTAATTTTAGTGACAAAAGCTAAGTCTGCTGAAAGTCCTTTACTACAGAAAAATCAGAACAGAAAAAGCAATTGAAAAAATTAATGAAATGCACTTTTACAAGAATTCATGTCATACTTAATGGCCTTTTGAGAATTGAGACCCCCTTGTAGAAATTCCCATATGAACAGATGCTGTATTTCTGGTTTAGCAGAACTGCAGTCTCTCTATTCTCTTCTCTATATACCCCCTAGATCAGGGGCCAAACCTTGCCCATTGCCTGGTTCAGCAAATAAAGTTTTATTAGCACACAGTCACACCCATTTATTACATACTGTCTACAGTAATATGTCATTTGGGGCACAATTACAATGACAGAGTTGAGTCACAGACAGTATGGTCCATAAAACCTAACATATTTACTATCTGGTCCTTTACAGAAAAAGCTTGCCAACCTACACTCCATGTGGTAGGAGCCTCTTAGCATATCTGTATGTTACTTATTAATGTATGTCTATGTGTGAGGGAGCTATTTAAGCATATAGGGCCCATTATACCACTAATGTTGTCACTATAGAAACAAATAGTGTTTAAAAGTGCAGTTCAACTAAACATTTCAATTATTTCTTTACACATCAAGGTTTAAATCTATCCTATAAAGTTACCATATAATTACATTCATTCAACAGATATTTATAAAAGAGCAAAAGCTATGGAAAGGCCAATCTAAAAAAAACCAAAGCATATTCTGTAAGAAGAAAATCCAGGAAAAAAGTCATGATACTCTACAGAAAACTGTGAATATACTCTTTTAGTAGAACTATTAGTATATACAAACCCTATAATTCTCCTCTCTGAATATTCTTTTCTTTTGTTTATTAATGGTGCGGCAATTTTGAAGAAGGTTCTTGCATATATCTCCTTAGGCAAAATTGAGGTATGTAGTGGAAGAGTTCTGCTCATCAGAATACCACAGGAAGCTAAATATCTAAAGAGACAAAAAGTACTTGATTTAGAGTAGCACTGAAAATTAAGAGATAACATAAATTAGACTATAAAATACTATCACACGTTATTTTTTAAAGTAATCTCTACACCCAACATGGGGCTTGAACTCATGATCCCAAAATCCAGAGTCACATGCTCCACCAACCGAGCCAGGCTGGCACCCCAGTAACTATCACACTTTGGAAGGCTTTGCAACTTCAGAATATTCCTGAAAGGGACGCCTGGGTGGCTCAGTCAGTTAAGTGGCTGCCTTCAGCTCAGATCATGATCCCAGGGTTCTGGGATCAAGTTCCGCATCAGGCTTCTTGCTCAGTGGGGAGCCTGCTTCTCTCTCTGCCTCTACCTGCCACGCTGCCTGCTTGTGCTCTCTCTCTCTGACAAATAAGAAAAAAAAAAAAAATCTTTAAAATATTCCTGAAAAATACACACAAATGCACACACAAAGACACAGACACAGTTGTGCATCCATGCGTGCACAGACACAGAGAAAAAAATAAGTTCCTTAAGTACCATAATGAAAACTAAAAATAACAGCTTACAGTTAGGGTTAGGAGTTTCTGGCACAAATGGTATCTTTCCCAGAAAGTTGGCTTTCAGTCTGTAGTCACAACATATTCTTCCTATACACTTGCTAGAATATTCCTCATCTATTTTCTTCCTTTCTGTTTTTTTAAGTAAACTCTATCCCCAGTGTGGGGCTCGAACTCATAACCCTGAGACCAAGAGTCAATAGTCCCTCAATAGTCCCAATAGTCCCTCATCATCTATTTTCTAACTCATCAATCCAGGTTGCCTTCCCAGCTGAATCCACAGAGGTTCCTTATTTCCTGACCTACTCTGAGACTTGAGATTGGAGATCTAGTGGCCCTGTTAGAACTGTTGCTCTGTTCTTTCCCTTCCAATCTCCATTTCAATGCACATACGTAAAAACACGTGTCAAGTAAATTAAAATGCTGTTTTGGGTACTTCTAAATATAGATGCCTAATATACTTTTTTCACCTGAATATTTTTGCCTTTCCCAAATAAGATTATTGCATAACTACTATTCATGTATTAGTTCCCATACTTATTGAGCTCTTGTTCAATAAGTTACTATTTTTATAGTAAAAATAAAAATTCACTCTATGCGGATTACTTTGTAGTTGAGGATTCAAAAAAAGTGCTAAGAAAGAGATGGGGGTGAGGACATGTAACTGGGAGCTCCTTTAAATAGAAGTGGTCAAAAAACCATAAGAGACTCCTAAACTCACGAAACAAACTGAAGGTGGCCGGGGGATAGGGGAGGCAGGGATAGGGTGGCTGGATTGTGGACATTGGGGAGGGTATGTGCTATGGCAAGTGCTGTGAAATGTGTAAGCATGATGATTCACAGACATGTACCCTGGGGCAAATAATACATTATATGTTAATAAAAAAATTAAATAAATAAAAATAAATAAATAAAAATAGAAGTGGTCTAGAAGTCCTCTGAGGTTATAGTTCAGCTGAAACTTGATGGAGGAGGTTAGCCATGTAAAGAAAGAAATAGGTATGTATGTACATAAAAAATGTGTGTTGTGTACACATAGTGTACATGTATGGAAGGAGAAGAATTAGATAAGGGGGCATTCCAGGTAGTAGGGAAAGAGCTTGGCAGTATCCAGAGACTAAGACTAACAGTATAGCAGCAAGCCAGGAGAGTACCATGAAATAATGTTAGACAGGCTGGAGCTGGATCATGCTAGGAATTATTAACCAGAAAAAAGCAATTTGGAATTTATCCTCAGTGAGAAGCTTTTGAAGAATTCCAAGTAAAAGGGTGGTATTTCATTAAATCAAATCTCCAAATTATTTTTTTAAATGGTATTTTAAAAAAAAGATTTTATTTATTTATTTATGAGAGAGGGAGCATGTGCATGCACACTGGATGGGCAGGGGTAGACGGAGAATCCTGAAGCCGACTCCCTGCTGAGGGTAGAGCCCAAGGTGGGGCTTGATCCCAGGACCCTGACATCATAACCTGAGCCAAAATCAAGAGTAGGCTGCTCAATCCACTGAGCCACCGAGGCACCCCTAAATTATTTTTTATTTTTTTAATATTTCTTATTTTTTTAGTTTTTTAAGCGGGTTAGGGGCTGGGTGGAATGCAGAGGCTACCTCCCCCCAACCCCCGTCCCTCTTGAAGGACAACAACTGCCAGCAATGCCAAGGTATGGGCCGACCCTCCAGCTCCAATCATTTTCAGGGCTAGTGGATTTGGCAGGTAAGCTGTTACACACTCCTTAGTGGACCCAAATTATTTTTTAAAAGGGGAATGGATGGCCCAGTCAAAGCCCCTTATGTCATACATAAAATTTGCTTTATAAAATATGATTTACATTTAAATAAAATTTCTTTAAGGACATAGACACCCTACAATTTGGCTGCGGAAGAAGTGACAATGAAGTCAAAGAATGGTTGAAGAAATTGGGAATATTCAGCCAGAAGACAGGGATGATACGCGAGGATACGGTTCCAAAAGTAAAACAAAAGTCCAGTTGGATGGAAACAAATTTGGGCTCCAGAATACAAGAAAGAACTTTTGAACAATTAACACTCTTTATAAACATTAGGTGGGCTTATTCCAGAGGCAGTGAAATAGAGGTCAATGAAAATGGTTGAGCTAAACTAGCTGCACAACTATCAATAAAATGTAATGGAAAAGAATAAAATATATGAACTGTATGGATGAACTTATTTGGTCCCTTTTAAGACTTTAGGATATTTATGTATCCAGCTCTAAATAACACTTCAAAAAAATGAATAACGGAGAAAATATAGTAAAACAAGATAGCTTTCTGAATTCTAGGTTTTCTAGGATATCACAAGAGGTATTTGGTTTTATAATGATGGTAACAGCATATTTTAAAGATACCTATGGTACTCTTTTAGTCAAAAGAGGTTTTAGATAGATTCATCTTCTAGAGAAAAATATGTTTCCATTTTAGATTCATCTCTCAGAGAGAATAAAAGTGTCAGTGTTTACAAAAATCTTAAAAAATACAATTTGCTGGGCGCCTGGGTGGCTCAGTGGGTTAAAGCCTCTGCCTTCAGCTCAGGTCATGATCTCAGGGTCCTGGGATGGAGCCCAGCATCAGGCTCTCTGCTCAACAGGGAGCCTGCCTCCCCCCCCCCGCCCCCCCGCCTGCCTCTGCCTACTTGTGATCTCTCTCTCTCTCTGTCAAATAAATAAATAAATAAATAAATAAGATTTTTAAAAGATGATTTGTTATTTCTTGATCTACTCCAAGATAATACTAAAATAGGCTCATTGTGATTTTTCTTTAGAGTAAATCTATGGAGTTTGCTTAGGAGTCAGATTATACCAATAAAAATGAATGACGGTTACTCTGCTAAATGAAGCAGAACAGCAGAAGTAAAAAATTAGGCAGTTAATTCAGCTTCCCCCTTTAAAAAGTCACATAACATAATTTAGGATCTCTGTTAGTTGTATTGATTACAAAAACCAAATCTGGTATACAAAATACCTAATCACATTTCCCTTGTAAGACATTTTTTAGGGGACTTTGTTAAAACGGTTTTACCTATTTCCCCACTTTTTGTATACTTTGTCACCTATTATTGGAAGCCAATTATGTGACAGATAACTATATAATATATAGTTATTTATATATAAATTATATTTATATAATTAAATATAATTATGTGACTTAATTTTCTGATAAGTCAATATCAGAAAAGGCAGCATCTCTGAAAACCCTTATTTAAAAAAAAAAATCTAACACCACTGCTTCTGAAGAGGTGAAGTGGTTGACTATGAAGCTTATTTGTCACTGTACATGGTTTTGAATTTTGTACCGAGTTTATGTAATACCATTGCCCCAACCCCCAAAACAACCCTTACACAATCTGATTAAATTATAAAGGAAATACCTGTGTTCAGAGCAAGCTAATAGTTTTCCTGATGACTTCCCATACTATGGTTACAAGCCCTGGACAGTGCATCTATTTTCACACATTATCAAGAATGATGTCATCAACTGCAGTGAGGAGCCATACAGTCATATGTATCATTAAACTACGAAATTAAAACTGAATCAAATGAAGGACAGCTTTTTGTCACTAATCTTCCAATACTACATCTCAAATACTCCACTGCAATAAAGGCCAGAACGTATGTTAATGCTTCTGCCTAAAAATGAGCTCATAAACTCCCTCCTTCTTCATTATTATAAATACATATTTGTCTTGGAATTTAAGCCTTAATTTGATCATTAAAACGATGGTATTTTTTTATTAGAAATAAAAGTTTTGTTTATTTGCAAGCCAACATTTTATAAGGGTAACACACACAGATCTAAAGCACGATAGGCTATGTTCTGCTTAGAACTACTTTTTCAGGTTGTTTCCTTCAGCAGGACGAAACGATATGAGATAATTTTATTTCAATTTCAACCAGTATTTGTCTAAAAGGATTTAGAGTTGGCTGGGGTTTTGGGTACTTGAAAAATTCATTAAATCTAAATTTCTGGAGCTCAACATTTGTGCTTTCTCCCTTCATTCTGTACTGTTTACAACTGAATACATTTTAAACACTATAATTTTCGAGCATAATTTATTACAAAGTCATCAGTAAAAAGAAACTAAGTGGTGGAAGTATGGAATCATTCCTGACTCCGCCTCCACTCAACAAAAAGGAACCAACCAGGAAAATCGAAGGCTGGTTCAAGGTTACAGGACCTCTAAGTTACAGTCGAGTGGAAAAAAAAACCGAGGTCCCCTATTTTGGCCACGTTTAGTTTTGTAAGCACCAAAAGGCGGAATCAAAGACCCCTACCCAAAACTGGGAAAGCACTGGCCAACTGGCACTTTGGAGAAACAAAAGAGGGCTCACCGCCAGGCCACGAACTCCCGTAGCCCGGCAGCCAGCAACTCTTGGGTCGCAAAGGTAAAACTTTCCGAGAGCAGCAACAGCAGCAGGCCTTAGGAGAGGAGACCCGGAGAACCCCAAGTTACCCGCTGCCGAGCTGCTTTATTAGCTGCCGCTAAAGTCGCTCGGCCCAGGATTCACCACCTCTCGCGAGGGTAGCGAGTCACCAACCCGGACCGGCGTCTGGGACAGGCCGGCGAGCCTCCGCCCGCGGTGACGAGCGCAAGCCTGAGCCCCTCAAATGCCGATCTCAGGACACTCTGTCCCCTTAGAGACGCGGAAATGCACCCGGTCCGGCGCCGCCTCACCCCAAAATTCCCCGGTCTCCCTCCACTCAGCAAGCCCAAGCTGAAAGCTACCCCCGTCGCACACCCTTGTTGTTTATTACCTGACGTTCCCCGCAGTCCCCTGCGCCGGAGACGGGGTTCTGGCCGCTGCCGTCGACTTTGGACGGCATCCCGAAACCACCTTTCTCAGAGCCCTCTGACCGGTCCGAGCTGCCATGATCATCTCACTGAAGCCGGTCGCCACCTCCGGCACCAGGCCCACGGCACCGCCCTCCAGCGGCGGGCCCAGCGGCCCGGCTCCGGCACCTTCCAACCAATCGGCGGGCCCCGTGAGCTGCCAGACACGCCCCCTCCTCCCACCCCGAAAGCGCAAAGCTGACGCAAACTCCCCCTGCCGGTAAGGCCTACTGTAAACGCTCGCATAGTCCTCCCGGCCAATCAGAGGGAGCGCAGGGTCGCCCGGACACACCCCTCTGCAGGGCCAGCCTCTAATTCCCGCCGCGCGCTTAGGCGCCGCTTATAGGAGACTCACAGCGATCGCTCTCCCCACCTCCAGCTCTGGAACTCTTCCCCGGATTCACCAACCGACACCGTTCTCTTGGGTGCTGTTTGAGGTCGCGAGGCTCGGCACGTGAGCCCAGCCCAGGAGTGGGAGGGAACTCCAGGTTCTTGGTGTTAATTACGTAACTGTCCAAACCCGCCAGTGCTGAGCCCGACAGCCGTCGCTCCTGGCTGCGAAGTCTGGCCTTCAGAGTCCTGCTGTTTTAATGATTGTCTAACATGACCGGCTGTGCATACCCCATGAGCTTGTTGTTGTGAGGTCCTGTCCTTAGAGAAGACTCAGTTCTATTTGCTTCCTCTTTGTGTGGCCAACATTGTAATTGGTGTTCATGGATAGTGTGGGTTTTCCATAATCCAGACAAACCAGATAACTTTGCTTTAATTTACCCATTTCAGGAATCGAGTCATCAAATCCTGACGTCCTTTTCTCCTCCCTTTTGTTCCCAGGTCCTTATTCAACCTTTGTACGTTTTCTATAAACCGAATGGCAATACTACCTACTGAATACAGTTTTGAGGAGTCAGTGAGATTGTTGATGCCAACAAATACTGGGCACTTGTTATAGAAAAAAAATAATAAAGCAGGGTAATGAGGTGGAGAGGAGTAAGGTAGGGTGCTAATCTGTATAGGGTGGTCAGGTGGGCCTCTGAGGAGGTGATACTGAACAAAGGCCTAAATGAAAGGAGGAACTATGTGAGTATTTGCGGGGAAAATAACTTCTGGTGGAATACCAAGTGCAAAGGCCCCAAACAGAAACAATCATACCCTGTTTTATGAAGAGCACGGTCTTTGAATCATAGTGAGTGAGGAGGAGAGAGGTAGGAAATGAGGTCAGAGGTAGTGAGGGCTTTATCATAGCGCATTGGAGGCCATGGTACCAACTTTGGATTTTATTCTAAGTGTGAAGGGAAGTCATGCAAGTTTAGAGGTCAGAATAGTGACTTGATCTAATTTACATTCACAGAAATATTCCAGCTGCTGTGTGTATGTATGATTATTGGGGGGGGTTGATATAAATAATGATATAGGGAATTTGTTATTTTTTATTATTTTTCTATACTTGCATTGTTCATTGCAGTCATGCTTTATGGAGTGAGTTGAAATCACCAGCTACAAAGTTTGTCAAACACTTTTCAATACAGCACAAGATATACTTGTTGATTGAAGTGGTTCCATAGCTGCATCCAAATAATTCTATATTAGATTACCTTCAAATACAGAATCCATGCACTTAAGTATTCCATTAATGTCTTCCTTAAAACACATTTTTACCATATTACTCCCCTGCTCAAAAACCAGTTATCTAGAAAATATAAGCATAACACCACCACCTCCTACTTTGTTCTATTTCAGACTATTGGTATTATTAACTAGAAGGCCTGTTAAACCTAATTTTTCAGTACGATACATGATGTGCTTATGTACTTAATATAAGGCCTTTTGTTAAATTTGCCAAACATTTTCTCATTCAACTCTTCCAAGACATATGAAAATACCTACTGAATTGGGTCACCTAACTGAATATAGTTTCCCAATAAAAAACATTTTTCAGGGGCGCCTGGGTGGCTCAGTCATTGGGCGTCTGCCTTCGGCCCAGGTCATGATCCCGGAGTCCTGGGATCGAGCCCCGCATCGGGCTCCTTGCTCGGCAGGAGGCCTGCTTCTCCTACTATCATTCCCTCTGCTTGTGTTCCCTCTCTCACTGTATTTCTCTCTGTCAAATAAATAAAATCTCTAAAAAAAAAAAAAAAACATTTTTCAAGGCAAATAAAAGAATCTTTGTAACAGATGACAGTGGATGGTACTCATTTGACTTTGCAGCAAACAAATAATGTCATAAGCTTAAAGGTGATAATAAACTCTGGTTCAGTTTCAGTAAATGACAGTGCTTCCGTAAATTGGGGATTAAAAGGTCTATCAACATAGAAAGATTGGTAGTAAATTAAAACTCAGCAGAGATCTGTGAGAGGCAGTCTCTTAGAGTCCAAACCAACTATGCTGTCAAAAATATACTTGACACAATACCACATATTAAATATTCTTGCCAAAATAATTGAATCTGAATCTGGTCAAACTTTTAGATAAGCCAATGTAAACAGGGGATAGAAGAACAAGGTAAATGACACCAAGAAGATTCAATCTGTCAAATAATATGAGAAAATTTTATAGGATGAATAACTCAATTTCTTCAATAAATGTCAAATACTAGAGGAGGAAGGATGGGGCACCTGGGTGGCTTAGTTGATTGATTATCTGACTCTTGATTTTGGTTCAGGTCATAGTCTTAAGGTTGTGGCATCAAGCCCTGCATTGGGCTTTGGGCTGAGCATGGAGCCTGCTTGGGAATTTTTCTCTTCTCTGTCCCTCTTCCCTCACCCCTGCTCATGATCTCTCTCTTTTTCTCTCTTTCTCTCCAAGAAAGAAAGAAAGAAGAAAAGAAAAAAAGCAAAAGAAAGAAAAGAAAGAAAAAAGGAAAGGAAAGAGGAAAGAAAGAAAAGAAAAGGAGAAAGGAGCCAAGGGACTGTGGTAGATTTATTTATTTTTTAAATGAGGGAGAAGGGGAGGGGCAGAGGGAGAAAGGGAATCTTAAGCATACTCCACTCCCAGCGCAGAGCCCCACATAGGCTCACAATCCCGAGATCATGACCTGAGCTGAAACCAAGAGTCTCAGAGGCTTAACAGACTGAGCCACCCAAGTACCCTTATTTTTTTCTTCCTTTCAGTGTTACTGATACACAATGTTACATTAGTTTCAGGTATACACAACAGTGATAGGATAAGTATATACACTATGCTATGTTTACCTAAGTATAGCTACCATCCATACTGATTAGATTTAAAAGATTTAAGAGACTTTTTTTGGGATTTTGTTTTGAACAAACTAAATGTAAAAAGACATATATAAGACTGAGAAATTCAAGTGAAATCTCTACTTCAGTAAAGATTTATACTGAAGCTTTTACAAGTGAAATAAGATGTCTGTGATATGCTTTAAAATAATCCAATGGAGGGTGAAGAAATAGAGTAGATAAAACAAAATTGATCATTTGTTGATAATTATTGATCTGGAGGATGGGTAAGTGGCAAGTTTATAATCATATCTTATCTAATTTTAATGGATGTTTGAAATATTTTGTTATATACATATGTATATATACACATATATAATATTTAATATAAGGATGTTGTTAAACAGGAATTGCAGAACCTTGGTGACAAAAAGTGGATACTGATGTAAGAAAGCAGTAGGTATCACCGCATGTCCCAAGGACCATTGGTAGGTTTGATGATTTGCTGAGAAGACTCATGGGACTCAACATATAGTTGTAATCACAGCTATAATTAGTTACAGCAAAAGGATACAGAGCAAAATGAGTAAAGGGAAAAGGAGCATGTGGGATGTCTGGGGGAACTGGGTGAAACTTCCAAGGGTACTTTACCTGTGAAATAAAATCATACAGGACATGCTTAATTCTTCTGACAATTCTCACCACATGTGTGAAATGCTGCCAACCAGATAAGCTCATTAGAGACTCAGTGTCCAGGGTTTTTGTTGGGGGCTGATCATATAAGCATTCCCTACCTATCATGTACTCAAATTCCAGACTCCACAAGGAAAATTGATGCTCAGCATAAACCATATTGCTTGCACAGTTTAAGAACAGCAAGTCTTATCAGTTCTGGGAATGGTGCAAACTTACCTGAAATACAGGTCTCCAAATGCCAGCCAAAGGCCAACCGTGTAAGCAAGCCTTTCAAAGAATAGTAGGCAGGCCTGACTTTTCTGCACACTCCCCTCCAGCTGAGGGAACAAGGAAGAATTTGAGATTATCAGAACTTAGAAACTTAGTCCCAAAATGCTGGGACCCAGATCTCTGAGTGGAGGCCACTGTTTGGCTGGCAAATGCCTAAGAAGCGTAAAGGTGACACATCCCTACTCCCAAGCCCCACAGAGCTAGGTTTCAGGTATCTGAGAAGGAAATGTGGGTTGATATTGGTGCATCTGAGGGGATGAAATGAAGTCCTTTTGAGCCAGTCCTTCACACACTAAAAACATAGGAAACAGATTTAAAAATAAGTAACTTGCACAAGCTAGAAAGCAGCACAGCCACGAAATTAACACTTGTCTTCTGACCTTGCATCAGAATGCTGCTTTGTACTCTTATGACTTCTTGAACGATGAAGCAGCAACTTTGTAATACTAAAATATTAGAACTGTTTTTTAAAACAGCTCAATTACAGCCAGTCAAAACTCAAAACTTGAGATAGTGATTCAAACCAGAAATGTGAACAAGAGAAAAGAGAATGATTGATTACCCAGAAAGGGCCACAAAGGATAACAATGTCATTTAGGGGCTCTTCTCAGCTTTCCAGATTCAGACATTTTTAGTTCAGGGCATTCGGAGTTTATCAAGAAAATGGGTCTTCCTGGTAACATAACCAGCCTCTTACCCAGTCCTAGAATTCCCCTTTTGCAACTCCCTGCCACACGCTGTGGCATCTAGTCACAGAATTGCTTCTAGTTTCTACAGACACTGTGTTTGTTGCCTAAACTATCCTCTTTTCCTAGAGGGTTCTCTTTCCTATTCCCATCTTCTATCTCCTCTACTCCCTTTCACTTCGCTAATTCCTCCTTCATCCTATGAAACTGATCCAATGTCATGCCAACCAAAAAAAATCTCACCCTGGAGAAAAAAAAATCTCACCCTGGGAATTATATATAGCTGTAGATAGCATGGTTTGATATTTCTGTACAGTCCTAAAATCCCACAAATATATTTAACCATTCTAACCACTTTGTATTATAATTGTTTCTATGTGTCTTTCTCCCCGCATTGTACTATAAAGAAGCTGAAATACTAGAGTTTCTGTGGTATTTCAAAACAGTAGGCAAATTATTTTACATTAGGATTACCAGTTTAAAAATCTGAGACATAGTTTCTATTCTCCTGTCTTCTCTTTAGGGTGTGCAATGTTATTTCTTTAGTCAGTTTGCATATGGTATGTTTCATTTCTTTCACCTCTTCTAGTAGACAAGTAGCACATTTTGTTGAGATTGCTCTTAAAGGTGCTTTTTTTACATTAGCAAATTCTGTTGGCACCTGCGATGTGGTTGGTTTAGACCAGGACACCTGCCCTCACTTGGAGCTGTCAGTTACTCTCTTATTGATAACTCATTTCATTTTCAATTAAGCCTATTTCCCTCTTATATTTTTTCCTTTTCTTTTGGGATTACTTTTCTTAACAGAAAAGAAAGAAACAAATGAACTGGAGAGTGTACTTTGTCTTCTGTTAAATTGAGCCGTCTACCGCAGGTAACAAAACCAGTTTGATTATTCTTGTTTCAAACAAAACCCTTGGTATTTTCCTTAGCATTTCATCTTAAGCATCAGCTCATTGAGATTTTAGCCTTTCTCACACTATTTTTACAGGGGTGTGCCACTTTAAAATTTCTTTTACTTTTTTTTTACACTCAAGAAAATCTCATAACCTTTTATAAGTTATTAAATTTACAACGTGCTAAACATTTTGCCCAAATGTGAGGAAATGGCCTGGAGATGCAAAGCACAATCAAATAATTATATGAAAAGAGAAAACAAAAATAGTCAAAACAAAGTTATTGTAGCTGGCAGTACTTAAAATTGGTAATTTGTATTTTTATTTATTTTTAAAGATTTTTTTTAATGTTAATTTATTTGAGAGAGAGAGAGAGAGAGAGAGAGAGCAAACTACAAATTTTCAGGGCACTGGGGTGGCTCAGTTGGTTCAGCGTCTGCTTTCAGCTCAGGTCATGATCCCAGGGTCCTGCGATAGAGTCCCACATTGGACTTCCTGCTCAGCGGGAGGCCTCTTCCACTCCCCCTGCTTGTATTCTCTCTCACCCTGTCTCTCTCTGCCACATAAATAAATAAAATATTTTTTAAACAATACATGTTACTGAGTCCTGTATGATTGTCCATCTCTGTATTACTGAATCTTAGAGAACTCAGATTTCTGGCTGAGTATCCCTTCATTTTTGTTTTTGTTTTTCTAGTAACAGATCTTCATATCCTCTCACTTTTTCAAGTATCTTCAAAAGACAAGAAAGCCAATCAAAGAGGAATCTGAAGGAAAAAAAAAAGAGGAATCTGATATTTAATCTGAAGGGTGCTCAGGACAAGATCTGTTTATCTCAAACCATCAGTGCAGCCTTTATGATATATTAACAAGATAGATACACGTAGATGGAATAATCATGCTGTAATAATGCCCTGCTGAAGTTCTTCAGGCATATTGCACATTCCCCAGCATCTTTACTCAGTACATCCTTAGATTATCAGTTCATTATGAAAGACTATCTCAGGAACACCCAGATGGAAGCAATGCACAGGGCAAGGTATGGGAAAAGGGGAATCAGAGCTTCCATGCTCTCTGAGTGTGCCATTGTCTCTAGGGGCCATATGCTTACAAATCCAGAGGCTTCTGATTTACTTATTTATTTTTTACATAGGCCTCCTTTCATCTTTTGGCCTTTTGGCTAACGTCTAATTTTATCTTTCCTTCTTTTTTGGAATAATCTATAATATTTACAGTGTGTAATTTTTGCCAACACCCACCTTCTTAAACAGCCTTCCCTTTAAGAATCTCTGGTGTGATAATCAGAAAATATGTATACTGAACGTGCTTGTGTATACATAACATTAATCAGTGAATATGTAAAACACTCAACCTTTGAGCAATAAGACAGGTGAGGAAAGGTTTTTACTTTTAGTATCTTTGAGGAGATACTTTTAAAAAATATTTTATTTATTTGAAAGAGAGAGTGACTGAGAAAGGGGCATGAGCAGGAGCAGAGAAAAAGGGAGAAGTAGACTCACTTCATAAGCAGGGAACCTGATGCAGGACTTGATCCCAGGACCCTGGGATCACGACCTGAGCTGCAGGCAGACACTTAACCGACTGAGCCACCTAGGTGCCCCTAGTCCTTTTTTTTTTTTTTTTTTAAGATTTTATTTACTCCTTTGACACAGAGAGAGAGCATGTGCAGGGAGGAGGGGTAGGGATGGAGATGCAGGGATGGAGAGGAAGATCGGGAAGCAGACTCCCCGCTGAGCACAAAGCCCCAATCGAGACTTGATCCCAGGATCCTGGGATCATGACCTGAGCCGAAGTCAGATGCTTAACTAACTGAGCCACCCAGGTGCCCCAGAAGGAGGAGGGGGAATACTTTTGAATGATTTGTAACATACTTTTTTGGGGAACAAAACTAAATTACCCATGACACTGATTTATCAACAATTTGTTGAATAGGATGACAAATGCACAAACAACAAAAGGAAAAAGAAAGTATTGGACTTCATCAAAATTAAAAATTTTGTGCATCAAAGGATACTGTCAGCCGAGTAAGAAGTCAACCCCTAGTGAATTAGAAAAACTCCTATGTGTCTCCTTTACTACTTCTACAAAACACTTCATTTCTGGTTACCAAATGTGTGAAAGTTTTTCCCATACCAAGTAATTCTGGGCAATACCAGCTGGGCGTTATTACCATTTAACTTAATTCCAACACTATCTCTACCTGGAGATAGTGTCAGATCCCACAGGTTAAGGGCTTAGTCCCATAAGACTGTTCCCATCCCATTTCAGATGCCAACTGCAAGTAATACATCCCCGGGTTACCCACGGCTTCTGTCTCATTTGGCTAGAAATCAGAGATTCCTACAACTCTCTCAACTTTGAGGTTTACCAGTTTATTAAAGGATATGATAAGGGATACAGATAAGCAGCCAAATGAAGAGATATATAGGGCAAGGTCTAGGAGTGTCCCAAGTGTAGGAGCTTCTGTCCTGTGGATTTGGGGTGTGTTATCCTCTCACTGTGGATGTGTTCCCTAGCCTGGAGACCTTCTGAACCATGTATTATTGGGATTTGATGGAGTTTACTCACACAGGCATGATCAATTATTAACTCCATTTCTGACCCCTCTCCCTCTATGGACAAGTTGGAGTGGGGCTGAAAATTCCAAGCTTCTAATTACGGCTTGGTCTTTCTGGTGACCGGCCTCTGTCTAGAAGCCCATCAGAGTCTCCTCACTGGAAGAAAAGATGCTTATATCACTCTTAACACTTGGGAATTAACAATTGGGAAAACTCAAGGGTTTTAGGAGCCATGTGCCAAGGACAGGATCAAAGACCAAATATTAGAACAAGAAATATTCCTAGTGTTCTTATCACTTGGGAATTTACAAGAATTTTGGGAGATCTGTGCTAGGAACTGAAGGCACAGACCAATGAATAAATTTTCTATTATCTCACATATAGAATGGGAGAAGAACTTTGCTAATCACTTTGCTAATCATCTATCTGATAAGGAATTAAGATCCAGAATATATAAGAATTCCTAGAATTTAACAAGACAAACAAAACCCACCTCAATTTAAAAATGGGCAAAGGGTGGGGGGGTGCCTGGCTGGCTCAGTCGGTAGAGCATGTGACTCTTGTTCTCCAGGTCATGAGTTTGGGCTCCACACTGGGCGTAGAGATTACTTCAAAAAAAATAAGCATTAGAAAATGGGCAAAGACTTGGATAGACATTTCCCTAAAAGATGTGCAAATGGCCAAGAGGTATATGAAAAGATGCTGAACATCCTTAGCCAATAGGGAAATGTAAATCAAAATTACAATGAAATACCACTTCACACCTATTAGGATGGCTATGAAAAATGATACACACAGAAAATAAGTGTTGATGAGGATGTGGAGAAATTGGATTCCTCATACATTGCTAATGGAACTGTAAAATGGTTTAGCTGCTGTAGAAAACAGTTTGGTGGTTCCTCAAAAAGCTAAACATAGGGGCGCCTGGGTGGCTCAGTCGTTAAGCGTCTGCCTTCGGCCCAGGTCAGATCCCAGGGGCCTGGGATCGAGCCCCACATCGGGCTCTCTGCTCTGCAGGAAGCCTGCTTCTCCCGCTACCATTCCCTCTGCTTGTGTTCCCTCTCCGGCTTTGTTTCTCTCTGTCAAATAAATAAAATCTTTAAAAAAATAAAAAAAAAAAAAGCTAAACATAGAATTATCGTATTACTCAGCCATCCAACTCCAAGGTATAGATATACCTAGAAGAATTATTTAAAGCAAAGACTTAAACAGATATTTATGTGCCTGTGTTCATTGCAACATTATTCACAATATCCAACTAGTGGAAATGACCTAAGTGCTCATAAGCTCATTATCTATTCTCATCTATCAGAATAGATAAACAAAATGTGGTATATGCATATAATGCAAAATTACTCAGCCTTAAACAGGACTATAGTTCTGATATATGCTACAACCTGGATGAACCTTGAAAATATTATGCTAAGTGAAATAAGCCAGACACAAAAGGACAAATACTGTATAATTCCACTTATATGAAATGTCCTGAAAAAGCCAATTCATAGAGATAGAAAGAAGGTTAGACATTACCAGGAGCTGGGGGAAAGGGGAAGTTGTTTTTGTTTTTGTTTTTTTTAAAGATTTATTTATTTGACAGAGAGAGAGAGATCACAAATAGGCAAAGAGGTAGGCAGAGAGGTGGGGGGGAAGCAGGCTCCCCGCTGAGCAGAGAGCCCGATGTGGGACTCGATCTCAGGACCCTGAGATCATGACCTGAGCCGAAGGCAGAGGTTTTAACCCACTGAGCCACCCAGGGGCCCCGAAGTTGTTGCTTAATGCTTACAGAGTTTCTGTTTGAGGTGATAAAAAAGTTTGGATACATATACAGTGGTGATAGTTGCACAACAATTTGTCCTGAGTGCCTCTGAATTGCATACATTAAAATGGTTCAAATGGTATATTGTTATACATATTTTACTACCAACATAAATAAATAAAAGAATGCCTGCCAGATAAGGCCCATGGACCAGTGTTTGCTGTTCCTTCTATAGGAGATTGTGACCTTAATGCCCCACTTAACCCTTTCTCACTCCCCTGAGGATCAGTGGGACCATTTATGTTGACAGCCTAGTAGCAAGATATCCCTACTTATTACCCTTGATCACTGTCTGAGTTAAAAGCCCCTCTAGTAATCATCCTCTCCTATATCCTCATTATACACCTCAGTGCTCCTTCTCAGCTGATTTTCCCTCTTAAGTCTTTACTTTATCCCTTCTAGAACCTGTAATCTGTGATTCAGAAGCTTCCCTTCTCCTCAATACATCTTTTAATATAAGTACCTTTTCTTTCATTTCTTTTATATTTCAATTAGAGTATTTTATTGATATTTTTCAAAATTATCCGTGTGATCAGGTCATATTGGCTATGATTTTTATCTCAGCAGTATAGTAGGTGTTGTGTAGGATCGAGAACAATGGCTTTAACTGCATCTTGGCTTCCCTGTGAAGATTTACTGTGCTTTCTCTCTCGTATGGAGGCTGCTTATTTTTTTCTCACCCATGGGCACATTTTATCTAAAAGTGGGGGTGGGTGACAGACCACATGTATTGTTCAACATTCGGCTACATTTATTTCTTTTTCTGACCATTGGTACACTGGAGATCTGTCTGTCTTCTCCCAGAATTCAGATGTAGATAAGAAAAGAGGCTTTGATATGCAGTGTTTCTCAGCGCATGGTACTAGGCCACCTGTAAAGAATTATCAGCTCTTGGGCTCCACCTGAAATCTGCTACATCACTCTGAAGTTTGGGTTCATAACCAATACTTTTGAGAAACTTCTTGGCATGGGTGCGGGGTGAGGGGGCGCAGGGGACGCCTGGGTGGCTCAGTTGACTAAGCATCTGCCTTGGTCTCAGGTCATAATCTCAAGGACATCCTGGAACTGAGCCCTACATCGGGCTCCCTGCTCAGCAGGGAGTCTGCTTCTCCCTCTCCTTCTGCCTCCCCATCAACACCCCTGAGCCCTCGCTCATGCTCCCTCTCTTTCAAATAAATACAATATTTAAAAAAGAATTTTCTCCGAGGATATGAGTGCTGTTAGAATTTGAGAATAAGTGCCTTAGTGGGAGAGAAATGTTTCAGAACTGAGCACATGCATGTGTCCCCTGCCCCTGCTAACTTCCACACATGCAGACTTCTGGAGAGGTATAACCATTGGTAAGTTGCCATGAATTAGAAAAAGAGGCTTTAAAAGTTATTTTAAAGTTTTCACCATTCCTAGAAAGAAAAAATGAGAATTTTGGAAGGGGCATTTGCTAACCCATGTACTATGTATGTACTACCCATGTACTTCAAGAGAATAGGACCATTGTGTCTTTCACTCCTCCATACTGCTTTCAGACCATTACTGAAAGCTCAAGTTTCGATGTTCATATCATTAGGGGATAGTGTTAGACTATCCTCTGTTAGACAGAGGATAATACTATGCTCTGTCTGTCTGTGTCGTTGTCATCTGAGGGAAGACACTTTTATATATTGTAGTGGAAGTTATGGTGGACTACTCAGTTGCCTTTCTTTCTCCCCTCATAACTGGAACGGTTGGGAATTCTGACGTGGCAGCTCACTGATGCATCCCTCTCTGGGTTTTGCTTGTAGTTAAAAGAGAGCTACTTCTCCCAAGGTCATGCCCTCTTCCTGGGGAAATTCACATCCAAAATCTTGTTGATATGGGAGTATAAAGGCCCAACTCCCTTGTCTCAATTTAGGACAACTCTGAAGGGCCACCCCATCTCCAAAGCTCCCTATAGGGAACCCAGCCTGAGACCCAAGACAACAGACTCTAAAATAGGACTTTTAGAACTGAATCACTTGCAGTCTGCCTGCAATGAGAACCCTGTCATTGGTGATAAGTGAAGCACAAATAGATTCTACTGAGATATTGAGGAAAGCCACTGAAAGTTTGAGAGTGATCAATTGCTTTTTAAAGGGTAAGTATAAAAGCTGGAGGGCATTCTTGGTAGTACATAAAGAGTCTCATTGACTGCAGGTAGCAAAAAAAAGCTGCTCGTTAGGTTTAAGACTTAATATTCAGAGTAGCAGGTCTCCAAAAGTGGACAGAATTTCCCAGCATATTTCTTATACAAAGTGAGGGCCCTGATTAGGAAGGATTGCACTCCTAAGAAATAGGACAAAGACATCTGGGTCAGTGCACTCAAGAATCTTGAAATCCTAGATTTCCCTGAATGCTCTAGGCTTACAGAAGTAGTCTAATTGTCCCTGTTAAAAAGCTAGTACTCCCTCATTGCTTGAAGAGCATACAGAGACCTCTGACTTATAAGACAACAGGGGTCCCACGCAAGAACTTTCCTTATGTTCCCTCCTGGACACCAGAACAACATTGGTGGTAGCAGAACAACATTGATAGGGAAGGTTTGTCACTATGAAAACACTGTCTCATGATATGAAGGACACTGACAAGGGTCTGGGAAGGCAGTGCTAACACTCTACTAGGATGAGTTTCCCTTAGATACTCAGGGAAAGCAGTGGCCTATATTAAGTGGCAGGAATGGCAGGACTACGTGGAAGCTGATGGAAGAAGGGGTGATCAAAAGAGCCAATAAATGGCTATGCTAGAATAAATATTCAATGCTAAGGCCAAAAAACTTAACAGTTAATTATGTTCCATGGGAAGGCTCAGAGGATTATCTGTTTCCAAAAGCAATAAAGAATGTGAGAGAAGCACCAGCATCACAGAACAGGACTGAGACTAGGGTGAAATGAATGAGTACTTGCCTCGGGTGCAAAGCTAAAGAGGGTACCAAACAGCTCAGTAACCAATATAATCTTTAAATGTATTCTTAAAATCAAAATTAATGCAGAAAAATCCATATGAAAAAGATATCTAAATTTTTAAAAAGAGTTTATTTATTTATTTATTTGACAGAGAGATACAGAGTGAACACAAGTAGACAAATAGCAAGCAGAGGGAGAGGGAGAAGCCAAGCTAGGGGCCCCGTGCGGAGCTCCTGGGATCACAACCTGAGCCAAAAGCAGCCGCTCAATGAACTGAGCCACCCAGGCACCCCAAGATATCAAAATCTTAAATAAAGACAGGATCAGTATTACTGATTTTTCCTTTTGCCTCAGGCTCCAATATGGCCCAGGGAAAGCCCTGTTAGTCATGGTGGCTGTCCTTTATAGGCCTCAGGTGATGGTAGCGGATAGCGTTACAGAGCTGAGCTCCATGATAGCAGTGGGGATGATGGGATCACAAAATAGAGACCAAGTGGTGATGCTTAACCATCAGAAGCAGGGTGGGGACATTTATAATTAGCACAGGGTTGGAATGGGAATGGCTGCCTGGGGGGCCCTGACCTGCAGAATGATATTTAGATGGTTAATACAGTAGGATGTCCTTAGAGGCAAATTGATGTGCAGTGTACAAGGGTATTGTTCAATCTATCAGAACCAGGAGAAATCAAGGATGGATGTTTAGGAGGCTGGAGGTAGCTATTCCAGTTAGGGGGAAAAAAAGGTGATTCTTTAGTTTTCAGACCTGAGCTAGTTTTCAAACTTAGAATGATTTGATTTTAGACCCTTGATTGAAAGAGAAGGTAGGTCCTCAAGAAGGACCATGTAACACCAAAGTATGCATTAATGAATCCCTTAGTACATCTCCAAAGGCATCTATCATATGCTCTGGTAACTATATATTGGGAAAAGTGGAATAATCTAGTATGTTGAGGGCCATGGACACAGTATCCAAGTTGACACTAATACACAAAGTGTGGTAGCCTGTTCGAATGATGGTAGATAGGGGGCATAAATGGAGTCCTGGCCCAGGTCTGCCTCATAGTGTCAAGTGTCATTTTCCAGTTTCCTAAATGTGTAAATATAATAAACATACTTAGAAGTTGGCCAGACTACCATGTAAGTTCCACAACCTGTAGAATAACATATGGGGAAGGCTACTAAATAGCTCCCCCCACACCCTGCCAAGATAGTAAATAAAAAACATTATGTTCTAGGAAATATGGCAGAGATTAGTGCCTTAAAAACCTAAAGCATGCAAGGATAGTGGTCCATATTATATTTACACTTAAGTCAGGCCCTTACAAAGCTTACACATAACCTGGAGGATGACAGCGAATTATCAAATTCAATCAAGTAGTATCCTCAATTGCAGTTGCTGTGTCAAGTGTGGTATCTAGAGCAGATTAACTGATTAACATGACCTCAAGTACATAGTAGGCCAGTATCGATCTGATGAAAGAATTGTTTTCTGGAGTGCCTGGGTAGCCCAGTCAGTTAAGTGTCTGACTCTTGGTTTCAGCTCTGGTCATGATCTTATGAGTCATAGGATCGAGCACCACATCGGTCTCTGCACTCAGTGGGGAGTCTGCTTGAAGATTCCCTCCCTCTGCCCCTCCCCCCTACTCTCTCTCTTTCTCTTAAATAAATAAATAAATAAATAAATAAATAAATAAATAAATAAAACTTAAAAAATTGTTTTCCATCCCTAATAATACAGAGGATTTAAAACCTTGTGCATTCTCCTGGACTGGACAACAGTGTACATTTTGAGTTTTACCCCTGGATTATGTTAACCCCCCTATAATATAGTCTATCATAATAATTCTAACATAATATAGTCTTTTTTAAAAAAGTATTTTATTTATTTAACAGAGAGAGTGAGCATGAGCAAGGGGGAGCAGCAGAGGGAGGAGAAGCAGACTTGATCCCAGGACCCCAGGATCATGACCTGAGCTGAAGGCAGATATTTAACTGACTGAGTCACCCAGGTGCCCCAACACCACCATAGTATAATCTTAATCAGTATGGATAGTCCACTATGCTGATGCATTGTGTTAATCCTGTTAATAAGACTAGATGATCAGGAAATAGTTAAGTACTTGGAGGCCTTGTACTTAACTATTGGAGTATAAAGACATATACTCCAGAGGTTGGGAGGTAAACCCAAAGAAAATAAAGGATCTCCTCCATTTGTGATATTTTTAGGGCAGGATTTCTCTACTATGGCACTATTGACATCCTGTGCCAGAAAATTTCTAGTTTGGGGAGCTGTGCAACATAGGATGTTGTACAGTATCCCTGACCTCTAGATGCCAGTAATTTCTTCCTTTACGTTGCTCTAGGTGTTACAGTCCAGTTTAGGGAGACAGACCCATAGAAACAGCAATAATACAAAGTTATTGCATAGAGGTCTGTGGCATTTCAGGAGCATGGCAAAGCATGCAATCTTTATCTCACTCCTGGGGTGAGATTCTTCAGTGGGGCAAACTGGGCCAGTCTGACAGGATGAGGAGAAGTTAGCCAACTGAAAGAGGGTAGGGGAAATGGGGGTGGAAATAGGAAGGAGGACCCTCTAGGCAGAGGATAGAGATGTGACAACCAAAAATGTCCCTAGACTTTGCCAGGTATGCCTAGGAGACAAAATCATTTCCAGCTGAGAGCCACTGTTTTAGGGGCATAGTGGCCGGGGGCATGCCTGGACGTTCTCTCCAGAGTAAAGGACAAACTAATGCATCTTGCACTAGATAGGAAACACTTGTAGGTCTCTTTGGGATCTGGGTGGCATCAAAAACTGCTGGTTTTGTAATGTAGCTATTGTTACTGTTATTGCCAACTTGTTGACTCTGTCACCTGCTGACAACAGAGCACCTATCATTGACCCAAGGACTCTAGTCTCAACATTCCTTACCCTCCTTTATAAATCCTACTATTTCTCTGATTCTTATATACCTCCTTCCTCTACCTCCTACCAATTTCTTAGTTTAGCTAGTGACAACAGTTTGCCTAAGGTGAATCATTAATGATAATGTTTCCTGCTTTTTATGTACATCTATCATGGAGAATCCTGTAGCAAAAATTATGTGGTTGCTCCCCCTGTGTTAGCTAACAGAGGCAGTATAGAGCAGGAAAGTTTGGAAGCTATCTTATTTCAACATTCATTCATTCATTCATTCATTCATTCATTCAACAGTGTAGTAGTAATGCAGGTACCTGGGTACCATCTTGTCTCGTGCCATTTTTCCCCCATCCCTTATGTCACTCTGGACACATACGGACCTCAAGCTCATTTCCACCTTGGCACATTTGCATTTACTATGTCTGGAATACTCTTCTCCCCAATCCTCATTCCCTTATTTCATTTAACTATCTGTTCAAATGTCATCTCCTCAGATATCTCAGCTTTTCCGTTCATATTATACTTCCATCCTGACCCCTCTCCCCTTATTCTGCTTTTCCTTCATAGTATTTGACAATACCTGAAATTACATGCACACACATGCACACATAGTTCTTAATCTCTCTCTCTCTCAAAGAATCTAAGCTCCACAAGGACAGTGTCTTATTCACCATTGTATTCCCAGCATCTAAAATAATGTCTGGTAATTCTACTACTGGATACTCACCCAAAGGGTATGAAAACACTAATTCTAAAAAATACATGCACCCCTGTATTCACTGCATTATTTACAATACTCAAAATATGGAAGCAACCCAAGTGTCCATCATAGATGAACAGATTAAAAAATAGATGAACGGATAAAGAAGATGTGTTGTATATATGCAATGGAATATTACTCAGCCATAAAAAGAATGAAATATTGCCATTTGCTACAACATGGATGGTTCTAGAGGTATAATGCTAAGTGAAATAAGTCAGTCAGAAAAAGACAGATGCCATAATTCACTCATATGTGGAATTTAAGAAACAAATGAACAAAGAAAAAAAGATGAACAAAAAACCCCAACCAGACTTTTATTATTTTATTTTTTAAAAAATATTTTATTTATTTCTTTGACAGAGAGAGAGAGAGAGACAGCTAGAGAGGGAACACAGCAGGGGGAGTGGGAGAGAGAGAAGCAGGCTTCCCGTGGAACAGGGAGCCCGATGCAGGGCTGGATGCCAGGACCCTGGGATCATCACCTGAGCCAAAGGCAGATGCTCAATGACTGAGCCACCCAGGTGCCCCACAACCAGACTTTTAAGTATAGAGAACAAACTGGTGGGTGCCAGAGGCAAGGGGGGGTTAAGGGGATGCTTATTGTGATGACTACTGAGTGATGTATAGATTATTGAATCAGTGCACCTGAAACTAATATAACACTATACAATAATTATACTAGAATAAAAAAAGGAGTATTAGCCAAACACAAGTTATAGAAGACTATAAGTAGGATGATTCTACTAACATAAAAGTTTAAAAAACAAGCAAAATCAAACAACACACTTGCTGATGATTACATACATATGTAGTAAAAATATAAAGAAGTATGAGGTAATAACAAAATTCAAAACTGGGTATTTTTTTTTTTAAGATTTTATTTATTTGACAGAGAGAAACACAGTGAGAGAGGGAACACAAGCAGAGGGAGTGGTAGCGGGAGAAGCAGGCTTCCTGCCGAGCAAGGAGCCCGATGCCGGGCTCGATCCCAGGACCCCGGAACCATGACCTGAGCCGAAGGCAGACGCTTAACGACTGAGCCACCCACGCGCCCCCAAAACTGGGTATTTTGAGTATGACTGGTAGAGCTATAATTGAGGCAAGGCATACTGGAATCAGCACACAAAAGATTGATAATGTTCTTGGGTAGCAGCTGCATGGGAAATTGTAATGGACATATTCTTTGCATATGCAATGTGCTCCATAATCAAATTTAAAAATAATGCCTGTTATACAAGAGGTCCTCATTAAATATTTATTAATAGGTCATCAATAAATATTTTTTTAATGAATGGTGAAATTTACCTTTGGCATTTATTTGTTTAAAAGAGTTTCTATTCATTTGAGAGAGACAGAGCGAGAGCACGAGCAGGGGAAGGGTCAGAGGGAGAGGGAGAAGCAGATTCCCCCACTGTTCAGGGTGCCCAGCATGGGACTCGATCCCAGGACTCTGGGACCTGAGCCAAAGGCAGAGGCTTAACCGACTGAGCCACCCAGGTGCCCCTGCCTTTGGCATTTACATCAATCAGGTTTTAACTGGAGAAACAGACCACCAGGAGACACATATTAAGAGATTTATTGCAGGGGATTGGTTTATGCAGGTGTGGAGCCTGGCTAAGAAAGTTGAAAATCTGAAGGCCAGACCAACAGTAAAGGCAGTTTGGAATTCTCCTGCACAGGATGAAGTTGCTGTCCTCAGGTAGAATTTCTTCTGCATCAGTGAAGCCTAAATTCTCCCGTTAAGGTTTTTCGACTGATTGAATTGGATCTACCCAGCTTATCTAGGACAATTTCCTTTACTTAAAGTCAATTGTTGTGGACTTAAAGCACATCTACAAACTCCTAGGTTGGTATTTGTTGGAACAACTAGGGACTGTAGCTTAGCCAAGTTGACACGTTAGAAGACATCACAGCATTCCAGGCACCTAATCTTTCTGTGCCACAATCCCTTAGTTGTCTGGGACACCCACTCAGACTTGAGTTATATGTGCTTTGAATCTAGATATTTCACCATTATGAATCAGAGAGAGCTCTCAGTTGGCTTTTAACTAGAAAAAGAAGCTAGTTCATGAATTCACACTAAGATGTTAATATATTAACACCTGTTAATATATTAATATTATAATTATAATAAAGAGAACATCTGTTCTCTTTTAGTTAGGCCTGGAATAGCTGGAAGGAAGAGACATCTACTCAAGTTAGTTCAAGAAAAGCAGTACTATTTATTTTTTTTTTAATATTTTACTTATTTGAGAGTGAGAAAAAGCAAGAGTGGGTGGGGAGGGTAGTGGGAGAAGCAGACTCCCCGCTCAGCAGGGAGTCCAATGCAGGACTCGATCCTGAGACCCCGGGATCCTGACCTGAGCAAAAGGCAGATGCTTAAGCGACTGAGCCACTCACGCACCAGAAAAGCAGTACTATTTAAAGATTGAGGCAGTACTATTTAAAGAATGGGCCGTTAGATGGTTGGGGCTGGAGTTGGTTTTGGATTTAGGGTAGCTGTGGGGACTTGAGCAGCAAGAATTTGTGATCCCTCAGTCTTATGTCATTAAAATGATATTTTCCTTTGATTCTTTCTGTTTCAATAGCAACTGACAAGTTCCTTTCATACTGCCGGTTCAAATTTCCAAGAGAAGGAATCTTGGCTTAGCCAATAACTTTTATTTCTATGGGTAGAAATGTCCTGTATTCCAGATGTTCTATGTAGCTGGCTAGGTGCCTATCTCTTCCAGAACAACCCAGTGCTGTTTTCCTGAGCAGATAGTTTGGTCAGGTAGGTTGAAGCTAGAAGGGAAAGTCAGGCATGCCAGGCACACTAACTGAAAGATTTAGAACATCATCTCAAGGTTATATTTTATTTAGTTGAGTAATGCATTAAATTTTCAGAAATAAGATTCTGTAGTTTTGGAACTTTAGACATAACTGAAAGGGAGATAGAAAGTTTTGGATTTGGGGCCTTGGGTAGGGAGAGTCTGACATTCCTTTGATATAGGAGGCTTCTAGGAAACATTACACATCAAGATTGTGAGCCATTTATTCATAACAGCCCTTCTTTTACCTCGGAAAAGATGGGCTTGGGGGCATATGGGTGGCTCAGTCAGTTAAATGGCTGCTTTTGGCTCTGGTCATGATCTCAGCATCCTGAGATGGAGCCCTGCATTGGGCTCCCTGCTCAGTGGGGAGTCTGCTTCTTCCTTCCCCTGCTCTTGTGGTCTTGCTTTCTTTCTCTCTCTCTCAAATAAATAAATAAATAAATAAATAAATAAATAAATAGAATCTAAAAAAAATAAAATGAAAAGATGGGCTTGAAAAATTGACAGTGGTTTTCCTATAGCACAGAACTTTAAGGCCTATTTTGTAGTTTCAACTCCAAAGGTGATTTGAGCAAATTAAAGCTAGCATTTAACATTCTGCAAAATTATTATATCTTGTTTTTTTGTCCAGAGAAACTATGTATGCTTGCTATTTTGCAATATTTTTTTTGAGACTCAGCAAAGCCCACTCGAAGTACCCCTGATAAGAAAAGGAGTGGGGGTGGTTGGCTGCAGTCAGTAGAACATGCAACTCCTGATCTCAGAGTCATGAGTTCAAGTCCCACATAGAGCACAGAGCTTACTTGAAAAGAAAAAGAATGGATTTTCTTTTTAATTGGATTGTATCACTGTCAATTGTCTGGGTTATAAAAAGGTCAGATCACCTTTTCTAACTTTTTTTTTAAATTTACTTGACAGAGAGAAATCACAAGTAGGCAGAGAAGCAGGCAGAGAGAGAGGGGAAAGCAGGCTCACCGCTGGGCAGAGAGCCTGATGCGGGGCTTGATCTCAAGACCCTGGATCATGACCTGAGCTGAAGGCAGAGGCTTTAACCCACTGAGTCACCCAAGTGCCCCACCTTTTCTAACTTTTGAAACAAAAAACTTCACTAGAAAAAAACAAAAACCAAAAACTTCACCAGAAAAGGGCAAGAAATGTATTTTAAGTGCTATCTGAACATTATTTATTAATATTGAAAATAGAAAGTAAAAGGTACTTATTGAAAAACCCTTGTTACTTACTGTCTGAATGTCCAAGTCATTGTTTTATTAAAGACAAATTAGTCTTTAGTAAAAGACTAAAAGAAGGGAATCTACTTGATCTTTGGCAAATTTTTTCATATCTCACTATTCCATATATGCCTTTGCCCTACAAAAGTTAACTTAATACCTAGAAACCTAGAGAAATATGCTTACATAGCAGCCAGCAGGTGCAGCTTCTATCCTGGAGAGACAAAGGACATGTGATACCTGCTTTGCACATGCTTTTCATTTCGTTTTTTTTTTTTTTTAAAGTTTATTTATATTTAGAAATCTTTACACCCAACATGGGGCTCAAACTCAGCACCCTGAGATCAAGAGGCACATGCTCTTCCAACTGAGCTGACCAGGCACCCCACCTTTAGCACATTCTTCTTGGGTGTGTGTGTCTATAAAACTATGTGCTCATAGCAAAGTATCAGGAAAATACTAAAAATTATTTTAAAAGTTCATAATTTCATCATTCATAACCATCCACTATTAACACTTTAATGAATTTCCTTTGCATATATATTTACAGGACAGTGATTGCCTTGTATATACAAATTTATCTTTCTTTTTTTTAAATAGAGCCAAGAAATGCAATGTCCTTGTGATTCTTTTTGTCAACATGGGTGGAAATTTTTATTGTTGATTATTGATGGACAATAACACCCTTCCGTAATTCCTTATTTCCCATTCATCCTTTTTTCCTTTCATTATTTTAAAATATGCTGTTTTGTATATACAAAAGGATATAATCTATGTGTAGGTTATAAACCATGTAAGAAATATCTGTGGGCCTTCTGTTAATCCAAGAACTAGAGTTTACCAATAATTTGTATAATAACCTACGTGTTCTTCTCTCTCGTCCCCTTCCTCCAACTATTGTTTAACCTAAATTGAAACAATTAAAAATTGAAAATTTTATCCCATCAAATTGCTTTTTTTCATTGATGCTAATAAAAATCCCATTTTTGTTATTAAAGTTTCTACTATTTGTGTTGTGACTCTCTCACACAGGAGGTGAACTGTTTTCTTTGTAATAGCTCTAACCTTAATCCTTAATTGTTTTCCTAGGCTGCTGTTTGTACCAACTTCCCTTCTAAGTTAGGTTCTTTTTCATTTCTAAAGTCCAAGGCCAATGTGACAGGAATCATGTTAGTGTAATTGATGCATAGAAAAAAAAAGCTATATCCGGATCTTTTAAAAATTTCTCATTTAAGGATGACATTTAGGATTAAGAGAGGCATTTCATCACTGTTAATGCTGTCAGTGGTTTTCTAAGAACCTATAAATTAAAAGGCTTTAAAAGCGTGACAAAGGTCCTCCTGGATAATTTAATAACTGTGGGAACTCGCATATTTTATAGATTTCCCCGCCCTAGTTTTTCTCTCATTTCTTAAATGGGATTAGCAACAACTTGTCCACTTGGGTTATTTGTGAGGTACAAGAGTGTTTGGAAATACTGTTGTAAACAAAATTCCTACCCAAATGGTAATCAATAAAAAAGAAAGAAAAACGACCTTGAATTTCAGCGCGAAGGATGTGACTGTTATGAGACTGTTTCCACAAACTAACCACTTCAACAGCTGAGACAGATGCTAAGTTCCTTTTGTCTGGCACCAAGACATCTTCCGGTCCATTTGGAAAAAGGGAATTAACGGTCTGAGGTTTCTTCCAGCCCTGAAACCCGTAGTGTTTCTTTCACTGACTATTAACTGTCCTCGCACAATCCACTTTCTTCCAGGGCAAAGTTACTTAAAAGCAACAAGATTTGCCTAGTCCTTTTCTAGCGTCACCAGGAAAACTGCCTCCCGGACCAGTCCTGGCCCCTCCCCCTCCCCCACAATGCATCTCTCTGTTCCATCTAGGTGGCTGCTCTGTCACGTGTCACCCGACGGAGCGCGCTCCCGCTTGGCGCATGCGCAGAGAGCATTCCCCAGCTATTTTTCTCCGTGGCAGCGGCGGCGAGCGGAAGTCTTTGGGAGCGCCAGTTCCGTTTGTGTGTTCGAGTGGACAAAATGGCGAAGATCGCCAAGACTCACGAAGGTAAGCACGGTTCCCATGGTTATGTGTCTTCTCTGCTGCCCAGCCTGCCAAGACTATTTTCTTAGGTTTTTGCCTCGGCCTGTGGTTTCTTTGGTGGGGTGCGGCGCCCGCGCTTGGGGGTCCTGGTCGTTTCCTCCGCGCTAGCGGCGCAGGCCACTGCCCCACGTAATGGCGTCCTACTCATACACCGCCGGCAGGCGCTTTGTTCCGTGTTTGAGTCCTATTCCTTCAGATTTGCTTCTCTTCTCTGACCAGAAGGCCTCGTTCAAACGTCTCGCCAACGAGGAGTCGAGGGCAAGGGATCGGGGAAACGGGCCTGGAAGCCAAAAGTCTCTCTCGCTTCTCGGAATTGTTGTCTGCACGGTTTGTGCATAGGAGAGTCAGGAAAGCACTGAAAAACGGCAGCCGCTTTTCAGGCAGCCTCAGATCGAGTTTAGCCTAACAGAGGCCCATTCCTTTTAATCTTGTCTAATTTGTGTGTCTTCAGGCATCTAAAATACTTAATGTTGTTTTTGTACGAAGTGATTTGGGAATAAAATCTAGTGGTTTTTCTTCCCTTAATCACTTGAATATTGGGCTTTTTCTTTGGAGACTGATTATTGGTGGAAGAAGGAAAGGCACATGATTTTTATTAATGGCCAAAGCTTTCGAGGTACTTGATCATTTTATGGAATACGGAGGACACAAAATTAGGAAAATGTTGAGAATAGGCGGCGTCCTTCAGGGAGTACCAGTACCCAGAAATGGCAGGAAATAGAGTCACTTCAGAAAAGATGAGGCATGGGAATTTGGAGGTGTATTCTTTGATTTCTGACATGGAATCTGAAATGTTCATCAAACACGAGGTTTCCAAGAGTCACTTTTATTTCACTCGTCGTTTCCAAGTGCCTGGCTTAGTGTGAGTTTGAAGTAACAAAGAATAAGGCCGTCAAAAGTTTTACAGGCTAATGAGGAAACAGATGTGTATACGTTTTCATTCTTTTATGAGGCAAATTAATGCTTAAACAGAAATACAACATGTTGGGATCCTGCTTAACGGAGTGATTAATTTATGTTTAGGACTATTTCATAGAGGAGATGACGTGTCCCTGGCCTAAAAGGATCAATCCGTTTTAAATTAGGGGAGCACATTTGAGCTTAAGAGAACATCTTGTAACCGGGCAGGGAGTCATGAAAAGTGTTTGAGTAGTGGACTGTGGCACTACAAGGAAGGAAAATGTAGAGGAATCTGTAAAGGTTATTTGGGACCAGAATGTGAATGACATCAAATAATTGTGTTACCCACTAGAACTGAAGTCCAGCTTTCTGCAGCTTCTGAAACATGCTAATTTATTTGCAGTGACTTTAATATTCTTTTTAGATTTCAATACTGTTTTAACCCTGAAGGTTTTTTAGGCGCTTACTCTTCTGTCATTAGATTAATACAGACATAGGTAGGTTGCAGAGTAATTTGAAAATGTAAAGATGTTGCTATTCTTGTTTGTTTGGGAGTACCTTTTTCATTCGGGGCATTTTGTGGCTTTATTTGTTTATTGGTACTTTTATCATAAGATCCTTTTGGACAGGAAAATTGAAGTTTGGATCCATTTTCCTGCTTTTCTGAAACCCAGTTAAAAACTTTGGTCTGTAGAAGATTGAAATTCATTGGCTAAATTTGCTGTTTTATTTAGAATCATTCTGTTCAGTATGAATTAACTGATGCTGTAAAGAAGGCGTAGGAGTATTCAGTTAACATTAGGGCACTGTGTACAAGACACTGCCCATCACTGTGAGTATAAGATAGAAGATGATAAATGCTTAGTGGAAGTACATCGTAATATTTAACATAGTTTCTTACTCCCTTCCTCATGATATTTTTCTAAAGAACTGTAGTCCTTTATGGTACATTTCTGTTTCTGCGAAAGTCCTTTATGGTACATTTCTGTTTCTGTTTCTTCGATAACCTGGAGCAGATTTCTTGGTGGGTTTTTTTTTCTTTGTGGTGCTACTATAGCACTTTATAAATATTATATTAGAATAGTCTGTTGTGTTAAGGTTTTCTCATCCACTTTGAGATTGTTGTGTACAGGAACTATGTCTTGGTATCCCCGGTACCTAGTGGCCTAATGGGTACTGAACATTAACATTTATTGAGAGATTATATTGTAAATACTAAAAGTGTCACAGGAAGGGATCCTTTTTTAAGGTGACTTTTGAATGATTGGGTAGGTTTGGATACATTGTTTGGCTGAGATAGGTGGGAAGTAGGACTTACTAATATATTGGGACCTCCTGAACTGAGAGGAAGAAATGTTAGGTTAGCATCACATTAAAGGAGGTTTTGGATACTGGACTAGATTTGGCTTGGCTTTCCAGTGACTACAGAAAGTCCCTTCCTCCTTCTCCCAGGTGACAAGTTACTGTTTTCAGTGTGAAGAATGACAGTAAGACCAACAATTCTTTTAAGCTAGTGGAGTAGTTGATATAGGAGGACATGAGTATGAACCTCACAAGTTAATTTAAAAAATGTATAGTACTTGTTTTATTTTTTAGAGTTAACCATCATGTTGCCTTTTTTTTTTTTTTTAAAGATTTTATTTATTTATTTATTTGAGAGAGCAAGAGACAGAGGAGCAGGGGCAGGGGGAGGGGCAGAGGGAGAGGGAGAAGCAGACTCCCTGCTGAGTAGGGAGCCCGCCTTGGGGCTTGATCCCAGGATCCTGAAATCGTGACCTGAGCGGAAGGCTGATGCTCAACCTACTGAACCACCCAGGCGCCCCCATCATGTTGCTTTTTTAAGTGAAGAAGATTATGTAATTTTTTAATCCTAAGTAACGTTGCTGATAAAGACTTCTTTGTGTTTTATAATTTTATTTTTAAAGTAATGGTTGCATCAATAATTTTTACTTGCATTTTGTGAATTAAATAATACTGTATTCAGACTGAAGTATGTTGTCGTTGCACCATCCTATGTATTCTTTTTACGGGTTATTAATTCCCATGATTGAGTCAAACTGATAACTTTTTTTTTTTTAATGCTTTCATATTCCTTTTGAGTATTTTTGTTAGGATCAGCCCTTAACATGGTCTTTAAGCAGCCTGATTATTTATTACCAGGGTGGCTTACATTTTCCAGTATTGAAATCTAAAAAGAGCTGGACTGGTTCACATCAATAAAATCTTTTGGACCTTTCTGCATATTAAGTTGTGTCAAGTATATACAGCTGTTAATGTACATAATCTTGTTCTCCAGCAGTTCACAAATTGTTGACTTGACAAACAAGGAAACACTCTTTTTCCTCTTGGAAAGGGTAAAATGGATTATCCTAAAATCTCATATATTGGCTTGTTTTGCCACTGTCTTTTGAGTGGCTATTTGGGAGGGATCACAAAGCTGAAAAAGATTTTTCCCTAAATTTTTGCTTTTATTTTATTTATTTATTTTTTTTTTTTTAAAGATTTTATTTATTTGACAGAGAGAAACATAGTGAGAGAGGGAACACAAGCAGAGGGAATGGTAGCGGGAGAAGCAGGCTTCCCGCAGAGCAGAGAGCCCGATGCGGGGCTCGATCCCAGGCCCCTGGGATCTGACCTGGACTGAAGGCAGACGCTTAACGACTGAGCCATCCAGGCGCGCCCTAAATTTTTGCTTTTAGAATGTCTGGAATAGTCATTGTTGTCTTCATTTTCTGAGATTTTTATTTTTCTTTGTTCAGAATTCTTACTGTTTTGGTTTTGTAGACTTCTAATGTGAATGTTACTAGTAAAAAGGAAAGCAAGTTGCTTAAAGATTCTGAGAAAGATTTTTTTTCTGTGTAATTATTTAAGAATTGATTTAAGTAGTGCTAATTAGGGATTAATAAATTAGTAATTGATATCTATAGTGTTCAGTTAAATTTACCACCATAGTTTTCCTGTTGAGCTTTGTTTAAGGATAAGGATGAAAGTTGGGATACAGAATATACTTGCTATTTTCTGGATGTCTTTTAAAGGTGTCATATGTGAGAAATCCTTGCTCACTTCTTGCTTCTGCCTGTTGGGGAATAGGTAACACTTGCGGACTTGACTAAGGTGTCAGTTACATCCAAGGGCTGTGTTTCCGTAATGTAATGAACAGTGATTAGAACATTGAAAACTATCTAAATTTAAAATGAGGAATAAAACACATCAAGCAGGAAAAAATGCTGCAAGCTGGATTAGCATCTGGGGCATGGAATAAAGAAAAGGCACAGAAGTGGAAGCCAGTAGAGAGACAGAATTGGCAGGAGGCTGTTAAACGGTTCTTTCAGATGTGACCAGTGGTGTTTTGTCTCAAAGTTTGATATTTAGGAAAAAAAAAAAAAAAAGTTTGATATTTAGGTCTTAGTTTAAATTATAAACAGTAGGTAGGGGAGGGGTGCCTGGGTGGCTCAGTGGGTTAAAGCTTCTGCCTTCAGCTCAGGTCGTGATCTTAGGGTCCTGGGCTTGAACATTGGGCTCTCTGCTCGGCAGGGAACCTGCTTCCCCCCCCACACCTGCTTCTCTGCCTACTTGTGATCTTTCTCTCTCTTTCAAATAAATAAAATCTTAAAACAAACAAACAAAAAACAGTTGGTTACATGTTGCTGATCTTTTAAAAGACCCCCAGTTGTGCAGTATTCTTTTGAAGTCATGCTCAACTCCCAGTTAAAACATTTGATGTATTTATTTTAAAAAATGTAATTTTAATATTTGTCACCTTTTTACTGATTATAAAAGTAATTTTTAAGAAAATGAAAAATGGAAGTCATTTTTAAAAAAATATTTACTTATTTGTCAGAGAGGGAGAGAAAGAGTGCTTGAGCACGCTCTCAAACAATTCGGGGAGTGTCAAGCAGAGGGAGTAGCAGGCTCTCTGCTGAGTAAGGAGTCTTATATGTGACTCATGACTTGAGCCAAAGGCAGACACTTAACTGACTGAGCTACCCAGGCATCCTGGAAATCATTTTTAAATGAATTGACATACCTGTGGACTAACTCACAGTTAGTGGACTAACTCACAAATTTCATTAATTCACACTGTTAATGCCTGTCTTCTAGGGAAGGATTTGTTCTCTGTTAGTTGGAAGCATTCCTAGGATCAGAAATCTCCAATATTACACTGAGCGAAATAAGTCAGTCAGAGAAAGGCAATTATCATATGATCTCTCTGATATGAGGAATTTGAGAGGCAGGGCAGAGGGTTGTGGGGGGTAGGGAAGAAAAAAACAAGATGGGATTGGGAGGGAGATAAACCACAAGGGACTCTAAATCTCACAAAACAAACTGAGGGTTACTGGGGGCAGGCGGGTAGGGGGGAAGGGTGGCTGGGTCATGGACATTGGGGAGGGTATGTGCTATGGTGAGTTTAAGCCTGATTCACAGACCTGTACCCCTGGGGCAAATAATATATTATATGTTAATAAAAAAGAAAAAAGAAATCCCCTCCAAAAAGAGGGGAATTTCAATTGAATAATGACATTTATTTTCTGTAGGTCATTGGAGCAAATTTAGTTTTTGAAATGTATGTTTAGATCTTCACATTTATTAAGATTTTACCTTACCATTAGTTAGTAAAATAAATAAACCTAGAAAAGGAAAAGAAATGACGAAGATTGAGAATAATTGGAACTTTTAAGATTGAAAATACTTCATAAAAGAGCTAAAAAAAATCCTGTTTACATCCAGCAGAGGACTCCATTTTAAAGAAGGGAGAGCTTTTGTTTTTCTGTTTGTGGAGTCAGAGGCCTTGATTTCAAGAGGCTAGAAGAAGAACCAAGAATGAGAAAAAAGGGCAAAACTTAAGAGAACCGTGGTTACATTTTTAAACTTTTTTTTTTTTTTTTTTTTTTAAGGTTTTATTTATTTGGGGCTCCTGGGTGGCTCAGTGGGTTTAAAGCCTCTGCCTTCAGCTCAGGTCATGGTCTAAGGGTCCTGAGATTGAGGCCCCACATTGGGCTGTCTGCTCAGCAGGGAGCCTGCTTCCCTCTCTCTGCCTGCCTCTCTGCCTACTTGTGATCTCTGTCCTCTCTGTCAAATGAATAAAATCTTTAAAAAGAAAAAGATTTTATTTATTTGACAGAGTGAAAGAGAGAGAGCGCAAGCAGGGGGAGCAGCAGGCAGAGAGAGAGGAAGAAGCAGGATCTCCGCTGAGCAGAGAGCCTGATGCAGAGCTCCAAACCCAGGACACCAGGATCATGACCTGAAGGCAGATGCTTAACCAGCTGAGCCACCCAGGCGCCTCTTTTTTTAAACTTTTATTGAAAACTGCAAACATACAAAAATAGAGTAGTGAAATGAACCCCCACGTTGCACCTGTCCCCTAGCTTCAACAGTTATAAA